>OZ026596.1:4955817-4968317 GCA_964020085.1 Micromussa lordhowensis | reverse complement strand
CAGAGAGACACGCACTTCATAGCCTTCAACATAAATAATTTTCGGAAGCAGCTTTTCTGTAACTAACCTTTATTCCATTCGCAAACCTTTGGAAAATTTATCGTTGAATCACTTCACCAAGCGTATGAAGTTTGCACTACTTGCAAACTGTCCGTACAGTCTTTTACTTTCGCGATGGCCGATTCCGCCTACACATCTCTGTATTTCCCCGTCAAAATACTTTTGAATTAATTAATACACTTTCTGCCTTTCACCTATAACCTTTTCCTTTCCTTTCTTAAAACTTTTTTTAGCGTGAAATGTTTTCGTCGCTTTGCTTTGCAGATTTTGTGTCCGGCGCCGAGTCTGTGCTTTCATTCTGTCAGTCGCTGTGACTGGTTTGTCGGGTCAATCTCATGATTTTGATGAGAATAAGCAACTTGATCACGAAAGTACAGTAAATTTTCCTCTCTTTGACAAACGTTTTCCATAGTTATTTCATAAAAGCAATAGACCACCCTTTCTATGGGTTTACCGGCGCAATAAACCACGCGGGATGTTGGGAGAACACGAGAAAAGCTTGTAAATCACGAGCCGTTAGGCGAGTGATTTACAAGCTTTTCGAGTGTTCTCCCAACATCCCGCGTGGTTTATTGCGCCGGTAAACCCATAGAAAGAGTGGTCTATTACTTAAGTAAAACATCTGTGTCTATATAATAACATGAATTATCAAAACCTCATGTCTGTGTTATCGGCAGATAACACAGACCTCGGTTTTGATGATTCATGATATCATGCTCAACCTCATCCAATAATTGTTTAATCAAAGCAATAGAAACCCATCCAAACGTTTCCATTAAGATGTTAAAAATCGCTGACAAAAAAAGAAAAGCTTTGTCGAGTGACGCCAACGCGAAGACGTCAAACCATTGCCTGATTTCATACCGTGAAGGACTAGGTACGAGTCTGTAAATTATGGGATTAGCAACTATTGATCCACATAGTCAGAAAGAGCACACCGAGATTCACAAAATCCCCAAGTTTGGTGTTAATCGGGCTAATTTTTACTGAGATAGAGGCATTTAAAAACAAAAAAAAATACAAAGAAATGTATGGAAATGCGGACAAATCCGGACATTTGTCCGGATTTTAATACATTTCTTTGTAATTTTTTTTGTTTTTAAATGCCTCTATCTCAGTGAAAATTAGCCCGATTAACACCAAACTTGGGGATTTTGTGAATCTCGGTGTGCTCTTTCTGACTATGTGGATCAATAGTTGCTAATCCCATAATTTACAGACTCGTACCTAGTCCTTCACGGTATGAAATCAGGCAATAGGATATTCTTTGACTTTTTAGCAGATGATTACACCGGTGACCCAACAAAGAGAAGAAAAAGGTGCCATTGCTACTGGAAGAAAGCCGTACGCAGGTATATATGTAATAATAACTGTATCAACGTGATATCAAATGGACAAATGATGACAATCAACCTTACATACGGCTGGCGCGCTTGGAATTTGAATTGACCAATCAAGATTCAGCAGGCGGGAAAACTTTACTGTCCTGGCGTCCATGTAAGGCATTGAGATCAGGTATCAGTGTAGATGACATTTAATATTCACGAAAAGGGATTTAAAGTTCCAAAAACCATATCAGATGTTAAAAAGTGAAAAATGTGTGTCTCTAAGCTTCTAATTTGGCGCCAAAAATGGGTCACCGGCGTCCGGCGTGGCAACTCGCTCGAAGCTCGTCGAGTGTCGCCAGGTAGGATAATAGTTGTCTTATTTTGAACAAAATATGCTGTTCCTCATCAAATTAAACCCGGAATTCTCAAGTTAACTATTAGAAGAGGCCAAAGCAACTTTAGAATTGTCTTTATTTTTGTGAGCTGGGAAGAAAAAGACTATTATCGTGTCGTTTCAATAGTACAGCTCAATTTTGACTTCCGGTCGTACTGTGGGCGCAGTCGCCGTATGCAAGGAAAAGGTTTGAATCAAATTTACACTAGATCACTAGACGAAATCAGAACGTTTTTAGATAAATAAACAACAGTGTGACAATTTGGTTAACTCAGTATTAAAATCTTTGTAATGGGACACTTCGTGTATGATACATGGTGTAAGAATCGGATAGAAAACACGTGGTAAGAATCCTTTGGAAGAACTTGTTGTATGTCACTCGGCTACGCGATTAAAACAGTTAAAACGACTTCAGGAATCGTCTATATTTTCCTGTGTGGCGTTTATTACATTGGTGCCAGAAGTGGGATCTAAAGTGACCAAGGAATGAGTGACGGAGGACAGGAAATGCTCGGAGGCGCCGAGGGCGGTCTACCAAACGAACCCGCGCCAAAACAAGAAGCGAAGCCACAACCAAAAAGTGCATCGCAGGAGGAGAGTTCTGGAATTCAGCAACTGGTGAATACCTTATCCCAGGCCCTGAAGCAGAGCATGGTGGTTTCTAGCGAAACGGAATCTAGGAGAAACGTACGAGCTTCGCGTGTTTATTCAGTGAGTCAAAATTTCAAAACCTGGCTTTCGCAGTTTCTTCAGTATGCAAATCTTGTACATATCAAACCTTCAGATCGTCGAGCGTATTTACTTACCCTGCTGGATCAACCGGCCTACAAAGCGGTTGAGCTTCTGAAACTTTCAGGATCGTTAACCTTCGAGGAATTCACGGCACAACTGGTTAAAAGGTTTGATTCGGGCAAGACGAAGGAAGATTATAAATTGCAGTTACGGGCTAGGTCTCAAAGGCCGAATGAGGATTTCGAAGCGTTCGCCGATAATTTGATGGAGCTAGTGGAAAATGCCTACCCAGAGGCAGCTTATTCGTTCTAGGTGGAACTGGCAAGAGATCAGTTTATTCAAGGAGTGGCAATCAGCGATGATTTACGAGAAAAGGTGTTCATGAGTCAACCGGCGTCGCTTGTGGAGGCTGTTCGTCAGTTAGAAAGCGCGCGTAAAGCTTGTCAGTCTGTGCCATCCGTGGAAAAGAAAAAGTCGGTGAACGCGGTGAGTGCCTCAGCGGATGGTGACAAAATTTCAACTGAGATTCGTGAGCTTAAGGAGATCGTTCTAGGTATGAATGAGAAAATTCGTGAGCTGGAAAGGAAAGCTGAAACGACTTCGACTGCACGGCGCCGCAGTGACGTGGTATGTTTTGCTTGCCGCCAACCTGGTCATTTTGCTCGGAGTTGCCCATACAAAGAAGGGGGAAACAGAGGTCGGGGCCTGCCGAGGGCCAGGCAGTCCCCGTGAGGTCCGCAGTAGTGGCCCAAGCACCAATAGTCACCAATGAGGTAAACGACCCTGTTTTTATAAGTAACAATGTACTTTCTGCCATATCAGACTCTGGAATCTATATTACAGGACTTGTGAACCATAGTGTAACTGGTATATTGCTAGACACTGGTGCAACTGTTAGTGTTTTGAATGAAGAAACATGGAGAAAATGTGGGCATTTCTCAAAAGTCAACCCAGTGACTGGGACTCTGACCACAGCAAATGGAAATGAATTAACGGTTCTGGGAGAAACAAAAGTCAGATTTCGTGTAGGAAACATTGATTGTTTTTGGGCTGTCATGATTGCACGGGGCCTATCCCATGATTGCATACTTGGCTCAGACTTTTTCCAGCACTTTGGCTGTCAAATTCACTATGACACTGGAACCTTTGTAGTGGGCCATACTGAAATTCCAATCAGATACTGCAAGGTTACACCAAGTGTTTGCAAAATTTTTCTGAATGATGACATACAAGTGGAACCCGGAACTGAACAAGTGATCGAAGCCAAGCTGGAGAATGGATATGATCGTAACACTGGAACGCCTGGGATTTTGGAGGAGTCAAGGGAACTAAGAGGCAAATCAGAAATTAATGTAGCTCGTTCCTTAGTGGTCCCCAGGGATGGACTGACCATAGTTCGAGTTGCTAACGACTGAGTTTTTCTCCGATAGGCCCATCAGACTGCGGCCAGATTTTCCTGTTGCTGAATTCCACCCCATTAGTAGTGTGGATGGTCGTGTTGTTTCTATGGAAACGGATCCAGATTTTACAAATACCTCCCATCCATCTTGTTCGCTTATTGACAGCTCAGTAGTTAAAGATGAGCAGCCGATGGAGGACGAAAAGTGGAAATCACTTTTACAAGGTAACCTGGAAGGGCTGTCGGAAGACCAGAGACGACAATTTTCGTCTCTAGTAACGGAATATGAGGATATCTTTTCGAAGGACAGCTCTGATTTAGGAAAGTCAGGCCTCTTGGAACATGCCATCGACACGGGTGATTGCAAGCCGGTGAAGCAGCCTCCCCGTCGGGTACCGCCCTACCAGCGAGAGGTTATTGATAAGCAACTAGATGAGCTCCTAGCTACAGGCAGGGTTGAACCGTCTCAAAGTCCATGGAGCAGTCCCGTAGTGCTTGCGAGAAAACATGATGGGACATATCGTATGTGTATTGACTTTCGTAAACTCAACCAGTCTACGAAGAAGGATGCCATACCCCTGCCTCGGACAGATGATTTGTTGGAGGCCTTAGGTGGGGCTCAGTGGTTTTCTAGCCTGGATTTAACTTCGAGGTACTGGCAAATGCAGGTGAAAGAAGAGGATAGGCCTAAAACAGCTTTCTCAACTCATCGTGGACAGTTTCAGTGGACAGTGATGCCATTTGGATTGACAAATGGCCCAGCTAGCTTCACCAGATTAATGAACCTTGCACTCAGTGGTCTCACCTGGACCCACTGTTTAGTGTATTTGGATGATATCATCATCTGGGCTCCTACCTTTGAAGATCACATTCACCGTCTCCCGCTGGTGTTTGATCGTATAAGGGCTGCTGGTTTGAAACTAAAGCCATCTAAGTGCCAATTTCTTAGAAAGGAAGTTGTCTTTCTAGGACATGTCGTGTCTTCTGACGGGATCAAGACTGACCCTGAGAAAGTTAAAGCTGTTGAAACATGGCCAGTGCCACTTAATGTCAAAGAGCTTCAAAGCTTCCTCGGACTTGCTAGCTATTACAGGAAATTCATCCTTGGGTTTTCCATCATTGCTGAACCTCTGTACCAGCTGTGTAGGAAGACTGTGTCGTTTAGTTGGCAACAGGGACAACAGGCAGCATTCGAGAAACTGAAAGGCCGTCTGATAAGCGCGCCAGTGCTAGCTTACCCCAATTTCAGTGCTGAGGCAGGGTCTTTCATACTTGACACTGACGCAAGCCAGTACCAGGGAATTGGAGCAGTTCTATCTCAACAGCAGCAGGATGGGACAGAGCGGGTGATTGCTTATGGTAGTCGCTCCTTAAACGAACATGAAAAGAATTATTGCACCACTCGGTTGGAAATGCTTGCTTTAGTGACGTATGTTGACTACTTCCGGTACTATTTGTTAGGGCGACGGTTCTGTGTACGAACTGACCATTCCTCACTGAGATGGTTGAGGTCCTTTAAAGAGCCTGAAGGGCAGGTGGCTCGTTGGCTTGAACGCCTCCAAGAGTATGACTTTGAGGTACAACACCGGCCAGGAAAGCAACACAGTAACGCAGACAGCTTGTCTCGACGGCCTAGGCGAAATCATGGAGAATGCCCCTCATGTGCCCCATCTGCAAAGCCAGAGGTAGCAACGGTCACCAGCAGGCTGCCACATGGTCATAATGATGATGAAAGGGATCTGTGGTCATTCGAGAATGTGGCACAAGCTCAAAGTGAGGATCCTGATATTGGCCCAGTTGTGGATCAATTGTTGCGGGAATGGAAGAAACCAACCGATGAGGAACTTCGGCCCTTGAGTCGAGCAACAAGAGAAATCTGGGCGCAATGGGAACTATTGGAGCTACGAGAAGGAGTACTTTATCTGCGGTCACCTGAAAGAGGCCCGTCAGCTAAGAGCAGGATGGTCTTACCTCAGAAACTTGTTAAAGAATCGCTCATGGAAATTCATGATGGTTTAACAGGTGCCCACTTAGGAAGAATGAAGACCCTGAAGAAGATGAAAACTAGGTTTTGGAGACCAGGTTTGACAAAAGAAGTTCATCGGTATTGTAGCAGCTGCCTGACCTGTGCCAAGTGCAAGCCCAGGCCTAGACCAAAGGCACCCCTGCATCCGATACCATCTGGAAACCCTATGCAAAGAATCCACATTGACATAGTTGGCCCCTTACCAAGGTCTCGAAGGGGAAATCGCTACATTCTGACTGTACAATGCAGTTTAACAAAGTGGGCGGAGGCGTATGCGATTCCAAATCAACGTGCCACAACTTGTGCAAGGGTGTTGGTAAAGAACTGGATTTGTCGGTATGGCGTGCCAGACAGCATACACAGTGATCAAGGAAGAAACTTCGAGTCCCAGGTGTTTGAGGAAATGTGCCATTTGTTGAACATCAACAAAACTCGGTCAACTGCGTATCATCCAGAGGGCAATGGGCAAGTTGAGAATCTGCACAAGACCCTTAAGAGCATGCTGAAAGCCAGAGTTGACGATGATCCACAGCGCTGGGATGAACAACTAGATTACTGCATGATGGCCTTCAGAAGTAGTGTCCACTCCTCCACGGAACATACACCATTTGAGCTAATGTTTGGGAGGGAGATGAGGATACCCCTGGATGTAATGATGGGCAGTGGGCCCATGGGCAGTGAAGACAGTTACTCTGAATTCGTAGCAGACCTTCAGGGTAGCCTAGAAGCTGCATACCGTGATGTGCGGCAAAACCTCAAGGTTGCTCAGCGTCGTCAGAAAGATGCATACGACAAGGGAGTGAGACATATGCTGTTTCAACCTGGTGATTTAGTGTTGCGCTACGATCCACAACTGAAACCAGGTGAAGTAAACAAGTTCCATCGACAGTGGGAGGGACCATATGAGATAGTGGAGCGAGTCACTGATGTTACATACCGGGTGAAGAAGGTCAGGGGACATTCTAGGAAGTCTCGAGTAGTCCATTTCAACAACTTGCGGTTGTACAAGAGAAGGCAGGAAGGAAGCATGGAGGAAACGGGTGCCAAGGAAGCAGTGGATGCACCTGTAGGAGGCAACGGAGCTGGTGAACAGGTACAGACAGCATCGGAGGAGGTGGTATCAATGAAACCTGATATAGCTACCAGTGGAACCGAGGAAGAGGCTGTCTGGGTCGCAGCTAGAAGTGAAGGGTACAATGAGGTTGTCGATATGCCAGACGAGAGCGCAAGCGGGGATCCGCCCTACCTCGCTGAATCTGCTTCGGACGGAGAAGTTGAACAGGGTGCTGGAAGTGACCACGTGGTAGATAAACCGGCTGCTGAGGGAGGTGGACTGTTAGATGATGCCCAAGGTTGTTGCAGGAATGGGGAAGAGAACAAAGAACATGAACAGGAGGTCAAGAGGAGCAGCCGGTTGGTCAGAGCCAAAGACCAGCACGCATAAGAAGACCCCCAGACCGTTATGGTGAATGGATTCTGAATAGTTTACAGCAGATAACTGACCGCTTAAAGATGTTGGAGGACAAGCAGAGGCAGGACAAGGAGCGGATAAAGAAACTGAAGCCAATATTGCTGAAGAAGGCTAGAGCACTGCGAGAACTTTGATAGTATTCAAACTGTTTCGGGACTTTGTTAAGAGACTAAATCAACGGATTGACTTTATTTTGTTGTAGTACACGGAATGATCGTGAATCTGGAGATTCATTCCTTGTAGTAGAGGGGATAGTGTAATGGGACACTTCGTGTATGATACATGGTGTAAGAATCGGATAGAAAACACGTGGTAAGAATCCTTTGGAAGAACTTGTTGTATGTCACTCGGCTACGCGATTAAAACAGTTAAAACGACTTCAGGAATCGTCTATATTTTCCTGTGTGGCGTTTATTACATCTTCATTTCCCCGAGAGCCGAGAAAGGACTTCAATGCCCAGCATGCCAATTAGTAAACAGAGAAAGTCTTATAAATTTCTGCGTCACGCTTGCTTCAAGGGAGAAGGAAAAAGTTAGTTTTAAGGATCTACTTAATGATAGAATAATTTACATCATCATCATCATCATCATCGTTCCCTTCTCCCTTCCCGTCTCCTCCAAGCAACTCGGTCTTTTGCCTCAACCTTCTTAAATCCGAGATGTTCTCTCTCCTTGTCGATGAATTCTGTCTTGGAAATAGCTTGGGAGGCTGACTTTGTTTTCAAGAATTACTATACTCCGCGCAAACTTTGTTTAATTGTTTTTTTAATAGATTTTCCTCCCCTGTCAAGTGGTAAAGCTGACAGCTGGTCATCTTGTAGCGAAATTCTTAAACAGAACAGGTTAGTTAATTACGAGTTTGGTTAAACTCGTTTGAGTATGTCACACGAGCTGCCTTCTCGAACTCATTAATAATTCAATAGATTTAAAGGAAATTATAACCGTAACAGTGTTTGCTTATTATCCGACATTAGTTAGCATATATTTTGATGATTATATTTCTCCGTTTTCTCCTTCATTTCAGTTTCGATTAGAAGATATATCAAACACTCAACACACATATCCAAAAATCTCGAAGTTCGGCAAAAATACTCCGCTGCGCATCGTATTTTCAACTCCCTTCTCAGTGTCTAGAAATGTGGTCAAACACGGTATCTCGTATTTGAAATATTACATGGCAACTTTATCAATAGTATAAACGTATTTTCTCCTTATTATATAGCTCAATGCCGAGCGGTTTATACAACCTGACAGATAGCAATATAACGTGGACAACGAAATGTCAAATGAAAGGTATTGACGGTTGTGGCGGGGGAGCTTGGACACTAGTTATGAGAGTCAACGGCTCACAGGTACTTGAATATGAACGATAAATCAACAGACAGGGTTCTTACTCTCTGTAACTCAGTGGTTCATCGCTGACTGTTGGTAAGATGTTGCTTCAAGTGTAACTTTATTTTCAACTGATGAAAGCTTAAGCGCTAGCCGAAAGGTTGGTCTTGAAGGACGTCATTCTCGTCCCCAGAGGCCGCGCTTCTTTTGGTCAGCACCGACAATCGCGACCGTCCCTAAGTACTTCATGCATCCCTTCCAGATATTATAGTGTATCTAATACACTATAATAAGGATAAGGATACTATGCTACGTTCTAAATACACTATGATAAGGGATACACCAAGTACTTACCCGACCGTCAGAGGGCGCGATTTTTGGTACCGACCAAAAAGGAGCGCGGCCTCTGGGAACGAGAATGGAAGGATGTCTTAAGGTGGCTGGAAACAGTTTGCAGTACTTTCCAAGATTAGAGTTTGGTGGGTCATTATAACCACTCTGTATTGGTTGATGCCAAAATCATGGTATCAAAAAACTGCTTCATCATTGGTTAACAAGTTGCTGTCAAGTTTGTTGCTCAATAGGTTACCATAGCAATAATATGACCTGCTAAAAACACACATAATTTTAGCTTAGCGCTTGTAACTCAAAACGAGTTCGGTGACCCTCATTTTTTATTATCGAATTGTAATCAGCATGATGAGATGCAACTTTTTGCAAAGTTTAAAAAATTCTTTGAAGGGGATTCAGAGCCACCTTAATATTTCGAAAAAATTTAAGGTGGCTAGTTGGTTTGCTCAACATATTATTCTCTGCACTCTCTGCACGCATTGCAGGCCTATGATGATGCAGAGAATAAGTTACTAATAGTAACTTATTCTCTGCACTCTCTGCACGCATTGCAGGCCTATGATGATGCAAAGAATAAGTTACTAAATTGCTGTCGGGGTGCGACGAACTAGCCGAGTCCCATCCTAAGAAAGTAGAACTCAGCTTCTAGGTGCTTTTGGTAGGCTAAAGAAACTCGATTTTAACAAAAAAGTGCAGTCGTCAGAAATAGACTTGACACTTACTCTCTTAACCAAGTTTCGGAAAGCTTAAGTCGACTCGTGTTGCAACCCACTTTGATTTTAATTTCATTTCAGGACAGATTCAGGTATAACTCCACTGCATGGAGCAACACAGTAACGGCAAATGAACGACGAAAAACTATGCTCCCGGGCTACTGGCTGAGCCCTTTCAACAAAATCTGCGTCCAATTGTGGTTTGATCGTTTCAGTTCAACAAAGACAACCCTGGTGCTCAACCATACTGCTCCTTCACTTCATGTCGCCTTGCAACAGGGAAACAACCAAGCCATGACGCAAGATCTCTTCTCAGAAACAGATTTTCCTTGGATTACAACCACTCTCGATAATTCCTGTTTGCAGAAAGGCCTCAACGTGCTAGCGTCACATAATACGACCATCTTCAAAGCACGAATCGGTGTGTTTTCTAACGAATCAAGATGCCCGCATCCAAATCCGTTTTTCGCTCGTGGCCTGGGATTTGGTTTGTCGATGGGTTTTCCAGATAACATAACGTGTGGTGATATATATTTAGAGGATGATGATGATGGGCCAAGAGTAACACCAGCTTTTTGTAAAATATACATTCAGTAATGGCGCAGTACACTGATTTGCTTCCCAATAAGTCTGCCTGTAGGTTTCCATTTTTTTTAAAAATACAACATATTTAGTATCTATGCAGTGAACTTAGATAATTTGGTTTTATCAACTGGGTTGATAATGTGAATTGTCCACCGTAAAGGGATTCGGAAGCTGACGTTTCGAGCGTTAGCCCTTCGTCCGACGAAGGGCTAACGCTCGAAACGTCAGCTTCCGAATCCCTTTACGGTGGACAATTCACATTATCAACCCAGTTGATAAAACCAAATTATCTTGTAATACTCCCACCGACGCAGCACCACAGTTTCTTTAGAAACTTGCCCCCTTTATTCATTTGCAGTGAACTTAGCCTCCTCAGTGAGGAAGTCTTAACGATCATCAGGCGATCCGAAGTTCCTTCCCAGAGAAGTCTGCGTAGGAATAAACTTCTACAATACTGCTAATGATATTTTCTTACGTTGACGATTGTAACAAATACTAAGCGTTTTTTGCTGTTCTCTTCATCATCCGCCATCTTGATGTTTTGGGTGAGCTTATGAACTTTTATAGCGCACCTTCGTGTTCAAATGAACTTTTCCGAAGCAGCATAGTTCGACGATTTCTGATAAATTATCAGGTTTCTCGGAATAAATTGTGAATTGTGCAAGTAGCCGTACCAGTGTTGTGAGTAGTGCTATGAAGTAATGTAAACCATGCACAATTAAAACGTAAAAAAAGTTTCTCTGAATACCCTCTTGCTACTTCTAGTCTATTGACTTACGAACAAATCAGAATTATAACATCCTGATTCCTGCACAAGTCTAATTTAGTGTCTATCGCGTGACCAAGAAACAACTAATGAGGGCGAGCATTTGATGGAAGAAACGCGAGCTATATAATGAGACTTGTGGCCTTAACGACACTTGACTACCACGTGACCAACAAACAACCAATGAGGGCGCGCATTAGATGGAAGAAACGCCAACTATATAATTATGAGATTTGTGGCCTAGTTTTGTAAATTAACACTTCATTCGCCTGGAAACATGGCCGTGACGGTTCGCATTGGCATCACGGTGACTTTTCTTACTTTTGTTTGTTGTGTCCGCACGCATAATCTCTATTCTTCATACTTCACATTTTCACACCAGAAACAAGAGAGCGACGACTCTGAAAAAATTGCTGAGTTCAAAGCTGAAACTGAGCAAACTTGCGCTTTACGATGCAGCACAAAAACTAGTTGTGACGAAGCGACGTTTTATAGGTATGCTAAGAAATGTTTTTTGTATCAACACAAGAAGAAAGGTTCCACTGAGCCGGCTTACGCGAATGAGGACGATAACACGAGATCAAAAATTGTCACAATGAGAAAGGTAAGAAATGACGTTAAAGCAGACGGACATTATCGCTATGGGTTCTATTAACTTGGATTTTTTATTACGTAGAAAGGGGTCAGTGAAAAGGTATAAGTAAAATTCCTACTTGAAATCTCTATTTTGTTTTACGTTTTTATCAACGTTAAACACAGCCAAATCGCTCTTTGAGGAAAACGATGATGGCTGTCAACTGCAACAATCAGTTTTCGTGTCCCTTATCTCACTGACAACCTTACTGACAATCAGCAATCAAATATGGACTGATGGCGAAAAACCAGATGCACACCAGACTCGTGACATCCTGTGTTGTATTTTAAATCCCATTCAAGCACATAGAGTTACAAATGGAATTTGTTTTAGACGTATTCATCTATTATACTCAAAATTGTGTTATTTTTTAAAAACAGCTGTCGCTTTTAAGTTCATTTTCCGTGAGTGATTTCCTTGTCTGCCATCTTTAATTCCTGAATTGTCGTTTAAATAGGAAACAAAGACTTAGTCATACTAATTTCTTTTAACCATCATAGGCTATAAAATGGGTTTTGTTAAAATAAATAGTCATTAGGTTTGGGCAGCTCACTGCACACGTTTGCACAGTTCATTGGTGCTGTCACTTGAATATACATCTTAAAACTGCTATCACTATCTTCCATCTCGAAACGGAAATTACATAGGAAGGCCGAGATTTGGCAACAAATATATAGTGTATATGGCCGCATTTCTGCCTTCGTCACCC
>OZ026596.1:4940817-4950817 GCA_964020085.1 Micromussa lordhowensis | reverse complement strand
ACAGTTTTCAGCCGTGTGCCACGATTTCAGGTGCGATTGTTTCCTTTATCAATGATCGTAGAGTTGCCAGGGTCGATTTCATAATCAAAAGTCCGTGCATGTTTTGCAAAGTTCGAATCTTTTCGAACCTTTGGCTACTCAACACCTGAGGAATTGGTCGGTATGTTCTTCAAATGGACTGACGTATCCGCGAACCGACAGAGCTTTACGATGTTTCCTTATATCAATGGTTTTACTGTACTGAACCACTCACTCGAATTCTTTAAAGAGTCACGTCATTCAAGTCTTCAACAAACCAACAAAACAAACACAACATGAATTTCCAGTTCCCAAGCATCGACCTCCTAAATTAAAGGAGACCTTCCAAGGGGGATAGCCGGGTCGCCATGCAGCATCCTTTCGTGTACCGATGTCGCCTAACCAGCGGAAGCAAATGTCGCCAGTGTGCACTACGTATATACAAACCCACAGATTCTCATAGTTATTTGTTGTATTCATCTTCACATCCATCACACGTCAAGAATTCTATTCCTTATTCTCAGTTTCTTAGACTTCGTCGCCTTTGTAGTGAGGACTCTGATTTTTCCTTTAAATCAGAGGAAATGTGCAATTTTTTCGACAAACGTGGATATCCTGCCTCTGTTGTTCAAGCAGGCCATCATCGTGCCCAACAAATTAATCGGCAGTCAGCACTACAAACGTCTCAGAAGGAGAATAATAATAGAATTCCATTCATCCTCACATTTCACCCTCACAATCACGCAGTAAAATCCATCATTCTTAAAAACTTTAAATTACTTCAAAATGATCCCGATATTGGTAGAGTCTTTTCGCAACCGCCATTAATTTCATTCAAACGCGACAAAAACATAGGTAACTTTTTAGTTAGAAGTGCATTCAAAACGAGTGAACAACCTGGAACTTTTAAATGCGCACGCGCGCGATGTAAAACATGTCCTTTCATTTAGAACGTTGAGAAATTGTCGGGACCCAAGCGATCCATTAAGATCACAGATCATTTTACCTGTACCTCAGCCAATGTCATCTACTGTATAACTTGCACTCTTTGCAAAAAGTTATATATCGGCGAAACAGGTAGACGACTAGGCGACCGTTTCCGAGAACACCTTCGCGACGTAGAGAAAGACGATAAAGACGCTTCTAAACCGGTTGCTAGACACTTTAATCTGCCGAATCATTCTAAGCAACATATATATGGCAGTATGCGGCCTCTCCCTACATCAAGGAAACACAGAAAGCCGCAAAACTCTTGAACAAAGATTTATTTTTCAAATCGGCACTCTTAATCCTCACGGTTTTCATTCAACTAATTCATTCTGTTGTTTTTCACGTTGCCAGGTACCAACCAATAGCGTAGCTCCACATTTCTGTATATAAACCACACACAACCCACAATTCCTTGATTCGCTCCGACGAAGGGCTAACGCTCGAAACGTCAGCTTCCGAATCTCTTTACGGTGGACAATTCACATTATCAACCGAGTTGATAAAACCAAATTATCTTGTAATACTCCCACCGACGCAGCACCACAGTTTCTTTAGAAACTTGCCCCCTTTATATCTTTAAGGTAGTCCTTTATATAATTCTTATTAGTTTCCCTGAGCTTCCTTGCCTTAGACATTGATATGCTGACTTGAAAATATATTTATTTACAGTGTCCTCAATTAGCACAACAGTGCTAATTGAAATAACAGCATAATCCCTCTCAAGTTATTTTTACATACGGTATCCCAGTAGTTCCGCGAATAATGTTACCCCACGCGTTGCGCAGATGCCTTCGTGGAGGATGAAAATGCGCATAAAGCCGCTTGGGCTGTCTACACCAGTAAAATCCGCGTCACAGGATTGGCTAATTCTAGACCGTTCCTCCTGTGATCTAAACATAACTTGAGAGGGATAAGCTTGGGAATAACACCTGTATGGGGATTGACTCTCCTACTCTTCATTCTCTCTTGACTTTGTTAAGTAAGATTTCACCGAGCCGCATATCCGCCACCTGCTCGCTTTTATCACATTCTTCTTTGACATCGCTGCTCTTAAGTATAGCTAGGCAGCAAGTGACTGCAGAACTGAAGTAACCTACAATAGCTCACCAGGGTTTTTCTTCTTTAGAACTTTTGGTGTTATTCAAAACTTTACATAAAAGCTCAAAACCACTGCAGAGTCTTATCTTATCAATATTTATAACGATCTAAGGTATTAATCAAAATATGCATTATCAAAAGCAATGACTGAAAGTTGGATTATGAAAGCGTTACTTCCTTTACATTGTAAAACATTGATTCAGTTTTATTGATCAGTTGCCCGTTGTTGTTCTTTTATCTCTTCTTCGTGCAAGCTGGTGTTGCAACTAATTTTGCAATAATCAATTTTCACGTAAAGATTGTACGCTTGCCCATACCGTGTCCTACTCCTGTTCTTGTTTAATTTTTGCCATTTATAAATAAACAAATATTTCAAATAGAACATAAACAATTAAGAATCCCAACCGATGGGAGGCTGACCAGTTGGCTATTTACACAATGCGGTCGAAGAGTTGAACTTGGCTCCCGAGAACAATTCCAGATATCGGCAGGGTGGAGGAGAACGATCTCCAGATTTCAAATCCAGCGCCCTAAAGCACTCAGCCAAGCTTCCTCCAGGACTCAAGAAGGAATTTATTTTCCTACTGCGGATGCAAATTGTGGAATGATCTTTTCAATTACTTAAGAATAGCTGAGAATGTGAACCTTGCCGTATTGATCGAGTGATAGCGAGGTCAATGCAGCAAGGCTGAGGTTTTGCCATTTGATGTTTTTTTATTATATGGCTTTTGGCCCGTGGGCATTACTGGGGAATAAGCCAATCAGACCGGGCGTCATATTGGCTACAAACACAAGTAATATAATAATGTTATTTAAATATTGTGACTGAAAGGCGAGTTGCAACAAACGTATGTATGTACACGGGGGATTATCTCTCTTATCCTTCATCTTTTCTTAACAAATAAGCTAAGATTAACACAAACTAATTAAAACTTGCTGTGTGTTTCTAGAAATTAAGCCTTTCAAGTCATCTGCCATCGATTCTGAGGAGCTAAACAGCTGCAGTGTTCTTTGGCCAATCAGCGGCAAAACGACACAGCTCAATGAACAAAGCCAGTACTGATTGTTCTCTTGTTATTGGCTCCAACACAACACACATTGCCCTGCCAAAAACATCTGTAGACGTATTTGTACGCACAGGAAAAACAATCATCGCAAGAGCATACGCTAGTAGATAAACATTTCATTCCGCAAGAAAACATATAGCATAATGGCGTTGACAATCCGCACCGGAATTATTTTACTCAGTTTCGCGTGTTGTTGTTGTCATCTGCGAGAGCTCTGCTCTTCGTACTTCGCATTTTCCTTCCCAAAACGATCGCACGAAGTAACCGAGCCTATTTCCGAGTTCAAGGCTGAAACTGAGCTAGCTTGCGCCTTACGATGCAGCACAAAAGGCGATTGTGATGAAGTGACTTTCAACAGAGACTCAAAGAAATGCTCATTGTATCAAAAGGAGAAAGATTTTACTGAGGCTAACGTAGGCGACGAAAACACGCCATCGAGAATTTTGAAGATGAGAAAGGTGAGTAATACATTTGTAGCCACAAGTTGACAAATGAAGACAATCTCATGCGACAAGCTTTTGAAATTGCGACGAGTTTCTGTCATTTTTGCTCGCTTCGATAGACTGCAGTTTTGAGCATACATAATTCCGTTATCTCAAGTTCAGAAAATATGTTACCTTTCTAGGCAGTGTTGTATAAAAGAAATAGTTGCGCTAAACATGAAACTGCCTAGTTAAAGATCCTCTGTGACTTAATTTACTTTTAACTACTTTCATTTAGAGCATATAGTAATGAAAATCTGATAACACATAACTTGAGAACAATTTTTGTATTCTTGTTTACTGTATTTGACACATATATATCTTTAAGGTTATAGTAGTAATTAATGAAAAACGAGAAGGTGAAAGAAACTCTTACAAATTTTCTTTAAACGACCAGTGATAATGAAATGATTATTTAAATAACAAAAGGGGGACACCTTCGAAAATTTAATTAAACAGTGCTGTGACGCTGTCGCTGGAAAATCAATTCCAAGTAATATTCAAACTCGAAACTGTCCGACTGGGCGCATTTCCAAACACCGAGTAGAGAGTTGAAAATACGACGCGTAGCAAAGTATTTTTGACAAACTTCGAGGTGTTTGAAAATGTGGTCAAACATGGTCTTGAGCGTTTGATATATCTTCTCAATTGAACTAAAACTGAGGAGAAAACCGAGAAATAAAATCGTAGAAATCTATGTTAATTAAGATCAGATGTCCAAATATCCAAATTATCAATGAGTTTGAAAATATATTTTCAAGTAAAGGCGTTATCAAAACTACCTCAAAGCGCAAGAAAAGACAGAATTCATCACAGTTTGATCGTCGTTTTAACGGTCACTATTTACCCGCTCATTTTTGAAGCATAATTTTGGAGCAAGGATGGCGTAGTAGTGAGAGCGCTCTTCAGCCAGCCAGCAGTGTAGCCCCAGTTCGATTCCGGCCCGGTGCCACATGTGGCATGTTTGTTGTTGGTTCTCGTCTTTGCTCCGAGGGTTTTTCCTCCGGGTTCTCCGGTTTTCTTCCCTCCACAAAAACCAACATCTTTAAATTTTAATTCGACCAGGATAGAGGACCCGCATGAAAACCAACTAACGCTGATGTGGCTTCCTCTCTAGAGATTGTAAATATATTTATTTATCTATAATGATCTGTATAATTATCACACGTCAAGTTAATAAATTTTAATTACCATGCTCTTACCACCGCTCTTCCGGCGGTCCTTTCGGGCTCTTTTACTAGCAAAAAAATAAAAAGCACGTGACTCATTTCTTTCAAATCACGGAAGAATTGTTGATCGAAGTCAAGTCAAGGTAAAGTGAAAAGCAGAGCGGAAATGATTCTCAAGAAAAAGGTGGTCATCATAAATAAATTGCCGATAAACAAAGCTGCGTGATGCTTCTTCTAGGTAACCTTCCCGCCATACGACAAGAATAACAGAGATTGTCCTTCTTCAAATGACAAAAGCAAAGAAAGTACCGTCGTTGATCGAGGTAAGGCAGTAAACCGTATTCGAAAAATTTATGTTGAACCTGAAGAGGTCAGTTTCGATTCTCACCATCCAATAGGGAATATATTTATTTACAAACATTATTTTTGTTATTTAAGGAGGCTGGCAGCAGTTTCCAGCGCTTTTCTAACAGCTATACTTTGAAGGATGAATACTGCCACTGTACTGTGATGTTACAATGATGGTATCATACAAATTTCCAATTGTTATTTAACAAGTTGCAATCATGTATTATACATGACAGGTTACCATAGCAACAATATGAACCTGCTAAAAACACCCTTAATTTTAGCTTTGAGCACTTATAACTCAAAAACGAGCTCGCTGACCTCTATTGTTTTTTATTATCAAATTAATAATAAGCATGATAAGATGCAACTTTTTGCCAAGTTTTAAAAAATTCTGTGGAGTGGTTTCAGAGTCACCTTAAATTTTCGAAAATTTAAGGTGGCTCTGAACCCACTCCACAGAATTTTTTAAAACTTTGCAATTCGAAGACAACTTTCCAATTCGATAATAAAAAATAGAGGTCATCGAGCTCGTTTTTGAGTTATAAGCACTCAAAGCTAAAATTAAGGGTGTTTTTAGCAGGTTCATATTGTTGCTGTGGTAACCTGTTGTGTCACAAATTTCACAGCAACATGTTTACCAATGATTGGGCAGTTTGTTGATAACATGATTTTGGCATCAATCGATATAGAGTGGTTATAATGATCTATCAAAGTCTACGTCTTGGAAAGTACTGGAAACTGTTTTGAGCCACCTTAAATGCTCAAAACGTCAAACAAAATAATTCTTTGTTTCATCAGTACCATATCCTCACTGCATACTCATTACTTCATCGCATAAGATTAAGTTATGGGATGGGAAGAGTCCGCGACTGATGAGGCAGTAGGCATGCAACGAGGATAACAGCAGGTAGGAGCTTGGTCAACCTCCACCAGGGGAGGCGGGTGGGTCGCAAAAGACGACTGTCTTTGTGGAGTACAGGACGAAAAGACCACGCCCTCCAAGCGGAGAGACCAAATTTAAACTCGAAATGGCGCAAAGCATTACTGACGCTATCAGCACGGGCGAAAACGGAGGAATGTGATGGAATAACAGCGTGTTTTGCAATGAGCCAATTAATTATGCAGTGAGAATAGCTCTCTGGTTGGTATATTAATAACAATAGCTGAAGTCACAGATATCTCTGCTATACGAACGAACACGCAGTATTTGTCACATGACGCAAGAAGAATTCGTTATGTCGCCTAACAACCTGGAAGATGGAAATTGCAGGCTCAGGCTCGTCGGAGACCACTCAGATGTCGTCACTAACTGAGATGTCGTCATCAGCTGGCGTTTGTCACCCTGCGACTGTGTTAATAACTTAGTGTGTAGTAAATACTGTTTGATGCTTTTCCAATATCTTATCACCATTTTATTTTTTTTCAAGGCGAAATCACGGCGACATCTTGCAGCGACATTCTACATAAAAACAGGTTTGTATCCATCTCTTTATTTCTTAATCCCCCCCCTCCTCATGATTCGATTATTTTATGCTTAATTTCTAAGTCACTTTAACCTCAGTGGTCAAAATCCCCCGCTTCCTCCTTCGCAGCCGTTATTAAGATCGTCACGCAATACTGGGGTTAACCGTTGCGTGACAACGGCGGCCAAGGAGACAACTTCAAGTACTTATTGAAAGTACTGACATGTGTGGTTAAACGTCACGTGTGAAATCGTCTCACTTTGTACCTTTATTTGCTATTACAAAGTAATAACATAGAACGAAAAGGTGAAAGAAAAGGCACTACATAATAAAAATTATTTTTGTTTTATTGCAGCTTAAGTCCAAGCAGCTACTACGACATAACGATTGGAAACGTCACGTGGAAAACAAGATGTCGAATGAAAAAGGTTCCGGGATGTGGACATGGACCCTGGGAACTAGTTATGAGAATTAAGGGTTCAATGGTATGACATCCAACTTAGTTATTTTCCTGGCAATTAATTCTCAAATCTATCTACTTTTTGTATACGAAATGAAGAAATGAAGAAATGAAGAAATGAAGGTCCGGCATGAATAAGTAACAATAATGCATTTCATTGTCTACCCCCACCCCACCGCAAAAAGTAAATTAATTACTGCAAGACCTGTAAACACACTAATAGCGAAAATTAATGATGAATTCTGCTGCAGAATACTTTTTTGAGGTTTGTTTTTCTTCTTTGAGTCAGTTCAATATCATGCAAAAATGGCTTTAAAATATGTAGCTCCGATTCCCTCGTCAATGCGTTTCAGAATTTGGAAAATATTCGAGAAAGTAAGTTCTTTTCAATACGATTTTCGACTAAATCGAGGAATCTTAAGCCGGATTAAATTTGCCTCCTCAAGTTTGGAGAAATGAAGTTCCGGCATGAATAAGTAACAATAATGCATTTCATTGTCTACCTACAACTTTTGTTAATCCAGATTTTTAAAGTTGGATAACTTAAAGAAGATTTCCAGTCACTACTACGCCCTCTCGAGAGTCTGTCTACGTTGTTTTGTTTTGCATCATTTAGGACATCACAAAATGTAACATTTCGCAACTACTTACATGACGTAAACTCAAAGTGTCATTTCAACCGCCATAATGGTGCGAAGCTTTATCAACCTCGTTCCCAGGGCTTTTCCTTTATGAAATTGGAAGGGGCGGGAAAAAGCCCTGGCATCGACCGGTCACGTGTCCACCTTACACCCTGAAATCCTGGGTGTAATAAATTACAATTTGAC
Source organism: Micromussa lordhowensis (assembly GCA_964020085.1). Taxonomy (NCBI): domain Eukaryota; kingdom Metazoa; phylum Cnidaria; class Anthozoa; order Scleractinia; family Lobophylliidae; genus Micromussa; species Micromussa lordhowensis. The sequence continues at coordinate 4,942,892 of OZ026596.1, read as the reverse complement.
GGGAAAAGCCCTGGGCATGAGGTTGGAAGCTTTATGCTTCGTTCTTTCTCATATCACTTGATGAAACAACTTCGCAGTTGTAAAAATCAATGAAGCTGTTGGAAAAAGAATGTGAAAGGCCTCAAAGATAAGGTATGTGGTTCGTAACAAATAACATCGATTCACTTTCCATCATCGGGTGAGACTTATATTACATACATATATTACATACATATATACATATTATAAAAAAAGTAAATCATAATTTAAAGAAAGGTTCAATTAGATGAATTATATGCTTCTTTAAAAAGAAATGTTTTGAGTCTGGTTTTAAATATTTCAACTGTTACAGAGTTTCTAATATTGTCCGGTATAGAGTTCCAGAGTGTTGCGGCTACGTAGGAGAAGGCACGTTGGCCATAGGTAACTGTATTTATCTTTGGAACATTAAGCAGTAACTTGTCAGACGATCGAAGAGAGCGGGTAGGTCGACGAACATCTATAAGTGCAGATAAGTAATCCGGTGCCAGACCATTCAAGGACTTGTATACCATTAACAAAATCTTAAATTTAATTCTACACTCGATGGGTAACCAGTGTAGATTACGTAGTGCATCAGATATATGTTCATATTTCTTAATTCCTGTAATCAGTCGTGCAGCAGAGTTCATTGTTCTCTGTAATTTGTCCAAGTCAGAACGGGTAGCTCCATATAGCAGACTGTTAGAGTAGTCTAAGCGAGATAACACTAGTGCATGGACCAGTTTCTTTAAACTTTCTTGAGAGACATACTTTCTTATACGACCAATGGATTTTATAGACAGCAAAATTTTCTTACAAGTGTCATTGATATGGAGTGTCATGTTCATATGTTTATCTAGAATCACTCCGAGGTCTCGTACTTGTTCAGATGGTTTTATGGTAGTATCGCCAGATATCAAGAACTGGAGAGGGGGACTATGATTTTTGATGAAGCGTGAAGTAAGATGCATTACTTCAGTCTTTGTTGGGTTACAAAGAAGAAAGTTGTCTGTATTCCATTTGATGATATCTTCTACACAGCTGCTAAGTCTATCCAGTTCTGATGACGGCTTTTTTGGGTTGACGGCTATGTATAGTTGTGTATCGTCGGCATAAAACATACAATCCAAGTCATGTCTAGAGATGACATCTTGTAAAGGGGCCATATACAATACAAACAGAAGTGGCCCGAGTATCGACCCCTGCGGCACACCAAATTCCAGTTGTCTCAAGGAAGATGCAACTTCACTGATGACAACTTTTTGAGAGCGATTAGTAAGATACGATCGAAACCACTGTAGTACACTTCCAGTAAAACCAAAATAAGACTTCAGACGAGACAGCAGAATTTGATGATCAAGAGTGTCAAACGCCGCCGAGAGATCGAGTAAAACAAGTATCACATCAGAGTAGTCATCAATAGCTCTTAAGATATCATTAGTGACTTTAATCATAGCAGTTTCAGTGGAGTGGTACTGACGGTAAGCTGATTGTAGTGTAGGGAACAGGTTAGCATCGTATAAATGTTAGATTGCTGAGACTGCGCAGTACAGACTGGAAATCATCTTTGAATGAAGAGGGCAAAGTAATAAGAGAGAAAAGTTTCCCCGCTACTACCCTGTAGAGGATGCTAGTCCATCAAAGGTTAACAATACCCCCCCTCCCCGCCCCCGTGCAGTTGATAATTTTGTCAGATTGCTAATAGCAAATATACCTGATCTCTTAGAACACGTTCTCTTATGATTCCCTTCACTGGACCAGCAAAGTTCCTTACCGACAATCTGCCCCTGGACAAGAAAACGAAATCAAAGTTCCTGGATACTGGCTCAGAAATTTTACCAAGATATGTGTCACCATGCAGTTCCCATCAAACGCCTCAAAGAACGCAACATATATCCTAATCAGTTATACAGCACCATCGCTTTACTCAGCCATACACAGTGGAGTAAACAAGACATGGGCAGTAGACGATTTCACCATCAAGACTCCACCCAGCATCGACAAGCGTTGTTTGGTGCAGGGCTTCAATCTCCCCGGACCACACCCATGGGCTATAAAGTCCAGGATTGGAGTGG
>OZ026596.1:4930817-4935817 GCA_964020085.1 Micromussa lordhowensis | reverse complement strand
TTCCAGTATGTGGATATAGATTACATTTTTCTTTTTGTTTGTCACTCCGAGCTACTCAAAGCCATTTTCTTCGGATCTGTGAATAGAATACATTTTACACCAAGCCGTGTTTTTCTTGCCTCGTGATTCAGCTATTTTTACGGCTGCATTCAGCCGAATATCTACTATGCTGTTTCCGTTGGCTTCCTGTGGTTGGCTTATCATTTGGCCACCTTGGTGCACAGTACATTAGTGTGCATCCGTTTTATACCTTTATACGGTATGCACGGTCCATTATCGTGCTTTGTCTTATATATACCGTTTGCACAGTGTGCCTTTATTTTTATACCGGCTTTGGTTGTTTTTTGTTGCTTACAGCTTACCGCTTGAGTGTACAATCAATTTTGATCGCCTATCTTTGTAGGTGTGTCCAATGCACTCGGTATGGCTGTCGGCATTTTTTGATATTTGGGAAATGGGCTTTGTGGTCAGTTCTTTATATCACTTTGTATCGGTATGCAGACAGCGTTTTCCTTTTTTTTGCATACCGTAACTATTTGGCGGTCCCTCTAATCTGGTCCCTCTGAGAGTCTTTTCATCGCTAGAAATTTTCTTCACCTTTAATTGCATGAATATAGTTCGTATTGTACTCTCTCTTGCATTATTGGATAGTTTATTGCTTCTCGCTGAATCATGTCACCAAAGAAGCGTACCGCTGGTCCTGGTAGACGTTCAAAGCGTCTTCGCCCGCTGCCACCGGCCTCTGATTTGCAAGAAACCGAGCCGGCTACACTGGTTCACGGTCCCCCTCCCGAAGCACAGCCTCTGCAAGGCACAGCGATGATGCAGAGCAATGTCCAAGCACTAACCAGTGCGATCGCCGCCGCTGTGTCTAAAGCGGTTAAAGAAGCCATGACCTCACAGCAACAAGCTGACCAAACCTCGACGGCTGATCGCCAAGTGGAGCAGATCATAGACGGGGAGACCGCGTCAATTACGCAAGGTATGCAAGGCACGAACCCACAAATTTCGTCAGTGAGTGGTCAGAGTGGTGGAGAACAACCACAGCAGATCTTTACCAGTATTGGTATAAATTTAGGTGCGCGAGTTAGCGCTTAACTTAAATCGAAAATTTGGGCCAATGAATATATAGATTTCGGGGCGTTATTGACGGTTGCTCCTGCGCGGGAAAAGTATGCCTTGTCTATGTATTCCACTGCGGGTAACTCGGGTAAACCCGAGCTCACCTTCGAGCCGAGTAACTCACCAAAAAAGGTGACCAATATACAGCAGTGGATTACGGCCTTTAACATTTTTGCTTCGGTGTATGCGGAGAGAGCATCTGGCGACGCCCCGAAGTTATTAAACTGAGTATTGTGAAGTGGTGCGTGACCTTTCTCAGAAATCGGCGGACTGGCTTTTTTATGACGAACAGTTTCGCTACTTGAGGCAATCGGCCCCTCAGAGCTACCCTTGGGATCAGATCCACTGGGAATTATGGCTTCGGGCGATGACTAATTCCCGCAGCAGACCCCAATTTTCTGCCACTACGGAAAGGGTCAACTCTCGGGCTCGTTTTCGTCCCTCCTCCAACGCCCCTTAAAACCTTTTTAGTTGACGGCTTTCGTAGCGGTTTTCGAATTTCTTACATTGGCGAATATTCTCATTTTGAATCTCCTAATTTACAAAGTGCGTTACACAGTCCGGATGTTGCTTTCGCAAAATTAAAGAAAGAAATCGATGCTGGTAGGGTTGTGGGCCCTTTCAATGCTCCTCCTTTTCCCATTTTTCGCACTTCGCCCATTGGCATAATTCCCAAGAAAACCCCCAATGAGTTTAGACTGATTCACCATTTATCTTACCCCAAAGGATCTTCAGTAAATGATTTCATTCCTGACGAATCTTCGTCAGTGCGATACGCTACTATTAACGATGCCATTTTGATTTTAAAAACATTAGGTAAAGGTTGTTTTATGGCTAAAACCGATATTAAGTCCGCATTCCGTATTATCCCTGTCCACCCTCTGGAGTACCCTTTACTCGGCATCAAATGGGACAATGAATACTATTTTGATCGTTGTTTAGCGATGGGGCTCAAATCAAGCTGTGCTCTTTTCGAAAAATTTAGTTCGTCGTTAGAGTGGCTAGCCACACAACACGTGCATGTCTCTGCGGTTATACATATTTTAGATGACTTCCTGTTTATTGCGCCTACCAAAGACAAATGCAGCACAGATCTACACTAGTAATAGTTCTCACTAAATCTGCCCCCGCTTCTATTTTATCCCTCAAGGGATAAAATTCTTAAAAAATTATACTACGTGTAAGGAAACTATTGTTTATTGTCTGAACTGAAACTTTACATTTTTTTTGTAAACTATATCAATCATACTGTTCAAGAAACTTAGGAATCTTATCATAAATATGATCCAAGGAATCAACCTAGTTAACTAACCAGACAACACACTCTTTTTAACTCACTATCACATGATATTCTTTACATACTAGCAGTAATAAAAGATTAGGAGTGCGTTCTGCGGCGCCTGTGATAATAGTTCTCTGTTGCTAAAATCATTATCTCTATGTGAACAGCTGAAGTTTTGCAAACAGATGTGACATACTGTCAAAATCCACTATTGCGGGCGGATTATTTGATTTCTCTGCTATATGGTTAGCAAGCGACGTCCCATCTACTGAATTATTTTCAGGTGAACTCCGGGGGTGAACTACGATATGGTAACCTTTCATGACATGTTGCGTGACGGCTCTAGTTTCAGTAAAGTCACAACTGAAATGGAACATTAACCTTTCAAATTCATCTTAAACATTCACAAGAAATTGAGTTCGGAACATATATAAATTTATATTCGTTTGAATCGTCGAAATAATGAGCATTCCCAGATATTTCTTTCGTCAGGATCGACAAAAATCTCGGATTACAAAGTCACGCCAAACCGTTACGCTACGCAAATTTCTTTAAAACCCTGACTTCGAAGCGATATATCTCTCCAACGTGAATAGCTACCACACATCGGCTCCAGTAAAAATCTGTTCGTTATAACAATCCAGCTTTATCGAATTAAAATTTCAGCGAAATCGAACAAAACCAGAGTTAATTATATTTTTTTACACTGACCCCACTTGACCTTATTGACACAAGAAATTACGAAGCATAACACGAGCCGAAAGAAAAAAAAAATACGGCCTGAAAGCTGCAATTTGAATGGGAACAGTTTCTTTGAACCTTTCTTAGTTGATTTAGACGAAGAAATGACCTCGACGGGCTACAGAAGAAAACAAAACCAAAAACAGAGCGAGACTGATAATTTATTCAAATTACTCACCACATGGCGAACATCACGTACAAGGTGAAAGAGCTTTCTTCTGAATAATTTCAGCCTTCGAAGCCAGCTACACCTCCCAAATTACTTTCGCAACACTTACAAATGTCCTGACTTCCATTTCCGAAAGACTTGACCACAATTTTCAATTTTGAGCAAATAAACATTTCCACAACATCGATAGGATGTGTTCTCTCGTTCAAAAAAATACTCTCATGAAGTGCATTCTGGAAAAAAAGATCAAACCACTCTGCTGTTCTAGCTTGATACTGAAACAAACCATTTGTCTTGATATACGAGGACTCTACGAGCAAATATATCTCGAAACCAGACCAGAAGTCGAGATTTTTTTCCGAGATTTAGACAGAAGTACCACGTTGCAGTCGCGATCGGGCAATCGACTCAACAAGAATTACCCCGAGTTGCCTTGCGAGCTTACTGAAAAATTAACCGAGACCGCCGTTCGCGCCTAGTTTCTACAAATCGGGATCGATTCGCCCTACCGATACTACACCAATATTTTACATTCTTTATACGCGGGGGGTCCTATTAATGCCTCCTCGGGTTTTGGCCTCTGGGCCAAAACCCTGCGGGGGCAATAATTTTCTAGCCATGTGCAAATTCCTCGGAGTCCCCATTGCTAATGAAAAGACAGTAGGACCAAATACCACTTTACAATTTGCTGGGATAGAACTCGATTCTGTGCGTCAGGAGGCCAGGTTGCCGTTAGAGAAGCTTACCAAATCTCGCACTTTACTACATCAATATTATCGGAAACGCTCAGTTACTCTCCGCGAACTGCAGTCTTTAATCGGCTTGTTGAATTTTTGCTGTTCAGTTGTTGTCCCAGGCCGTGCCTTTTTACGACGCTTAATCGATCTTACTAGCGGTCTGACGCGCCCTCATCACCACATCCGTTTAAACCGAGAAGCCAAACAAGATATACGCATGTGGTTCACTTTTCTAGATAATTTTAATGGCAGGGCATTTTTTCTGTCACATCGCTGGGACAATAGACCTTTTTACCGATACGGCGGCCATCTTGAATTCTATTGTTTTGACTGAGAAATTATGGGCTGCCGAGGGGGCAATCGCTGGAAAATTTATCGTATACACAGCTTTCAGGATAAATTTTTACTGCTTGTCTCTCATATTCCATAACAAATGTTACAAGCGTTACATCTTTCCGTCACGATATTTGGCAGTTGTTCCTATGGTTATCGAAAAATTATTGTTGAAAGTTATCACGCCACAGTATTCTTTTTAATTATTTCTCATCTGCCCCCTGGGCATCCCATAATTTCCTCGGAATTCAAGATGGCCGCCGTATCGGTAAAAAGGTCTATTCCTTTAGACTTGACCTATTTACGGATGCCGCGGCGTCAAAAGGTTATGGTGCGATATTTGGGAAGCACTGGTTCGGCGGCGCTTTTCCTCCTGGATGGAAAGATTTTAACATAACTTTCCTAGAGTTGTTTCCGATTGTCCTCGCCGTACACATTTGGGGGTCTCACATGTCTAACCGCCGTGTGCTATTTTTTACCGATAATTCTGCTCTCGTTGATATTATCAACAAGCAAACATCGAAGCATAAGTCAGTCATGGTTCTTTTACGTGACCTCGTCCTTAGTTGTTTAAGTTATAATGTACTTTTCCGTGCTCAGCATGTTCCCGGTTTGC
>OZ026596.1:4875817-4923317 GCA_964020085.1 Micromussa lordhowensis | reverse complement strand
GCTCTGATTGGCTGAAACAGCGTGCTTTATCACAGAACAGAGCACGGGTGAGCACGGGTTGATGACAGTAAGCTGGCTTCTTCAAATTTTCGCTTCGGAATTTTGCAAATTTGACCCAAATTAAACATGCCTTGTGGCTTAGACAAATGCAGTGGAAACGAGCTATTTGTCTGCAGTAAAGATAGCTGCGTTTAGACCATTGTTAACAACAGAAGTGCTAAAACTGTACTAAAATAATAAGTTTTGCTAGATTCCGACAAAACACGCAACGAAATAAACAACTTCTCATTCTCAACCTAGCGAATGCTTCGATTAAAGACATTATGAAGGCAGAAAATAAACTTAAGAAGTACAATAACGACAGAAAACACCAACTGAGCTGTCTTTTTACGATGAGAAGCTTTATTTTTGTAAAAATGTTCAAACAGCACTTACATGCAGTGTAGTAACTATGAAGTCAGATCCGAGACTAAATTGGCATTTCGACTCGTCGAGTCGTTATTCGAGTTTGTCTCGTCGTGTGTCGAGTTCGTCTCATCCACTTCTCAGATCGTCTCGTCGTGAATTGGGCCTATTCGTCTCGTCGCCGACGAGTTCGTCTCGTCAACTCCCCAGATCGTCTCGTCGTGATCAGACTTGTCGCCACCGAGTTCGTCTCGTCGACTCGTGAGGCTGACACTCCTCTTCGACTCGTCAAGTGCAGAGTTCGTCTCGTCGAACTCTGGGATCGACTCGTCGGATCGGTCAGTATAAAACACGGACTGCGGACTACGGACTACGGACTACGGACTACGGACTGGGTATAAAACACGGACTCAGGTATAAAACGCGGACTAAGCATTACGGACTAGGTATAAAATACGGACCGAGCATAACGGACTCGGCATAAAACACGAAGAAAGGTTCTACATTGAATAAATTCTCGCACTAATGTTTTCATAAATAGAAGCTACTTGTAATTATAGAAGTCTCATTTCCCGAAAGTGTCCGCTCATACAGGTTCAGCCATACTCGATTGCCGAGAAAAAAAATAGAAGATACTGAAAGTCACAAAATTGACGAGCTGTATGGATTTTCGAATGATTAAATGTTTTGAAAGATCAACAGTCGAGAGATTTGAGGAGAATTCGAACGACATCTCCCGCTGTTTATTCATACGATAATGTAATTCGTTATTAAATAATGGCAAAATTATGGCAAATTTAACATTCGTTTTTTTGGAGCTAAAGTTTGGAACTCCATTGAAGACTCACTAAAATCCGAGAGTCGTACTTGTTTTAAAAATCTCCTAAAAGATTTACTTATCTCCAACTACTGACTGGTTCATTGATGTACTTTGTATTTTTCACTGTTGCGTTAGCACATCCCTCGTCTATTGTTCTTTGTGTGTGTGAGTGTGTGTGTGTATGTTCAGTATGTCTTTTTGCAAATGTTTTTCCGCTTGGCCCAGCCACTTAGCTCGATTAGCTTCAGCTATTTCTAAGTGGCTGTGCTCTTTTTATCATGTAATTTTTTCTTCTTGGTATTTATTTATTTTATTATATTTTTTGGGCACAAATAAAGACAGGTTGTTGTTGTTGTTGTTACACATAAATACGGCCATGGCGAAATGAGGAACAAAAAGTTGATAAATAGAAGAAACGACATTACACAAGGATGGCCGTTCTGCACTCCTTAATATCGCCTTGGAAAAGGAAGGGGAAAAAGAAAAAAAAACAGTTCTTCCAATACGGCTCTTCAGATTTGGTCACCCACCCAAGCAATATCCCCGTTGAACAGGGCTTAACTTTGCTGATCCGACCAAACACGTTGCTGTCTTTGTGGTGTACGGCGTTACATCTCTTCATGTACTCTCTTGCTTTAGTGATCGGAGAAGCGGCACTTTCCTTATAATAATTGCATCAAGGGAATGGTAATTGCGCATGTGCCGTCACGCAAGATGGCCGGCATTAGAGGTGAGGGATGCGATATATAGTTTCAAATATTAATTCTTCTTTTCTTGCAAAGTTTCGATTTCCGGCAAGAGAGTACATGAGGAGATGTAACGCCGTTGAAAACATTCACATTCACAAAGTTATCGGTCCGTGAGACCGACTTATCTTCGTCCCAGAGACCGAGGCAATTATTTCAAAAGTGCCGCTAGCTTGTCCGATCACAAAAGCAAGTAATAGTTCTCATTTTCATATTCCTCTAATTTTTTTTGTTCTCTACTTTCCCAGCCATGCAGTATCACATATCTTTTTCTTTTTTTCATACCTTTTCTCATCTTAGAAATTTAAAACAATGCGTTCACCGTGGAGTCACTACACCACAAGGACAGCAACGTGTTTGGTCCGACTCTCTCGACTGTTGATCTTTCAAAACATTTAATCTTCGCTTGGATCATTCGAAAATTCATACAGCTCGTCAATTTTGTGACTTTCAGTATCTTCTATTTTTTTTCTCGGCAATCGAGTATGGCTGAACCTGTATGAGCGGACACTTTCGGGAAATGAGACTTCTATAATTACAAACGAATAAGAGGGGGCAAGTTTCTAAAGAAACTCTGGTGCTGCGTCGGTGGGAGTATTGCAAGATAATTTGGTTTTATCAACTGGGTTGATAATGTGAATTGTCCACCGTAAAGAGATTCGGAAGCTGACGTTTCGAGCGTTAGCCCTTCGTCGGAGCGAATCAAGGAATTGTGGGTTGTGTGTGGTTTATATACAGAAATATGGAGCTACGCTATTGGTCGGTGCCTGGCAACGTGAAAAACAACAGAATGGATTAGTTGAATGAAAAGCGTTCGTTGATACCGTGAGGATTAAGAGTGCCGATTTGAAAAATAAATCTTTGTTCAAGAGTTTTGCGGCTTTCTGTGCTTCCTTGATGTAGGGACAGGCCTGTGATCAAAGAACTGCACGGAGGACGTTGGCTTTCCAGGGAAAAGGAAGTCCTTTGCAACAGGTACTATGACATATCTCGATCTTTTATCAATTTGAAAAATACAATTTAACAGAATTTAATTTCTTAGGCGAGTCGAAGACTTCTCCAAAGAGCAAGACTTGTTCGTTCGCCCAAAAGCCCTAAGCAACTAATTTCCCCTCCGAAAAGGAAAACAGTGTCTATTTCTTGGGAGAAGAGCGAAGAAGTTGCACTGGTGCAATTTATAGCTTTGCACAGTGAACTTAAGGCTGGGGAGTGGCCAACATTTGGAGCCCAACATGAGTACTGGGAAAAGGCTGCCGAGTTCATCCAGGAAACTGTGGGGACATCTCATAAGAGAACCAGTGAGTACTTGTTTCCATCTCACTTATCAGATTTTACTTACACACCCACAGTCACTTTAATAAATGTTATGTATTGCAAAGAGTGATAACTTTTGTGCATGTGTAATGTGCAAAAAAGTCCCTGTCTTTCTTGCTGTTGTTCAAAAGTCCATTCATAAGTTTGTTCAAAAGTCCATTCATAAGTTTATTCAAAATTTTTGAAATAATTTTTTTGGTTTAACTGAATTAACCGATAAAAAAGTGCTTAACATGTGTACACTGTATGCATGGAGATCCCTTTCCTTCCCTTATTATGTGCCTGGTTGCATAATGGAAATTGACTGTGTGGAATGTTTGCTACTGGTCAATGTTTTCAGAAATAATTCAACAATATCAATATAGAACTGGCTATATTTACAGCATCTGCATGACTTTTTTGTGACCATTAGTCTGTCTTTGCCATCATGTTTAATGATAGTAGCACATGATAATATTCCCAATTCAGAACAGAGGATGCTTGCCAGAAATGTCATTAATTTAAATTTTAGTTACTTTATGCAACTGGACCCTGGTCATTTCCCACCTCACCATGTTTATAGTAGCCATAACTTTATTCATTTATTTCTTAATCTATTTTAGAAGCCAGCATCCGTCGTCATGTCTTGGTTGTTTTGAAAAAAAAGTTCAACTCAGTGGATGATGCTGAAACAGCCCTGGGAATTACTCTGGAATCCTATATTGATGGTTCTCCTGATGCCTCAACATCCACGACAGGTACTAGAACCTTTGAGGATGAACTGAAGTTGTCGCCATCTCTTGCTGGTAAATTGAGTACTCTTACTCCAAATCAGCTCAAAGATCTTGTCTTCGAGGGCCTGGCGTTACTGAATCCTCATGTTGACCTGGTGCAGCTGTTTATAAAGTTTTTAGACGAAGACTGTATTGATGCATTATGCATTCTTGAAGATCTTTATGCTTGGCTTGCTAAAAAAATGGAAGTGTCATCATTGGTGCATGGCTTTATCCAACTATTTTAGTGAGTCTTCAATGGAGTTCCAAACTTTAGCTCCAAAAAAACGAATGTTAAATTTGCCATAATTTTGCCATTATTTAATAACGAATTACATTATCGTATGAATAAACAGCGGGAGATGTCGTTCGAATTCTCCTCAAATCTCTCGACTGTTGATCTTTCAAAACATTTAATCATTCGAAAATTCATACAGCTCGTCAATTTTGTGACTTTCAGTATCTTCTATTTTTTTTCTCGGCAATCGAGTATGGCTGAACCTGTATGAGCGGACACTTTCGGGAAATGAGACTTCTATAATTACAAGTAGCTTCTATTTATGAAAACGTTAGTGCGAGAATTTATTCAATGTAGAACCTTTCTTCGTGTTTTATGCCGAGTCCGTTATGCTCGGTCCGTATTTTATACCTAGTCCGTAATGCTTAGTCCGCGTTTTATACCTGAGTCCGTGTTTTATACCCAGTCCGTAGTCCGTAGTCCGTAGTCCGCAGTCCATGTTTTATACTGACCGATCCGACGAGTCGATCCCAGAGTTCGACGAGACGAACTCTGCACTTGACGAGTCGAAGAGGAGTGTCAGCCTCACGAGTGTAACTGAAGATTTTTAACCGAGTTTAAATAAAGATTTTACTTACTTACTTACTTACTTACTTACTTACGAGTCGACGAGACGAACTCGGTGGCGACAAGTCTGATCACGACGAGACGATCTGGGGAGTTGACGAGACGAACTCGTCGGCGACGAGACGAATAGGTCCAATTCACGACGAGACGATCTGGGAAGTGGATGAGACGAACTCGACACACGACGAGACAAACTCGAATAACGACTCGACGAGTCGAAATGCCAATTTAGTCTCGGATCTGACTTCATAAGTAACGCTCGTTTGCTGAACTGGCGATCTCCGGTCATCTCGGTGAAGTGAACCTCAACAATTTCGTATCATCGCTCACTCCAATAGACGAGTGATCAGTGGCTCTGATATTCTCCTTTACTCGGAGTAGAACCAGTGGAAGCAGTCTAGTTTAGTCTTTCCAACTTTGACCCCAGTTTGTGCAATCTTGCTGCAAGCGGCTGCAATCCGTAAACAACTGTACTGCGCTCCTTGGCAGCTCGTTTCAAATACAACTCAGCATTCGCTAGTTCTGAGCTCCTTGTTTCTTAATTTCCATTTGAAACGATGCACGTTTTTATGAGCTACATTGCGGCCGGATTCCTTTGTAGTAGAAACCTTTAGATCCTTATTTAAGGATTAAACTATACTGAAACGAACTAAAGGCATCGTTCTTCTCCTGGATACCAACTCGATACTGAAAGCTTAGCAGACGTTCAAATTGTGATTGACAGCTGTCGTCTCGTTAGCCAATCAAAGTTTTGGAACAGTTCTACCAAGGACTGTGATTGGCTTATTTTAGCGTGCTTTATCAGAGAATAGAGAACGGCTGACGCCAGTAGTGGTATGGGTCAGACTAGATCCGATTTTATCGATTTTTTATGCAAATGAACCCAAACCCTGAAACCAAGATGGCGGACCTAACCCTAGCCCTCAAACCTATAGGGAGGTTTTTAACCCTAATTAGCATGTTAACCCTAACCCGACATCCCCTGGACCCCTAGTTCCCCTACCCTATGACGTCATCCTTTCCAATCCCCTATCCCTAGTTCCCAGTCCCCTATGACTTCATCCCTAGGACCCTGGAACCTAGCCCCTAATGACGTTACTCCTGCGACCACATGACCTAAGCCTAATTAACATATCCATCATGGCGACTTAAGAAGGACCTCGTTACTAGTATACTAAGTGACATGGCTCTTATATTTGGATCATGAAAAGTCCGCTCACCCATGTGGGAGTTGGAACCCTAGTATTAAAAGGGTGCAGAACGCATGCGCAGTAACACAAACATCACAACATTTTTTTTATTAAGAAAAAAACAAAAATGATAATTTACACGACATAAACAAACTGACCTACAGCTTTTTCCCTGGTTGCATCAAATTCTCGTAGTCATCTCCTCAGTTGTGTGTAATAAATCTTTTATCTTATAAATCTGATTGTTTAGACAAGGACGCCTAATCTTGTAACTCATTGGTTCAAATTTGATAGACGCTCAAACTTGTTTCTGATTGGTTGCAATTATAGGCATGTTTAGACAGGTACGCTCAATCTTACTTCTCATTGGCTAAAAAATAGACCGACTCTCATTTTCATTATTATCTAAACTAATCACAGACACCGTTTTACTGTTCAACACGTTTTTTATTGAGATTACAATTTCAGACTTAAATAAAAAACAAACTTGTTTTATTGTTTACAATTATTGCATAGGGGAAACTGACTTTTATTGAAAGCACGCGTGTGCTTTCTTCTCACGATGTCCACGAGTGATTCCACGCGTGCTCTCAAAGAAAAACTCAACGCTAAAATGTGGCGTTTTTGGCTCTTTGGGCGATTTTGGCTTGATAAATTTAGTTTTGCAAACAGTTTTGTTCAGTTGTAATCCAAAACGAACGATTTCAGTAGCGTGGTAATCCACAAAGATGATAACGCTGAAAAAATTTTAAACGCGGACCCTACAGAAGTGAAATGCCCCTAGAATATTATCAGAAAGACGAAAAAATCTAATGGACCTTGATTATGTAATCAATGAAATTCAAAACGAGTTTTATCTTTGAAATAATAAAGTGCGTTCATGAGGTTATTTTAAGTCAGTGTGTGCTTGACGCTATTCGAGTTAACATGGATCTAACGCTCTCAGTGCTTCGAATCGATTTTTACCTGTACCGCCTTATTGCAAGAAATATGCCAATAAGTGAAATCTCTTCTCTGAGAGAGACATTTTGTGAACTTCCAGGATCGATGCTTGACAAGTTAACACGACTTCATTCAGAGGTGTTTACAGAAGTTCACTGGGGGAGATTATTAGTGTTTTTAAATTTTGTGGAGCAACTTGGACTGACTGACGAGGAATGGGAACAACTATTTGATTTTCTCGTTCCAACTCTATCTCAGATTCGAGAGTAGCTATATAAATGAAACATCATGGAAAAATTCATTCGAGCTTCTGCCTTCGCAGCAGTCACTAGTAATGGGTTGCTGGCCATCTTCACCCTCTCTGGTATTAGAGCGCATTTTCAGCCGCATTCGTGTCGTTTTAGCTTGTTGCGGGGGTCAAGTGATTGTTCAAAACTCCGAGTTTTGCGATGGAGAAAACGCTGTCCAGTACGCTGTCCAGCATTTATCTCGACCCAAGTCAACCCGCAAGTTTCAATGGTTTAGATGCTGTGTACCGAGTGGTCAAAGAGAAGGGAAAAAGTAAAATTTCTCGCAAGCAAGTTCAAGATTGGTTGAGTCAACAAGACGTTTACACCCTCCATAAACCTGCCCGAAGACACTACAAGACAAGTCGCGTCATTGTTTTTAATATTGATGAACAATTTCAAGCAGATCTGGTGGATGTTCAAAATTTAAGCCGATACAACAAAGGATATAAATACTTACTGACCTGTATAGACATCTTTAGCAAGTATGCCTGGGTGGTGCCTTTAAAGACAAAACAAGGGCAAGAACTAGTCAAAGCTTTTCAGACGATTCTTGCCTCTGGACGAAAACCATCAAAGCTTCAAACTGACCAGGGCACTGAATTCCTTAATCGTGTGTTTCAGAAATTCCTACGTGAAAATAACATTGAGTTTTTTACCGTCAAGTCTGGGCTCAAGGCATCGGTAGTAGAGAGATTCAATCGTACCTTTAAGAACAAGATGTACAAGTACTTCACAGCTAAAAACACTCTTACTTACATCGATGTGTTACCTAAGTTGGTAAAATCCTACAATAACACTTACCATCGTAGCATTAAAATGAAACCCACTCAGGTGACTGAAGCCAATGAAGCTAAGGTGTGGGACACACTGTATGGCAGTGATGTACAGAAACGAGTTCGATTCAAATTTCAAGTGGGAGATCGCGTAAGGATCAGTAAGGTTAAGCGGATGTTTGAAAAGCCTTACCTTCCCAATTACACGGAAGAAATGTTTACTATCTACAAACGATTTGCGCGCCAAGTACCGGTCTATAAACTGAAAGATGATGCTGGAGAGATCCTAGAAGGAACATTCTACGAACCTGAACTACAAAAAATAATCAAGAACGATGATGTTTATCGCGTTGAAAAGATCTTGCGCAAGAGAAAGCGCAAAGGAGTAGTGGAATATCTTGTGAAATGGAAAGGCTACGCAGACAAGTTTAATAGCTGGGTTTTTGAAGGGGATATTTCGAACCTGTAGCTGTAATGCTTCTTTACGTAGTGAATAAAAAAAGAATGAAATGATAGTCGTGTGGTTTTTTATAAATTAAGAATACCCAGAGTAAAAATTTCATTTGAACACAAGATACGATGGAGGTAGTACAATTTTACTTGCATCTTCCCAGCAATGCCAGCCTCGATAAATTCCCTAACAACACATTGACAGAGTATCGGGTTTGTTTACCTCAAACCGTTAGTTTAACAGGGGACTGGGAAGTAGCGCTAACAGAAATCCATTATCCTCACAGCTGGAATACTTGATGTACAAGGAAATTTTGAGAATCGATTTTATCTCCGTAATCAAGAATTAGATGGTATGTGGGAGCCTTTGATAGTTCCACCGGGACATTACTCCTCGGTCGCCGATGTTATAACCAAGATAAATGAAGTGGTCAGCGCGAATAATCGATTCAAAGACGAAGTGCAATTATCCCTTGATACTCTGAACCGAAAAGTGACCGTACACCTACAAAATAAGGTCGAAGTGTATTTTTCCGACATCGGGCAAATGCTGGGATTTTTACCAAAAGAAGTTATTTCCAAGACTTCTACCGCCGAAAGAGAAGCGGACTTAGATCACGGCTTTCACGATCTTTACGTGTATTGTGATATTACTCAACCACAATACGTCGGGGACGCACTTGTTCCCCTCCTTCGAATCGTAGCCGTAGAAGGGAAGGATGGAGAGAGAATCAGCAAGTCATTTATTCGCCCGCAATACGTACCTGTCAGCAGAAAGCAGTTCGAAAGTATCGAAGTCAATATAAAGCGGGACACAGGAGAAACCGTACCATTGGAGTTTGGGAGAGTGTTGCTTACACTTCATTTTCGACAGAGCAGACCAGTGAACTTTTAAATTAAAAGATGAAGAAAATTCACACCCCAAATCACAAGTTGTACGAGCAGTATTACTTAGATCAAGCCAAGCAAAAGGGTGGGAATTTACCAGCCTTTCACGGTGCTCGATTTCAGCGAGGATATGGCTTAGGTTCCATATTTAAAGGCCTTTTCCGTTGGGCGATGCCTCATTTACAGCAAGGCGCTAAAATGCTTGGTAAAAAAGCCCTTCAAACGGGTGTCGATGTTGCACAAGATGTGTTAGCTGGAGAAAACCTTAAGACAACAACAAAAAAGCGTGCTAAACAAGCTCTGGGCCTACCTTCCCAGGATTCTCCGCAGTCAGGTGCTGGTAAAAAAGGTACAAAAAGGAAAGTACAACGAAGAAAAAACAGTTCGCCTCCAGGCAAGAAACGGAAAACATCTCCGCAGCAAGAGAAACCCGAAGACAAATTTTCCTTCTTGAAGTAAAAATGGCTTTTGTTCATCACGAATCTCAAGAGTGCACAAAGTCAGAACTCGATCTTCTTTACTATTCCGGCTACACAAACGTCTATCACCAAGGGGCAATGGATTGAGTACCACCCCCTCAGTAATATCACTGACACTGGTCCCATAGAATTTAATGTCTCTGGAACTGGAGAAGAATATCTGGACTTGGCAAAGACCCAGCTGTTTGTGAAAGCGAAGATCACCAAAGCAAACGGTACCGCTTTAGATGCCGAGACAAAAGTGGGACCCGTGAACCTATTTCTACATTCCCTGTTTTCACAGGTGGATGTTTCTTTGAACGAGCGACTGATTTCCCCATCGACTAACACCTACCCTTATCGTGCCATGATTGAAACGTTGTTCAACTATGGGGGAGATGCGAAATCAAGTCAGCTATCTATGGTCATGTTTTACAAAGATACTCCTGGAAAGATGGATGTCGTGGACCCTGTGGCCGACGATGCGGATGCTAATATGGGTTTAAAAGCTCGTTATGCATTTACAAAGCAAAGTAACACAGTGGACATGATGGGGCCAATCCACAGCGACATTTTCTTCCAAGACCGTTTAATTTTGAACGGAGTTAATCTAAGGCTAAAGCTCAACAGGGCTAAAAATTCCTTCTGCTTAGTCTCATCAGTCCCTGGAGCTAATTTTAAAGTGGTTATCACGGAAGCAATTCTATACGTTCGAAAAGTCAAAGTGTCCTCTTCCATTACTCTGGGACATGCAGCTGCTCTAAAGCAATCGCCTGCCAAGTATCCCATTCGTCGAGTGGATTGTAAAGTTCTCTCCATCCCCGGAGGGTTCAGTAGTTTTACGCCGGATAACCTCTTCTTGGGACACATTCCAAAGCGTCTGGTATGTGTAATGGTGGATACAGAAGCTTATAACGGGACATATGGCTCCAACCCATATAACTTTAAGCACCACAACCTAACCCAAGTGGGTGTTTACCTGGATGGGGAACAGATACCTCGAAAACCCCTGTTTCTCAAATTTAGTGAGGCTGGCGGTCAAAATTTCATTGCCGGATTTCAAAGCCTTTTTTCTGGAACAGGAAAACTCTCCCAGGATGCTGGCAATCAAATAAATAGAGGGGATTATGCTTCTGGCTACACAGCGTTCTGCTTTGACTTGTCCCCAGACCACTGCTCTGGTGATCATTTTGAGCTTACAAAACAGGGAAATCTTCGTATCGAGCTTCATTTTGGACAAGCACTCGCCAACACGGTTAACCTCATCATTTACGCCGAGTTTCAAAACGTGATCGAGATTGACGCGAGTCGAAACGTTCTGTACGACTACACAAACTAAAATGAATAGCACTCAGCTCACGATTATTTTGAAGAAAGATAAATATACACGTGCTGTGTTTCAAGGAGTGTACCCTTCGGATAAACTACCTACAAGGGTTTCGTCCTTCCCAGCCTTGTTTATTGCCAACGTGGATACTAGTGAGAAGCCTGGATCACACTGGGTTGCGTTTTATTTCACAAAAGATGGAAAAGGAGAATTTTTCGACTCTTATGGATTACCCCCAAGCAATTATGCTGGAACATTTTCTTCGTTTTTGAACAATAATTCTGACGACTGGAGCTTTAACTCTGTGACATTGCAAAGTATCAATTCGAAAGTGTGCGGTCATTATTGCTTGTATTATGCTTTATTTCGCTGTCGTAATATTGGTATGAGCACCATTGTGCATCGTTTTTCTAAAAATAAACAATGCAATGATTTTCTTGTTAAACGCTTTATCGAAAAACATTTTCCGCTAGGTCTCAAAACATATCATACCTATGAAAACGTTCAAGGAGCGAAAGCACAGCATCACGTTCATTAAATACACCGTGTAATTGATTTAGCTTAAACATATTTTATTGAGTAATCAAAATAAAGAAAACTTTTTACAATAATAAAAAGTCTGTTCTCATGATTCATAATCGTAACCAGCGAACAGCTTGAGGGCGTGGGCTTGCTGCTCTCCGCCTTTTCACGGGGGATTAGGTAGAAGGTGGAGTAGGTAGCCAACGGGAAGGACTATCTGGGGTCTCCTCTCTAACTCTGGCTTTGAATTCCCGGATGGCGCTTTGCCTCTGGGGGTTGCGCACAATATTTTCTGGTACATTCATTCGCGCCAGACCTCTCGCAAACACTGACCATCCCACGGGTTCAAATCCTTTACGGTGACGCAGCGTATCGTTGACTAAGTCCACCACGTGAGACCCTGTTATGGGTTTGTTTTCATACATCAGTTCTCCTTTTTCGTTCCAATTCAACACATCTCGATGTTCTTTGATTTTATCCAACAGTTGCCTTGCCCCTGCCTTGTAGAGCTTGGGTACACTCTTCATTACTTCTTGTTCTACTGCTGAAGTCGGAATAATTTCTGCCTCAGCGGTGGATTCTTTACTAGTTTCTTCACTCTCTTCTGGTTTGGGTGATTCCACAGGTTTGGGAGGTGTTAATTTTACGTGGAGGGGTTGACCTTTTCGCTGATCATAATAAGTCAGATAACGCTGCAACACTTGATTATAAAGTGTTGCCTTTGCTTCATCGTCCAGTTGCTTGCTGGATAAAATGTCGCTCATTTCACTGTCCAAGTTTTTCAGAGTTTGTGTCACAGGTGGTGTTAATATTTGTTGACGTTGTTGTAATCGTTCCAATGTATTTTCAGGGACTAGAATCATGCGTCTGGTATGATTCATTTTAGGTGAGAATCGAACTCAAAACACGCAGCACCAGTGGTAACAAGACCCTTAAAAAGTTTCCTCCTTGCTGCACTAAGATTTTCTTTTTCTTGTTCAGCGGAGTACTTTTTTCGGCGAGAGCAATCAAGGATTTCTTGTGAGCTAGAAGTTTTCTTTTCGCTGGTTTACTGACAGGCACTGTCTCTTTAAGAACGTTTAAAATACACTCACAAATAGTTTTCACTAAAGCGTCGTCGGCCTCTTTTAAAATTGCTTTGTGTTGAGCTGGAGTACACTTGGCAAGGAGCTTGAGAAAGTCGTGGTTCCTTCTCAGACGTTGGGCCATGCTAAACTGACTTTTAACTATGTGGTTTAGTCTTTTTATACTTTTCTGGCATAAGCAAACTGAGTCTCCCCGGGGAAAACGTTGGTCCTCAAACGGAAGACGGTCGGTGTTTCCGGTTTCAGGTCGCATAATAAATATCCGTTAGGTCTACTGGTCGCGTCTTGGAATGATTCTTGCATGTATTTTACGTGACCAGGAAACATTTGCTTTGCCAAGTGATTAATCTGACTGCTATCACGTGGAGTTTTGAACAGTACCAAGTAATGGCAATTTAAGCTCATATCTCTTAACTCTTTTCCGCGGTGAAAAATATTTTGCAGAATAAAGAAAACACTCAAGTTACGGTGATGACAGCCTTTAGTAAACAAACTGGTAATTCTCTGGTCGTTACTCAGTTCGTGCATCAAATCGTCCATGACCACAAGATTTCTTATAGAAGGATCAATCATCGATTCTGACGCCTTCCACAAACGAAATGTTTGGGATACTTCTCAGCATCTCGTCGTAAGCGGGCTGGTAAATTCCATAACACCAAATTATATTTTCTGGGGCACATTCAATCATGTCTTCACCGGATCCTAGTAAACGTTTAACAAACTGACTTTTCACACAACAAGTTGGTCCTGCCACAAGAGCAGGGAAAGGATGTTTCCATCTTGGATCCATGCTCACGACTGACTGATTGGACAAAACGTTCTTAGATTTATAGAAAAATGGTTTTGGGTTCAGCCCCTTTGTCATACACACGAATCGCACTGGTATTTTGTAGTTTTGCGAATTGTAACCAGTATTTTCGTTCTAACTCTGACAATTCATGTACGCGAGTTAAATGATCTGCTAATCGAATTAAAAATTTTGACCCGCAACCTGGTATCGGACAATGTTTACATTTCCTCCGCACCATGTTATCTCTGTGAAAGTTGGACTAGAACTGAACAAAACTGTTTGCAAAACTAAATTTATCAAGCCAAAATCGCCCAAAGAGCCAAAAACGCCACATTTTAGCGTTGAGTTTTTCTTTGAGAGCACGCGTGGAAAAACTCGTGGACATCGTGAGAAGAAAGCACACGCGTGCTTTCAATAAAAGTCAGTTTCCCCTATGCAATAATTGTAAACAATAAAACAAGTTTGTTTTTTATTTAAGTCTGAAATTTTAATCTCAATAAAAACGTGTTGAACAGTAAAACGGTGTCTGTGATTAGTTTAGATAATAATGAAAATGAGAGTCGGTCTATTTTTTAGCCAATGAGAAGTAAGATTGAGCGTCCCTGTCTAAACATGCCTATAATTGCAACCAATCAGAAACAAGTTTGAGCGTCTATCAAATTTGAACCAATGAGTTACAAGATTAGGTGTCCTTGTCTAAACAATCAGATTTATAAGATAAAAGATTTATTACACACAACTGAGGAGATGACTACGAGAATTTGATGCAACCAGGGAAAAAGCTGTAGGTCAGTTTGTTTATGTCGTGTAAATTATCATTTTTGTTTTTTTCTTAATAAAAAAAATGTTGTGATGTTTGTGTTACTGCGCATGCGTTCTGCACCCTTTTAATACTAGGGTTCCAACTCCCACATGGGTGAGCGGACTTTTCATGATCCAAATATAAGAGCCATGTCACTTAGTATACTAGTAACGAGGTCCTTCTTAAGTCGCCATGATGGATATGTTAATTAGGCTTAGGTCACGTGGTCGCAGGAGTAACGTCATTAGGGGCTAGGTCCCAGGGTCCTAGGGATGAAGTCATAGGGCACTGGGAACTAGGGATAGGGGATTGGAAAGGATGACGTCATAGGGTAGGGGAACTAGGGGTCCAGGGGATGTCGGGTTAGGGTTATCATGCTAATTAGGGTTAAAAACCTCCCTATAGGTTTGAGGGCTAGGGTTAGGTCCGCCATCTTGGTTTCAGGGTTTGGGTTCATTTGCATAAAAAATCGATAAAATCGGATCTAGTCTGACCCATACCACTACTGACGCCACTTTTCCCCGTTTGGAAAAATAAAGTTAAGCTTGAAATTCAGCCGAATGCGTGGAGAATTTGTTGGATTCTTATCATAAAACAATTAAAGAAGCCTCGACTGTGCTCTGTTCTGTTGTAAGGCACTTAGGAAGCGGTAGAGCACTCAAGAAGTAGGGAAAAACACTCGTGTTTACCCCTACACTTCTTTCGTGCTCTACCGCTTCCTGCGTGCTTTACAACAGAACAGAGCACAGTCGAGGCTTCTTTATTTGTTAAATATATATTTCATTAAGATAATTTATTGCTATTCTCTCAAATTTACTCATGTAATTATTTTATAGCCGATACAAGTCTTTTATACCCAGCATTACTATTACTATTATTATTATTATTATTATTATTATTATTATTATTAATGTAGATGACAAGTGAATTAACTCGCCAGCACTAGTACTGCTGTAAAAGAGCTGCAAAGTAAACATTTCATTGAACAAGTTTCTATGACTTGTATATGACAATGTCGATCTTTCTCTTTACGTATTTTTTCTTAGAAATTTATAGTGCCTGCGCACTGAGCCCACATAGACACCTGTGAACTCTAGAATTTATTTATTCAAGCCATTTTGACTCAGTTGACAGCTTGACCATAATTCATCGTATTTAAATTTATGAAATAATACATTCCATTTACATTCGTCGTATGGCAAAGGTTTGCAGGTGATGGTTCATCGGCAATATGCATTTAGGCACAGAATTCGATTGAATTTCACACTTGTTCGTGATTAAGAGTGAAGTTAAGACATCATGCTTGATGCGTCGGGCATAATGTAAAATGAACTTGAAAGCCTATGAAAATTAGCTTTTAAAAAAACTATCTTTTAAAAGATGAAATATGAGACACATGGTGTAAGCAAATACAAGGAATTTGAAACTCCCCAAATATATATATCTATATCTTGGAGTTCATTGGGAATATTTAAGTAACTCTAAGAGGAAAAACATCGTAAGCATTGAAAACATACGAGATGATGAAAAATACTTTCTTTGGCAAAGTGCTGTCCTACCACCCCACGGATACGAAATATGAACATTTGAGATCATGGTACATTGCCAACTGTGTCTTCAACGCTTTCCTAGTCATTACCGCCATCATCTTGAACGGCATCACAATCCAGGCGCTAAGAAAAACTTTATCGTTACCAAAGCCTCTAAAAACACTGCTTCTGAGTCTTGCTGTGTCTGATCTTGGTGTTGGTTTACTTGGCGAGCCTTTCTTCGTTGGGCTTCTCGTCAAGTGGTTACAGCGAGACAACTCAACTGATGCTGCCTCAACCGCGTTTCTCTTTACTTTGTATTTATTTTCTGCAGCGTCATTTTCCGGAGTCATGGCTCTAAGCGGGGACAGATTCTTGGCTGTGCATCTCCATCTCAGATACCAGGAATTCGTGACTCACAAGCGAGTTGTTGCTGTGGTAATCTCGATATGGGTGTTCAGTGCATTGCTTTCGGTATTTTGTTTGTGTGTCTCCACCGATATTTCTCAAGTAGTGGTTGCCATTGTTGGGGCAGTTTGCCTCGTATTCTCAGCGGTGCTTTACTACAAGATATATTTAGCCGTGCGGCGCCACAGAAATCAAATCCAAACCCTACAACTACAACAAGCGGGACAGAATGACGAAATGGCAAATGCTGTTCGACTGAGAAAATCTGCAGTGGGTACATTTTACGTGTATCTAGTGTTTTTGCTCTGTAATTTCCCGCAGTTCTGTATTTTTGCTGTAGTTGAAATCTCTGGCTTAAATACCGGTGTAAAAGTTTTTTCCATGTTTTCAACGACCTTGCTATTTCTCAATTCCTCGTTAAACCCTGTTATTTATTGCTGGAAGATGAGACACATTCGACGCGCTGTCTCGGACATTCTGCGAAATATATTTCACAACTAAGGAAAGCTTTTAGCTAATAGTCAGAAAAGCTGGGCTTAGTGACTATTAAGACACTTTTTAGAAGGCCTTAGAGCTACAGTTGTAGAATAGTATAAATAGATAAGCGCACGAGGCGCTCAAGCGTGTTGTGGCTCTATTAATATTTATGAAAAAAATGTAAATATGGACGTATATGAATGAACAAAAACCTTTGGTAAGTTTGTGCGTTTCAGATGAGCTTATAACGCAAATCTTCTGATTTTGTGAATAAAGTGCCACTACCAATGTGTTCACTGACACTTTTTTCTTTTCATGGATCCCTGATTTGTTTTTGGCTATTTATCTTTCATCTGTTATTTAACACTGGACATCTCCACCCTTTGAACAACGGGGCCAGGTGAATAATTGACACGTTTTCTTTAATTGCTTAGCTGCGTTTGTGTAATAGTTGTTGGCATTTGCTATATTTTGCTTAATTTAACCCCTGGTAAACGCAGCAGTGCCAGATAATATGTTGTCGGCCTCCGCAAACTTTGGGAAATTCTGGAGCGGACGTTTTTATTGGGGCACAATAAAGGACTGACTCTTGGAAGCAGGTGGTATGTCAGTTAACAAGGAATAAAGCCACTCACGTTCCATTTCCTTTATCGAACAAACGAACTGTCATCCGTTCTAGTTTTTTGGAGGTTAATTTGCATTTATCGACCTGCAGACGATTTGGAACAATTTTCACTGAGGTGTCGCGTCCAACCACCTTCGTGTATGTCTATAATAGTGAAAGTCAGTAAACTGAAGAGATCATAGATTTGTCCAAGACGGAGAATTAAATAGATAGATAGAAACTTTATTAAAGTGTCAGAAGCCATCTAGCTAGGGAAAAAGAATCCCTTACTAATTTGGGGACACCAATTAGGAAAAAATTAACAAACTAAATGCTATATAGGTGATAGGTAAAATATCTACAGTTACCTAATTACGGGATTTGTAGTAAAAATATACAGTTATCTACAGGTATCTAATTACGGGATTTATAATAGAAATATACAGAATTCAAGAAGAGCAGAGGCTACAGCCTGTGCAGCCATCATCTAAAAGTTCACTTATATTGAGTTGGCGTATCTTGACTTTGAACGACATTAGGGTTGTGACGTCCCTGATACTCTTGGGTAGTTTTGTCCATAGCCTAGGCCCTAGATATCTTATAGAATGCTTGCCGTAGGTGAATGGACCGTTTAGATGAAGAATTCGTGAATTCATGTTTTTTAGAGACGAGCAAGAAAAGAAATTTCTCTTGTCTTGCGGACATTTAAATTCTATTAAACGTCTACTAAGGAAGAAGCTTCAAAATGCATCGGTTTTACTGATAGACCGTTTTTCAATTGAGTGCCGAAAGTAATCAGGTAATTACTTTCGTTTCGATTCAAGTTTTACGATACTCAATTGAAAACCGCTCTGATCAGTGTTTACAATTCGTGTATGATGTCACTTTAAGATAAAAGGTTAAGAGAACTCGCAATACATGTATTCATTAAAAACTGGATCATTGGATAATGCATGCAATTTGAGAGTTTTCATTGGCTAACAACAACAACAACAACAACAAGAATCCTTTATTTAAGTCACGTCAAGTCAAATCATCTTTATTTAAGCAGGGTGGCCCTTTCAGCACTAATAAGCTGGTATCAATAGGAGCCCTGCGCAATTGACCATTTCCGAGTTAGCTAAAGCCTCTTTTTCAAAGCGAGGCCTGGTGCACAACAATCCATGTGAAAATGAGTTTAATTTGCATGTGAATGGAATCTCATTTTCATATGAAAGGATGAGCACCAAGACTCGCTTTGAAAAAGAGGCTAAATGACCTATTAATGACTACTACATGATAATTGAAAAACTACCACCGGCTAAAAACTACTACAAGATAAAAAGACAACAATCATATATAATAAAAAAGGCTAATAAAATATACAATATCTCTTCTAGTAAAGTACGTATTGTTTAAGAAGGTTCTTAAACTTGGAGAGTGATGTAGCTCCTGTCAATGTTCTAGGTAATTTATTAAAAAGGATCGAACCTGAATACCTAAAAGTGTTTTTCTTAGAGTTAATTTAGGGGCGGGTAAGTGAAGATCGTTTCTGTTTCTGGAGTTATGACTGTGAATACACGATTTGATTTAAAGCAACAGATTTGCTTGTGGGGTCGTGTATTTAGCAAAAAGTTTAAGAATAACAGAAATATGTACAGTAATAATGATAACCTTATACGTTTTCATGCACATTAATAAAATTTATAATCCGTCACGTTCTTGCTTTGCGTTTGAATCGAGGTCGCATCAATTAGACTTTAAAAAGTCTAATTGTTTGATAAAAACGTATTTTCTAACTAATCCTTTATTTAGACACGATTTGGTTTAAAGCAACAGATTTGCTTGTGGGGTCGTGTATTAAGCTAAAAGTTAAAATTTGGCATACAGTTGTTTAAAATTTTCCGTTTAGGACCTGGGTGCAGTGTTCCAAAGTGCAACACCCCGGTAGCTGATGGCTAACGGTTAATATATCTCACGTCGTAAGACAGGTTTCTCTTCGATTCCTCTCTTTGGACCGGCAAGAAATCTTTTGGTCTAGAAAATGTAATTTACAAGACAATTCAAACTTCCTGGATACTGGCTCAATAATTTCATCAGGATATGTGTCAATTTTCGAATAGTCAAGGTGGCTCTGAACCCAGTCCACAGAATTTTTTTTTAACTTTGCAAAAAGTTGCATCTCATCATGCTTATTATAATTCGATAATAAAAAATGGGGGTCACCGAACTCGTTTTTGAGTTATAAGCGATTAAAGCTAAAATTAAGGACGGTGTATTTAGCTGTATTTATTTATTGTTGCTATGGTAACCTGTTGTGTAAAATAGATGATTGCAACTTGTTTACCAATAGACCTTTTTACCGATACGGCGGCCATCTTGAATTCTATTGTTTTTGACTGAGAAATTATGGGCTGCCGAGGGGGCAATCGCTGGAAAATTTATCGCATACACAGCTTTCAGGATAAATTTTTACTGCTTGTCTCTCATATTCCGTAACAAATATTACAAGCGTTACATCTTTCCGTCACGATATTTGGCAGTTGTTCTTATGGTTATAGAAAAATTATTGTTAAAAGTTATCACGCCACAGTATTCTTTTTAATTATTTCTCATCTGCTCCCTGGGCATCCCATAATTTCCTCGGAATTCAAGATGGCCGCCGTATCGGTAAAAAGGTCTATTGGGAATTTGTATGATACCATTATTGTAGCATCACTTGTTAAACAGTGGCAATATTTATCCTTCAAAATATAGCTGTTAGAAAAGTACTGGAAACTGATGCCAGCCTCCTTCAGGCAAACGTTTTCACTTTGCAAAATACGGAGAAACACGGACTTCATAGCCTTCAACATAAGTAAACAAGAGGCCTAGAGGCCTTAACGCGGATGCTGTTTAGTGATCATTGTTGGTTTGTGTGCGAAGAGTGAGGCCCAGTTAACGAAATAAGTGAAAATGCTGAATGTTTTTTTGTAAAGGAAAGAGAAGCCTTAGTTGTCATGATTGGTTTTCGATTGAGTTGAGTTGAATCGTGAACAGTTAGAGAGTTCAGCTGAAAACTTTCATTATGGACAGCGCATTAAAAGACGAGCAACATATCTTTTGAGGACTTTTATTCACATAATTATAAAGCCGCTCAAATTTAGCTTCGGACTATCTGCACAACCTCGGCCATTGAATTTTTGTGGCAAAAAGTCAGCTGGGCATTTTTTCTAGCTGAAGATTTCCAAGCCCCTCACAAGCAAGGAAAGCAAAGATTTGGCTTTTGTGACAGTTCGCTTTTCCTTTGTGCACGATCGTCACGACATAAACTTGCGGTCACACGATCTTAAAAAATCGGGAAAAGAAAACAAGTACTTAAATACACGACTGAAGGAAATTTTTCACATATAAGAAAGCTCCTGATGACCTGTTGATCTTAGCTTGATAGGAGTCACATAATGAGAAAAATTCAGAGATTTCCCTTTACGCGAATTAGGCCAGGCTTTACGCGTATAAAAGTCCGAGAATTGTAAACAAACTGAATTTAATACCGTAAAGCCAGCAAATTCTTGGGATGAATATCTTGAAAATCTCATTTCAGTACAGCACTTATACTGGAAAAGAAACAACACCTTTTCGTTCAGAAATAGATAAAACGACCTCGAGCAAAAAACACGCTCTTCTTACGAGAGAAAAGAAATCAAAACGCTAGTAATTTTCCGACCGCTATTTGCGTAAGTATCCCCTGATTCGATCAGAACGCATGGATGCTCTCGAATCAAATATATTGTTTTCTATCATTCTGAACATTTTATTGCGAATTGTACCCCATGTTTTCTACGAGCCGTACAGTTCTCTCTCGGCTTGCTATGTATGGTACGGGGTTTTGCTACCCTGGGTACCAGAGGTTTTTCTCGCGTTGTACGAGCTTTGTTCGGCCGAAGGCCGAAGACACGAGCGGCGAAGCCGCGAGAAAAACCTCTGGCTCAGAGCGCTTTGATTTACTGTGCTGAATGGACCTTGACCTCGTCTCTAATCTGTCAATCAAACCGACGGTTTCATACGGTGATCACATGCACAAGCACGTGAATGAAATGAAAAAACAAAGGAAAATAAAATCAAAGTGCTTGAAAAAAATTACCAAACCTGAAACAAATCTCGACCATAACATAAGCATTATCTTCCGCGTTTTGACAAACCGATGACATGGATTTTAACGTATTGCATGACCTAATTTTTGGCTCAGTGTTTACACTGTACGTATTCTTTCCGGACAACTGGTAAATGAACAATATCGACCTATCATTTTGGAATCACATGAGCTTCATCAGCAACAATCCCAAAGAGTTTTTTTTGGTCTGGAGCATCTTCCTCCACTTTTCATTCAGAATAAGCGCCTCGGGGTTTGCAAATTTAAAAGAGTATCGACCAGCGAAAGCACCATCTTGGTCGGCATCTTCGCCAGATAAACGAGTGCACGAAATTCCTCGATGCTCCAGTTGCTTTATGTGGCATTCGATTAGGGCCTTTAGTGGACAAATGACAATCACAATTGGATTTTTTGGGTAATAGCTGTAGCCCAAATTATGTAGTTCGACACAGAGTCCAGGAATTAATTGAAATAACAATGATTTCCCGAATCCCGTTGGAAATACCGCCAACACATCGTGGCGGCGTATAAAATTTGCAATTCCATCCCTTTGCTCCGCACTTAAGTTTTCAACACCGTCGAACATTTCGAGAACTTTTGCTATGGCTTGTTCCAGATCTTGGTCGCTTAAAAATCTTTCAGCTCGCGAAAAAACACCGAGCTCAAAGTCCGCCATCTCCACACCAAGAAACAAAAACATTTCACGGGCTTCCTCTATTCTTAGAAGCCAATCACCGTGTCTTTTAGATTAGAAGACCCTTGGGAGGTCATTAGGAGCCAATCAGCTTTCTAGTCCAGATTCTGGACTAGATTGATTTAAACTGGCTTGTCATTGGCTCGGCGTTCTCAAAGAAATCGCGCTCTGCTCCAGAGGTTTTTCGTGCGGGTCACAATAGAGACATAACCGACACCGGAAACCGCGCAAGAAAAACCTCTGGTACCCAGGGTAGGGTTTTGCTCGTTCCTAAAAATAAATGCTTGTTTCTTAACACGCCGCTGTCTGATCTGGAATCGTAAACAACACACATTTGGGACATTTGCTCGGGCGTTCGAAACGGAGCCGTTCAGGTTTAGGTCTTTCAAGCCGAAGCAATTCGTAAATAAATTAAGCTCGAGACAACGAAAACCAAGTATATAATAACCAAACAAGAGGCTATTTCGATGGTTCTTTATTAAATATGCACTAGTCTCCTTCGCAAGCAGTTCGTCCAACGTGCACTACAAAAACAATTGAATATGTTGCGCTGTTCTAAAGGCGGCGAAATACGAGAAACAAAAACACGTATCTCGTATATCGCCGCTTTAATGCGGCGACGATATATTCGATACAAAAGCTGTTAACTTAGCTGATGTTTCGAGTTCTTCACAGTCTTCACCTTGCGCGATCAACTCGTTGTTTACGTAGGAGAGAGTGGCTCTACTTTGAACAACAACTTTTGGCTTTGCTGCTCGTTCATTTAACTCACAACTTGTTGTGCATTAAATTTGCTCACATTTCGCGGCAAGTTGAGGGTTTGTGCATCTCGTGAAGCAGTCTCGAAGTTCACCGCATGAAACCTTCCATATTGCGACAAATGCAAACTTGAATCCAGATGAAAAAACAACAGGAGTTCCCATTGGCTACAACGTACGTACAGCCAATCACAACTTGCGTTACAATTTGCGACTACCATGACGAAAAAAAAAAAAAAAAAAAAGAAATTCGTCCCAATTTATAACGCGGATTGCTTCGCAACCGCGTAATAGATTCGGAATAAATTTCAGAAGCAGCGTTTCTAGAACTAACCTTATTCCATTCGGAAACGTTTGAAAATTGTTGTTGAATCACTTCGTCAAGTACATGAAGTTTGTACCACTCGCAAACTTTTTGCATAGTCTTTTACTTCCTGCATTTTCTTGTCAAAATCCTTTTGCCTTAATTAATATACTCTCTGTCTTTCAGCGATAAACTTTTCCTTTCCTTCCTCAGAATATTTATAGCGCTAAATGTTTTCGTCACTTTGCTCTGCGGATTTTGTGCCCGGCGCCGAGTCTGTGCTTTCTTTCTTTCAGCTTCTGTGACTGGTTACCCGCGTCATGTGACGAATTTGTTGAGAATAAGCATCTTGATCCAACCCATTTCCCTGGGCTTTTTCCTTAACCACACCCACATAGGATGTTGGGACACTAATAATTATCGGTAATTATCGTGTGCATTCCTGTCGCACGAACATCGAGAAATTCACAATTCTTTACCAAGGACCTAGAGCCTGGAACTGTCTTCCTGCCTCTATTACCAATTTGTCAAGCTTTCCAACGTTTAAGAACAAAGTGCTAGAGTTTTTATTAAAATAGTTTCTGAGTTAGTTTCTGCCGCACTCCTTTGCAACCCTTATCTTGTTTAATATTGCGATGTCGAGGCGGCCTCTCTTACAAGCCTGGTGGTTTCCTGAGGTCACCTCGCCTCACATAAAGGCAAATAAATGATGATGATGATGATGCTAATGATGATGGATAACACTCGAAAAGCTTGTAAATTACTCGCCCTGTGGCTCGTGATTTTCGAGTGTTCTCCCAACATCACGATTGGATTATTTTCCCTATAAGCCCATAGAAATTGAGGTCTATTGCTAAAGTAAATGATAACGTTCGGGTAAATGCTGCAGCAATATTTCGAGCAATATTGTAAAAATAATATTGTACAAAGAGTGTACCACCTTAATCATCTCACAGCTTCAGTGAAGCGGCCATTAATTATAAAATAGACTCCGTTCACAACCTGAGACAAAATAACTTCTGTTTTAATTTAAAAAACTTAATTACAATTTTTACTACAAATTAAAGACAAATTATAAATTAATATTGACGCTAATTTTACTCCGAATGCTACAACTTTCTTATTTTGGCCAATTTTGGGCTAATTTCTGCTAACGCAGGTGACAGAGCAAAACTCACTCAACAAATGAATCATTTACCACTAACACTAAGTTTCGTCACCTCTGACAGCTAGGTTGAAAAAAAAAAATGTTTTTTCTATAAGGCCTATTTCCTAGCTTACAGAAAATAACATACCGTTGATTTACACTAATTAGGTGTTTCAATCTTCGTTCGAGGGAGGTGACAGGAAAAAGATGCAATGGGCACCTACAAAGTTTTCGAAAGGGTGAGAGCAACTCCTTTAACTTTTGGAAACGGCGAAGTACCACTACATTTAATATATGAAATGGAAATGGCAAGCCTATTCAACACGTGGCTGTGAGGAAAAGCTGTGTAGACTATATTTGTGGTAAGCCAGAGGAGAGCAGTCAGGGACGCTGGAAGCGCTCTTGCGACTGTTTTGTTATTTTAAACGTACCATATACTTGTGTCTTTCGCAGCCCGAAATGCCATCAAAGAGTGACAAATAGTGCGCAAGAAGTAATGGTAAACAGCGTTTTATTTAACCTAGCCGTTCCACTGCATCAGATAGGGAAATGCTCAGAAAACTACTGAAGAACCATTTACGGTATGTTTCAGGTTTCACTTGTTCCTGGAAGAAAAAACCTATTTGACAAGGCCAAAATATGCTAAAGCGATAAGCTTCTTCCTGATGGCAGGGTATTCACCCGGTCCTATCAAGTTCTACACTTACAGTCCCTGCTGAAGAAATTAAACCAACCTAATTAAAGGATGGGTGTTAAAGTGATGAAGAAGGCCATTCGTTTCAATGAAAAACAAAAAAAATACGTTAGGAGACGGGCTATAAAGTCGAGGCAGTTACTGTAGCACAAGAGATAAGGTACGCAGAAGATGAGGCCTGAAGTAGGCGGCCGCTGACCTTAGTTGAGTTCCTGATTCCTCAGCAGGTTCAATCCTCATTCTCCAGAATGGTAACAAAGCTCAGAAACAGACAAGAGGAAGTTCTCGAAGAAGTCGAAACAGCCGCTGAGCATCAAGCTGCGTATCATCAAGCACCGGTAGATCTGTTCCGGAGGTCGTGGGTTCAAACCCCACTGGGGCCAAATTTTCTTTGGTCAGTGGGGACTCCCAAATTTCCTTTACAAGGGTAGTAACCCAGGGGGATTTGGTGTATCGGCAGTATTGCCTACTACCGGCACCTAAACAATTAATTTAAATAGCATTATTTCGTATCATCAACCCGAGCACATATCCTTGAAAAGTGTCAATTAACTCCTACAATTGCGTATGACTCATTCAATTTGTCTGCCTTAAACGCATCTAATGGCTTGTAGAAACCAGCCCTGAGAAAATACGCGCGCTGATTGGTTAAAATCGTGTTTCTATTTAACAATTAGATTATGAGCTCAAGATTTCTATGAAGTGATAGTTTATGAGGCCGAAGGCCGAATCAACTATCGCCTCGCTTTAGAGAGTTAACTCACACGGACTGAATTAATTGTCAATTTGACATTTGCAGTTGTATACACGCGCTTATAAGTTTCTATCAAAATTTTCGGGCTTTTTTAATTCAAGAAACCTTAAATCCTCTCCTTTTAGTCTTCTCGAAAATTTTGTTTATTCATTTGTTTCTAAATGTTGTTTCAAAACTTCAGCGGAACGAGTAAACGTTACACTTTGGTCGACCACAACAAGCCACTGCACACTAATGGCTGATAGTGTGCAATAGCTCAGCCAATCAGATTACAGCATTTGCATTACTATACTAGTAGAATTCTGTGATAGATAGTGAGTAGCGTAGCAGTGTGCGCTTGTTAACAAAATGACGGCCACTTCTTGGTGTTTTCGATGTGTCTTTGAAGAGGATTTACATAAACTTTTTAACGACTAGTAGATTTATACTAAAACAATGAGATTATTCGCTCTCGAGATACTTAAACAATTAGAGATTATCCGCTCTCGAGATACTAAAACGAGATACTAAAACAATTAGATTATTCGCTTTCGAGAGCGAATAATCTAATTGTTTAATAGAAACACGAGCCGAGTGGAAGTTTGGAAGAACGAGAAATGCTGTGGGAACAGGAGCAGCAGGCAAGTGTTTCTACAGCTTTTTCAAGTCCTCCGAAACGTCCACGAGTTATAGAAACACTCGTGAAAGTATGGGAGTTGATACATAGAGTTGATAACGTAGAGTTGATAACTAATCTTGTGCAGACAGGCGGGTTTGCTCCATTACTGAACTGAACGACATTAGCAGCTATGGGGTGTCTCAGGCTCATAAAGAACGGTACCTACTAAATACAAACGTGTTTCCGCCAGATTAGGAAACCGCGTAAAAAGGTCTTAGCCAGGGAATTAAAATTCACAAAGAAAACTGGGGTAGCCATTAATTTTTCCGACACAATTAGCCTAAAAACTGCTGACATTAGAATTTTTCTGAAAAAAAGGGAAAAAGATATTTCTTCACAGGTTTTCGTAGAGTTCACCTTTACATGCAGAAAAACAAGCACATTTATAAACATCTTTAAGCAACATTGTAAATGGTAACATAAAAACCACTTTTGGTACGTTTAAAATAACAAAATCGTCGCAACAGCGCTTCCAGCGTCCCTGGCTGCTCTCCTCTGGCTTACCACAAATACAGTCTACAAAGCTTTTCCTCACAGCCACCTGTTGAATAGGCTTGCCATTTCCATTTCATATAATTAAATGTAGTGGTACTCGCCTGTTCCAAAAGTTAAAGGAGTTGGTCTCACCCTTTCTTGTGGGTGCCCATTGCATTTTTTCCTGTCACCTCCCTCCACTTGTTTTTCGCGCGCATTATGCCATCTACAGTTGGTTTTCAGTATGATTTCTTTTAATTTACGGATACGAAAACAGCCAGTTTTTCAGCTGGAAACCATAAACAGTCAGTGGTTGGCGAAAGGCTGCTTTTCTGGTGTTCCTGGTTTTAGCACAGGCTGGTAATAAAAACATGCGTGGCTGCAATTTGCGCCTATAAATAAGCAGTCTGGCAAAGTCCCCCACAAAATGTTGTAAAGCGCTTTGAGCGTCAGGATAAAGCGCTATACAAATGCCGTATATTATTATTATTATTATTATCATTATCATTATCATTATCATTATCATTACCATTATCATTATCATTATCATTATCATTATCATTATCATTATCATTATCATTATCATTATCATTATCATTATCATTATCATTATCATTATCATTATCATTATCATTATCATTATCATTATCATTATCATTATCATTATTATTATTATTATTATTATTACTATTATTATTATTAATTTGTTCCGGTCACACTAGGACTAGTGCTTGGTAGTGTAAGTGATTACGTCAATTCCAACCCAAGCGCGCGCCTAGCGTTTAGACCATGCCTTACATGATCAGACCGTATGCGCACGCAAAAGTAGGCACCGTCCTTAACTGAATTTCCTTATCTGATGCAAAAGTGGAACGGCTAAGAAAATATAAGAAGGTTCAATAAAAAGCCACTTACCATTACTTCCTGTGCACTATTTGTCAGTCTGTTGCCTTTCGCAGTACTTGATGGCATTTCGGGCAGCGAAAGACACAAGTACAATGCTGAACAAAAAAAGCCAAGTAAGAGGCTTTTTATTGGAATTCTATCCGTATCAGTTACTTGAAGTAAATTAAAATCTCGTCGAAAACTGTCAATGAGCTTAGGATAGCTGTTTAGATATATAGTGTGGGATATTACACCTCGATCACTTTGCAAAGGCACATAGGGTGTCCTGTAAGAAATTCGTGTTAGGCGGTACAGAATTCGGGACATATTATTAAATACTCTGTTTAATTGTTTATCCCAGCGTTTATCTATCTATTCAGGGTAACGAGCGTGGGCTTAGAAATTACTATCAAGGAAGTGCGTTACCTAACCTCAAACCCCTAAATCGGATACCAAACTGTCCTATTCCACCGTGATGTAAATACTAAAACTCCAGAATAAATGCTTATAGCATGTGTACCCCACATCCTTTTAATTTTTGGCCTAAATATATTAATTTTCACTTCCTACCCACCCTACCCCTACCCGTTGGAATGTGTACTTGTCATATGTAACACAATCTGTGGAATAATGGCGGGTGCTCAACAGATCGAAACAGAAGTGAACTTAAACGAGTTCTTGATGAGAATCCTCGATTAAGAGGAGGATTTTAAAGGCTGCCAGCAGACTTTTGGATCAGTTAGGATCTCAGCAAACTGTCAAACTTCTTGTAAACGACGGCTTATGAGGCGAAAGACAAGATGTCATTACGCGGGCTACGTAGAGTTGAAAGGCTGCTTAACCGCTGTGATGCCTCAGAGCGATATCGTACACTAATCATCGAAAATGCGGCTGAAACCTACTGATGATATAACATGAGGTATCGTGGAACATCCAGTTGTCAACATGACGTAAGTAGGTAGGTAAGCGGAATATATCATTATTTTCTTTGTGCATCGTTATTTTCACGTTATTTTATTAGGGACCTTAGGCAAACCACGACGGCAACGGCAACGAGAACGCCACAAAACAAAAGGTTTAATGAGCAAAACAATGGCTGTGCACGTGCGTTATAATTCTTGGTACATTTCTTAGCCGTCCTTTGTAAAACGACAACGTGAAATGACCAAGTTCTGGGTATTTTGGAGAACGTGAGCGACGGCGGCTTATTTTTCGTATTTTCTTTTGGGATTGTACGCTGGCATTGCATATTAAGCTTGACCAAGTTCTGAGACCGATAGACGTGCTGCACAGATCTAGGCATGTGCGAAATTCGACGGTAAAATATAAATTCATTTTTTTCTAGGCGTCGTCCTTGGCGTCGCCGTCGTCGTTGCTTAAGGTCCCTATTAATATTAATATTTTGCTAATCAGGCCGACGGTGTTTGTTGACAAAGGGGACAGCTTAAACTTTTTCTTTTAACATTTTGCAGTTTTAACTGCCCCAAAATTTTATTGCATATTTTTACAGGTGGGACATTGCTTTTTAAGTGGAGTGTTGTTTTGGGATCTCAAACGATGTTCTTTTGGCGATATTTTTCTTTAAATTTCGCCTTTTTTATGGCGCTTCACGAGTAGTTCGAATGGGAATAAATTTAATATTCTGTAAAAAATCAACTGTTGATCAAATTCCCAAGACAGCCTCTCAAGGTAATAAGAGACACTTGCTAGCTTCGAATAAAGGGTTTTTATCCGGATTTATAACATTTTATTTCTATGACAAACTGTTAAAAATATATATGCCCCTGAAAAATATATATGCCGCTGAAAGCCCTCTCAGAGGGGCAAAACTAAGATGATCGAGCCAGCGCCAGAATACAAATCGAGTTGAACTGAAAACTATATTTCTGTGAATCATTTATCTAGACCATTGATCTGAGAAAGTTTGAGGATTTTCATTTTTTCTTGTTTAAATGACCATAGTTGATAATTACAGAGGGCGGCTCTTAAACCAATTTCCAGTAGGAATAGTCTAATAGATAAAAAATCTGCTTCTTGTAAGAAAGTTATGCCGCAGTATTGATGTCAAACAAACGCAAAATCATTAAGTGAACAAACACATTATCGCCCATCGTGCTTAATAGGTTCCCATAGCAACCGCATAACCAGCAGGTGCCTTATTTTCGAAAGCAATGTTGATTTTCTCACTTTTTAATTATAAACACTTGACAAGTTAAAAATCAATTCTAACTCGATCTTGGCTAAAGTAATCATTTCCCTAATCATTTCCTTACCAGCTTGGAGAAAAAACGCTCCTAGCTACTCTCCTAAGCTCCAACAAAGAAACAATGCATGTATGCCTTAATCATAAACAGTTGCTGGCAAGAAATGATAAATTATTCTGAACCGTTATCTAGCTCTAATTTTCTTCGTTTTTGGCTTTCTGCTGACGGCCATTAAAGGAAGCGGAAAAGGTTCCGAAATTGTTGTTACATGTATTGTTTAAATAAACCATATAATCAGCTCAGAAATGTTAAATTCAAAACAAAACAAACTTGTATCGCCCAAGTCTCATTTAAAAAGTTATTTCCCTCATTTTTGTCAAGGCCCGCATATTTTTAAGTATCTAGGGAAGCTGAATCATGAAAATGTTCAGAGACAGGTTCACTCGCGTAGGTAGACAATGTTGCGAGTTTAAACCATTCAAAATGTTCATCTATTTGATGATTTCCGCTTCCTCGTCTATTGATAATCTCTGCTGGAGTGTGGTAGTTGTCCTGCCGTCGCA
The DNA here is from genome assembly GCA_964020085.1 of Micromussa lordhowensis. Lineage (NCBI taxonomy): Eukaryota > Metazoa > Cnidaria > Anthozoa > Scleractinia > Lobophylliidae > Micromussa > Micromussa lordhowensis. The sequence continues at coordinate 4,892,634 of OZ026596.1, read as the reverse complement.
TCCTTGCGTTTCGTAATAAAGTTGCGCTGTACGTTTCAATTTCATCTGTTTTCACCACTCCTGACAAAACATCAACTTTACGCCTTTTTTCACAGAATAGTATCTTTCGGAATTCCCTCTTGAATAGTTGATTCATACCCGCGTATATAAAGGGGTTGATTGTATTAGAGAAGTAGAGGAGAAACACGCAGAATAGTTCGAAGTTACGCGGCATTTTTGCGACAATACGGAAGCGTCTTAAAATGACAATGATCCAGAATGGTATCCAACAGATCATGAATGCAAAAACAACTGCAAAGAGAGACTTGCTAACTTTTATCTCATGTGCACTGATGGAAAAGTTTCTCTCTCGCCTCTGAATTGTCAAAGATGCGCCCACGTTGTGCTGTCGAATCTTTTTCGCAACTTTCGTGTAACAAATTAAAGTTGCCATCAACGGTAGCAAAAAGAAAACCGTCACAACGAAACCATAATGAATCATTTTACCACTTTCGCTAAGATGAGCGATAGAACATTGTGCGTACCCTGGTACAAACTCATAGGCTTGCAAGCCAAGCAGGCGAGGAACAAGTGTGTAACACGCAACAAATGACCACACGGAAGTAAGAAGAGCCCGAGACTTCGCTGCTGAAAACAATTTCTTATATTGTTGGTCTGTCTTGCATATTCTCACATACCTGTTTACAGCAGTCAGGCCCATAGTCACGGGTGAAACGTAGATAACAAACAGGCTGAAGAAAGCATGAAGTTGGCAAGTAATCCCACCAAAATTCCACTTCCCGGCTATTAACACAGCCGTCCCAATAGGCATGACAAAAACAGCGGAAAGCAAATCACTCAAAGCCAGAGCAATAATGTATAAGTTTGTAGTAGTACGGAGTCTTGCATTCTTGTAAACTGAAGCGCAAACCAGCGTGTTTCCCATAAGAGACAGAACGTTTAATATGAGTAACGAACTGACTTCCAATATCGTTAATAGGAGGCCTCTTCCACTCAGGTCATCCGCCATTTCAGTTTTAACCCGAAAGGAAACACACGGCCTTTGTTGGTCTTCTTTCTCGTTTGAAGCGATGAAAATTCAAAGCACTGAGAACCAAAAACTGAAATGTATAGAACGGTATATGATATATTAATCTGCAGGTGTAGCTATCCAATTCATGCAACTCTAATGAATTAAGGGATGAATCCAACGCGCCCCCTGCAAAGGATATCATTAAAAAGCGCATTGAATAAGATATTTTTCTTTCCTCAGAACAAATTGTCAAATCATTGTTCTGTTCTGTTTGTACATGAATAATTCACTGTCGATGTCTGTCGATGTCTGACATAAACGCACCTGGCTAAGTAAATACTCGTTAAATATAACGCAGTAAAAAAAGCAACATTTTATCTTCGTGTTATTTCCAGTGCTTTCGAAAAACAAAATGTTCTAAGATAACCTGACTGCTGTACTTACATTATCGAGATGAAGATAAGACTTGACGTGGACTCGGTGTACTTAGTTCGGAATTGTTCCATAAGTAAACATAATAAGCAGTCTTTCTCAGTTTACAAATGGAATATATGACGACGCACGTCCCAGAAAAACCAAGTGTTCAAAAATAAAACCAATTTTGGCAAAGTAGGCCCGGGGTCTTTTTACGGTGGCTAATTCACATTATCAACTCAGTTGATAAAACCAAATTATAAGATAATATATAGTCGGTCTCCGCAAACTTTGGGAAATTCTGGAGCGGACGTTTTTATTGGGGCACAATAAAGGACTGACTCTTGGAAGCAGGTGATATGTCAGTTAACAAGGAATAAAGCCACTCACGTTCCATTTCCTTTATCGAACGAACGAAGTGTCATCCGTTCTAGTTTTTTTGAAGGTTAATTTGCGTTTATCGACCTGCAGACGATTTGAAACACTTTTCAGGTGTAGCGTCCAACCACCTTCGTATATGCCAATACCTCGCATTGTTCCCTTTTCTCTCGCGGACATTTAAATTTTTATTAAACGTCTACTGAAGAAAATGCCTGAAAATGCAATGCATCTGTACATGTACTTAGCTTGTAGTGTGCTTTTACTGTTAATCAGTCTGTATGCCGTCATTTGACAATGATAGGGCAAGAGAACTCGCAATATATATATCTTATTAGACGTTTTGGTGTGTAGTATCGCTGTATATTTTTACGATGTTGTGCAGTATTTTGACGAGCCCGTAGGGCGAGTCAAAATACAAACAACGAGTAAAAATATACAGCGATACTACACACCAAAACGTCTAATAAGAGATTTATTATCCAACGATTTCTTTTCCCAAAATTCTGACTTGCTAAGGTTTTGAGCTTCACGCGGCCGGGAGGAATGAGGCGAGTACAAATATCTGTTATTTGTACTCGTTTCGCGAGTTATTTGTACTCTAGGAAGCAGAGTTGGATAATAAGTATTAGTATATACACACTCAGTGATCTTGGTGTTTTAAGCAATCTGATTGGTTCGCTATCTCTGGCTAATGAGCATTATTCACCCCCTACCGAGTGAATAATGCGTTTCGCGAATTCGCGCATGCTTTGTACCGCTTGCACGTTTTCCACGCATGAATTGAGAGATCAATTAAATCGATTTTTAATGGTTTCCTTCTGAAAATGTTGTTGAGATCACTTCCTGTGTATATACTAAAACAATTATTCTTCTCAATCTCGATTTCAAAGAATAATTGTTAAATGGTAATGGGACTGAGTGGAGTCCAATTCGGTCTCGGTAATCAATCATACAAGTGATAAAAAATCGGACTTCCGCTGCGCAGTCGTTCATCACGAGTATGATTATGGACCGAAGCCCTATTACCAATTAATCAAAAAATTTACAATGACCGAGAAAAGAAGAATATCCAAGTTATTAAAAAAGAGAGAATGTACATTAAAACTACTGAAAAGGAGGCGTAAATTGTTTCATGTCGCCCTGAAATTGAGATTGGTTGATCTAAACTACAACTTTGAATGTGATTGGTTGATTTAAAGTACATCTTTGAATGTGATTGGCTCATTGAACTGTCCGATAACAACTTGGCAATATAATTAGTGAAAAAAAGGAGTTTTTTAAAACCAATCACAATCGAAGGAATTGTAATTTTTATGATTAATACATATTATCAAACTAGCGCGAGCTCCATATTTAGGAGACATTGGTCGACTTGTTTTTTCAAGTTTAAGGACCATGCGGGGTCTATAAACTTGCAAAAGGGACCAATATAATCCCGGACTGAACAAGCTAGTTCATATAAGCATTTTAATATAAAAACTGCGCGTTTAAGTTAAGCATATATTTGCATGTTTCAGGCCGCTTTCTGAACTGAAATTATCCACGAGACATAAACGAAAACAATTTTCTACTTAAGATACTGTTTTCTTTTGTGCATGCAACGTTTTGGAAAAGCAATTTGCTGAAAGGTTTTCTGAGCGGTCCATCTTAGCGGTCCGTATTGCAAAATTCAGACTGCTCAGGAAAACTAATCAGAATATTCTTTTTCGTCGTTGACCGGTTTGCCCTGATAATAAAAATATCAGCTATTTTATAATTCAAAATATTCTCACATTTTGATTGGATGTTACTTATGATCTATTGGAGAAGAAAACGTATAGATGAAGTCAATAACAATGCTTTTGTTTCTTTATTAAATAAAACTCATAAAACAGATATTTATTAGCGTGCGTCTGAATGAATCACTGAAGACGTCAAAATGTGCTATGAAAATCAGTGAGACACTCGCCTTATGGCTTGTGTACCAATTTTTTGCTCTCAATGAGATGTTACAAATTAAACGTTTTTTAACCTTTTTTCTTGACAGTGTTATATGACATAGCAACTGACAAAATACAGTTTCTCGATCAAGAAAACAAACTCAATATTTCTGACTACTGACACTGTGAAATATATTAATCAGAATAAGATAACATAATTATGTTTGTGCTGGATTGTAATACGTAATCAGAATTAGTATCGACACTTAATACAAGATGGTACATGCTCTCTCTGAATCAAAAAGAAATCTTTCCGTCCAGAAAATGTAATTTACAAAAGAGAAATCAAACTTCCTGGGTAATGGCTCAGTAATTTCACCGAGGAATGTATCACGATCGATGGATTTTCCAACTAGTTCCACAGGAACGCAACATTTGTACTGTTGAATTCTACAACTCCATCAGTTTACTCCGCTCTCCACAGTGGATCAGCAGACCTCTTCAACTTCAAAACTCCACCAAACATCGGCAAAAGTTGTTTGGTGAAGGGCCTCAACATGCTTGGACCACACCCATGGGCTATAAAGTCCCGGACTGATGTGGAGTCCCAGCCTCAGAGCCGATGTACCTTACCATATTTGGCTCGTGGTGCTGGGACTGGCTTTCAGGAATACCCTGAAGTTACTTGTGGAGAAATCATTATCAACGGCCATTCATACATACCAGCAGCAGTCTATACAGCTTAATGTACAACATGCATCCAGTAGCGGTTGCCGAGAGTGAATGGCTATTAGTATTTAAAAACTGTTGGGACGCCACCACGTATATGTATCACCCAACTGGTGGACTAATGCAAATCCTGCATTTTAAAGGGACACAGTCAGCTGGTACACATGCGCATTACATACCATTCAATTGCTAATTTGCATGTAACAGAGACGCGATAAATGCTGTTTTTAACCAGATATGATAAAAATAATATCATAGGATAAGCAAAAGGACACTCAAAAACAGATTTTTCAGTAAACGGTTGAAAATCAAGCAAATACTGCGGAAAAGGAAGCGGATTTCTGCATGAACTTTGATTTCAGGTTGAGGTAAACTTTTTTCAAAGTGAGAAAAGCTAGCGTCCAGGTCAACGCAGTCACAAAGCTGACTGTGTCCCTTTAATTGGCTACGCTACTCGAGGACTATTAACAATAGCACTCGAGCGCCATCGAGCGTGACGCTTTCTTTCGTTTTAGTCCCAAATAAATATCTCTTCAACTTAAATTTGCTAACTTTCTAATTGCCATTTCTGTCCGACTGGTTGGGTGATACTAAAACAATTAGACCCTCGCCCTCAAGGGCCACGGGTCAATAGCCCATTCGGCTTCGCCTCAGGTCTAATTGTTAATTAGCTGCAGCTTAGTAAATGATATTAGGGAGTTCAAGCAAACCACGGCGACGACGACGGCAACGAGAACAACACTGAAAGAGCGTTATAAATCTTTTTACTTTTCTTAACCGTCCTCTGCAAAACAACAACGTGAAATGACCAAGTTCCGCTATTAGTCTGGGGCCAGCTATTTTTCTAGTAGTCACGACAGTTATAATTGTTTGGTATTTCCGTGTGGAACGATCGAGCGCTGTCATGACGTATTTAGCCTGAGCAAGTGTTTAGAGCCATAGGCGCATACTGAACAGTTCTAGACAATGCGAAATTCGAAGGTAAAATATAAATTCATTTTTGACTAGGCGTCGTCTTCAGCGTCGACGTCGTCATTGCTCATTCTTTAACGTCCGGGTGAATGCTGCAGCGATACTTCGAGCAATATTGTAAAAATAATATTGTAAAAAGAGTGTATGACCTTTATCATCTCACAGCTACAGTGTAGTCGTTAATAATAAAATAGTGTAAGTAATGTTAGTATTGTATGCGGTAGTAACTTAATATTGTAAGTAACGTCAGTATTTTCAAAATAAAGTCTACCCTTGAACGTTAACAAAAAATTACCTCCATTAATTAAAGATAGTACTCCAAATTACTTACTTTTTTCATTTGTAAATAAAGACATGGCATTACCTAAAAAAAAATATATAAAATAGTCTGCTTACACAGGCGGCTCAATTTCTCGTTCTTTCAGTTTTTCTAGACTACGTTCTCAACCTGAGACAAACTTACAAACTGTTTGTTTTAAACTTAATTACAATTTTTGTAAAAAATTCAGGACAAAATAAAATTTACTTTTGACGCTAATTTTATTCAGAATTTTACAAATGTCAGATTTATCATTTTGGCCAATTTTTGGGTAATTTCTGCTAATGCAGGTGACAGAAAAAAAAAATTAACAAATGAATCATTAATACCACTAACATTAGCGCTGCATCACTTCTGTCAGCTGACTCACCGCTTGAAAAAAAACTACTTTTTTTCTATAAAGTCTATTTAATTTCCTGGCAGATCGTTGATCTTCACTAATCAGATGTTTCAATCTTCGTACTTCAAAATTTCAACTGAGACGGACAAGAAGGACAAGAGCTCGAGCATCAAAAGACACTGCCTGTTCTACACTCTGCATTAGCCAAAAATTAGGCAAAACAGCGCTAACATCATCAGAAACACTGACGCTAGTTAAAATTCAGATTATTTTAAATAACAAACTTGTAATTGTGGTCCATTAGGAGAGTACGATGTGATATTTATGCAGAGGATGTGAGAGCCCCTCAAACACTTGACAGATGTCTCATTAAAAGCACTGACATCAAAGCTGCATTGCCTTGTACGCTCAGTCGCATCAAGAAGTTTATATTTGTTTAATGCGTTTCTCTCGAAACATTTGACTTAAATGACGTTATTCGCTCAAATTTACATTGTTTCCTGCGTTCAGATGCAGATGTTTCGATCTTCATACTTCAAGATTTCATCTCAAGAAAATTTAGATGAAGAGGAATATTTTACAATAGCTACACAAGTTCACGACGCGTTTGGTTGAGTTTCAATGTGCAGCTCCACTGTTGTGTGTCACTACGCATTGTTTGAAAAAGATTCAAAACAGTGTTCTCTCGGGAAAGCGACGCCGGAAAATCTCAGCCATCAAGACGACAGTGAAGAGACCAAGTCAGAAAAAATTCTTCTGGAAAAGGTAGGTGACGATGAGCGAAAGAGTGAGTGCAAAATACTAACTCCTGTAAGTTATTCCGCAATTTCTTTAACTCTGTCACACTCCGACTGCAGACATCAGATGATGACCAATTGATGTTACTTTTAGTTAGTCAATGAAACCCTAGTGTGTGATAATTCAATACAGGCTATTTCTAGCATTACGTTTACATGGAACCATTTACTTAGCAGCTTTTTCAAAATTAAATTTGAAGAGTCTACATCTTTTGGTCACAGAATTCGACTCGAAACCGAAGAAATAAAGTTAAAACAGTTAATTAGAAAATTTGGTCTTTTTCAGTATCCTTGCCTTGACAAATGTTTACAGACGACAAATTATTTGTTTTAATTTATTTTAAGTTAGTGAAAAGCGATTTCATTAATAAGGTATGACGTTTCTCACTACGAAAGATATTAGCCACCGATACATTAATATACTAATATGCCTGATTTCAGAGAAAAACGTTGTGAAAGCAAAGAAAGAAACGTCGTGAAAGAAACGTTGTGAAAGCAAAGAAAGAAAGAAAGAAAGAAAGAAAGAAAGAAAGAAAGTAAATTTTAAATTTACTATTCAATTCACTCTCTGTGATTTTACATTTATATCACCTTTACTGTAAAGCGCCGCTGGATCTCTGAGAAGCGTTGCGCTATATAAGCGATCCTTTATTATTATTATTATTATTATTATTATTATTATTATTATTATATTATTATTATTATTATTATTATATTATTATTATTATTATTATTATTATTAAAGCCAAAATTGCCAAACTTCTATAGAATACATCTGAGACGGTAAAAACTTTGTATGACTTATGGACAAAAATAAGCCAATAAGAGCGAAAAAATATTTTCGATGAACAGTTCAGATCAAGGAAATATTAAAAATGAAAAGAGAAATCTATACAAATGAAAAGTTGATCATGTGACACAGAAGCACCACGAGATTGGTGTTCAGGCACCGTGTCTGTGTTTATATAAACTTGAGGTCACAAGATTGCAAATCTGAACGTGAAGATATGAAGACCATTTCATAAGTATCCACGGGTTAAGTTTCTTTCGTCTACTAGTAGGTTTCCTAGACCTCAAGCGTATCAATATTTTCATATTTCGCACCATCTCTTATCGGTGCTTGGAAATGCGGTCAAACACGGTCTTTCGTGATATATTACATGAAGTGGGTTTGAACCGATACAAAGAACAGTCGACTTATTCTGTGAAGGAGTACAGTACTTCTTTTATCTTTACAGTTTACTATTGCGCCAAACAACAAACCTGACTGTGCTTCAACGGAGAAGGACAATCATTGCAATTCTCAAGGTAAGCAGGAAACAAGTCAAAAATAATGACGATGACGGTGTCAACGACAATGACAGTGATGGCTAATGAAGATGATGATGATGATGAAAACGATGATGATGATGATACGAAACAGGAGGAAGAGAAGAAGCTGGAGGATGGAGATGAGGAAACGGAGGACGACGATAATGACTAAAGAGAGAAATAAGAGGACTACCATAATAATAACGACGACGATAATTTCTTGATCAAATTTTAGTTTTTCTAATTCTATCTTAGGTTAAGGTTTTTAATGAAATTTAAATGGAACTGTAAGTTTGTTTACGATCTGGTTGTAGTTTCTTTAATTTATATTTGGTTATCGTTTGAGAATTTTTTTACTGCTTAGCGCTCCTGGCTGGGCAAGATGGGGATGGCGCTATACAAAGGAAGCATTATTATCATTGTGTGAATGGAAAATAACTTCATTCTGATTGGCTAAAAGCAGGCCAATTTATCGTTAATTTGCACTGGAGTACAAGTTTGTAATTTTTTCAGTATAGGTAAACGTATGAATGCAAGTACAATCCACCGTAGGAAAAAAGATGGCGGCTGTACATTTTACCACAATACCTTGGGAACCTAACATAGCGTATAAGACACAAGGAAAGCCAAATTTTTACAATATTTGTCCCTGTACTAAGGACATTGTGTATCGTAGGTTTGAAGATTTTTTAGCCCTTCTGTACCTTTTTATGAACGTTGTTAAAGTTTTCGTGCGCTAAGAACTGTGGGTAAATGTTCCAGTCGCCTACGGAGGATTAAGGATTTACAATGCGAGTAACTTGTTTAGAATTTCCAAAAATCACGAGTAGTAAAATCTTTAATTGCTCGACCTTTCATAGGACAGTGCAATTTAAAAAGTGACAATAAATTGGCCCGCACTCAGCCAATCACCATGAAGTAATTTTCTCAGTTATATAAGCCATATAATAAACGAGTAATGGTATGAAATCCTTAATTGCCCTCGCAATTCATTCGATTTCCTATACTTATTGTAAAACACTGAAAATATCTTCAATAACCAGTAATCACAAACCTTCTCCTTTATTCTCAACGCAACAATGAAAACCGTAGAGTAAAATGCACAGCCGCCAACATTTTCCCTACGGGTCAGAAATCATTACCAGCAACCATTCACTCACACCAACGGAAATCTACACAGCTTTCTGTAAAATATGACAGGCCCGTAGCCAGGATTTTTTACGGGTGGGTGCGATCAGTTGATTATACGGCCCAACGAGCGCCGTTTTTACTAGGGGGGTCCGGGGAGATGCCCCCCCGGGAAATTTTGAAAATTAAGTTGTCTGAGACTGCATTTCGTGCGTTTTGAAGGTCAGTATGATAGCAATATAGGTCGCTAAAAGCGAACCTAAAAACGTGGATATTTGTCAAATTTTGAACTTCAAAATTGATTTTTTTTGGAAAAGAGAATGCTTTACGTATGTATTTTACAATGTAGAGAATAACAATGCCAATGTCACTATTTAAAAATAACAAAAATAGAAATAAAGTTGTAAATCCGTATTGTTCACTCGGATGGCTGCTGATCATCACGATCTTTCAGAGGTGTGCCAAGCTCAAGCCTCCTTGGGTGCATCTTGGCAAACAGAACAACACTATTATTTTTTTTTTACTATTTATTTTTTTAACAAAAAAGTGGACCTCAGCAGTCTGCGGGGGGGGGGGGGGGTGCGGGCGCACCCATCGCACCCCCCTCCCTACGGGCCTGTATGATATAATCAGCCACAGCTTTGTAAACGATAACGTCCCGATAAATTTTGCAGCAATATTTCGAGCAATATATATTAAAAATAGTATTGTAAAAAGTGTGTACCACCTTAATCATCTCACAGCTTCAGTGATAGCTATTAATTATAAAATTGTCTACTTGCATAGGCGGCTTCTGTTATTTACTTTGAGTTTTTCTAGACTCCGTTCGCAGCCTGAGACAAAATTACAAACTCTTTTTAAAATTACTTGTTTTGAGTACTTATTGCAAACCTCTCAAAACTTAATTGCAATTTTTAGAAAAAGTCAAGACAAAATAAAAATTAATAATGACGCTAATTTTATTCAGAGTATTACAAATGTCAGAGTTCTTGTTTTGGTCATTTTTGGGGTAATTTCTGCTAATGCAGGTGACAGAGCGAAAATAACAAATGAAACATTAAAACCACCAATATTAAAGTTGCAGGACTTCTGACAGCTGACTTTAAAAGTATTTTTTCTACAAGGTCACTTTCCTATCTCACAGAAAATAGCATATCGTTGATCTTCACTAATCAGATGTTTCGATCTTTGTACTCTGAGACAGATAAGAGCCCGAGCCTCAAAAGATACCTTTTGTTGGCTGTCAACAGCGCAACTTGAATTTGGCGTGAGTCAGCTTGCTATCTTTAAAGAGTTTTCTACACTCTATGCCAAAAAGTAGTCAAAACAGCGCCACACATCATTAGAAATACAAGCGGCTGCAAGGGTTGTTTGCGGAAAACTTAACTGCACTTATTAAAACGTAGAGCCAAAATAAAGAAACTGAAGCTAGTTTAAATTCAGATTATTTTCAATGGCAAATTTGTAATTTTGGCCCATTTGAGGAGTACGATGTGATATTTATGCAGATGATGTGAGACCCCCTCGTGCAAGTACTTAACAGATGTCTCCTGAAAACCACTGACATTAAAGCTGCATTGCCTTGTACGATAAGTCGCGTCAACAAGTATCTTTTTGTTTAATACGTTTCTCTTAGCCGATCGAAACTAATCTCGAAACGTTCTTTATCAAAATGAAGTTATTCATCCAAATTCACGTTATTTTATTAGCGAATCTTTTCTGCGTTCAGATGCAGATGTTTCGATCTTCATACTTCAAGATTTCATCTCAAGAAAATCTAGATGAAAAGGAAGATTTTTCTAAATGTACGCAGGTTCACGATGAATTTAGTTGCGCTTCAATGTGCAGCTCAACTGTTTTGTGTCACTACGCATTGTTTGACAAAGATTCAAAAAAGTGTTCTTTCGTGAAAGCGACAGAAAAGCTCAACCAGCAAGACGACAATGAAGAGCCCGAGTCTGAAAAGATTCTTCTGGAAAAGGTAGGCAACAATGAGCCAAAGAGTGAGTGCAATGTGCTTGATACGCTATGAAGATTTTAATACTAATGGCTAATTGCAAGTATTGCTTTCAGTAAGTTTCGAGAATTGCTAAGTTTTCTTTTTCCCAAGAAAGAGCAAAATCTCATCACCCGTGTTTGTAAGTCTGAAGAGCAATCAATTTGTTATGACTAGCCGCCAAATCATAAAACTAACCCCTGCGATTTATTCCGCAATTTCTTTAACTGTCACACTAAGAATTAGACATCAGATGATGGCCAATTAATGTTACTTTTAGTTAGTGAATAAAACTCTAGTGTGTCATCATTCAATACAAGCTATATCTACTGTGGCATTACGTTTGCATATATGGAACCAATTACATAGCAACTCTTGCAAAATTGAATGTGTGACCTGCATTGTAAGTAATGTATGTGTTAATTGTGCTTTGTAATTAAAATTATTACTTATTACCAAAAAATAAAACATAAATAAAAAAAGAGCCAAGCGAAAAAAAAAAAAATTTGGGTAGTGTAAATTTTCGAGTAGTTTGAACTCAAGTAAAAACCAGAATTAAATTGGAAACCAAAAATAAAGTTACAATAGTGAATTATGAATATTTTGGTCTATTTCAGTGTCCTTGCCTTGACATATATTTACAAATGACAAATTATTTCGTTATAAATAATTTAAGTTAGCTAAAAGCGATTTCATTAATAAGGTATGTAGTTTTTCACTAGGTAATGTATTCTACAGACACCCGTCTATTTATAAACTAAAAGGCTTATTTCAGGGCCGGAAAAAGGTTGTCGAAGCCAAAATAGAATACATTTAAGGTGGTAGAAACTTTGTATGACTTATGTTTACAGACGACAAGTCATTTCTTTTAATTTATTTTAACTTTGCGAAAAGCGGTTTCATTGATAAGGAATGCAGATTCACACTACGTAATAAATTCTGCAGACGTCTATCTAGTTTCGAAGCCAAATTAAATTATCAAACTTCTATAGTCATAGTCATAGCAATTTTTCTTGGACAATTCTGTCCAAGGGGGAAAGGTGCAGTGAGGTTAACCCTATGTGAAGCACCAACCCATGAGACAAGGCCAGACCACAACACCGGGAACTACGTGCCCTACTCTTTTCGATAAGTGTGTGGGTTCTTTAACGTCCCCTGCTAACCGTGTAACATTGAAGATGCAGGAGACGGGGCCTACGGTTTATAGTCCTTATCCGAGAAGACCTGAACGTCTAACCATTTGCAGATGAAATTACAAAGGCAACACATTCTGCTCAGTTATTTTAAGACCCTGAGTGTTGGTCCGGTCTGGGGCTCGAACCCTCGACCTCCCGCTCAGCAGACTGGCGCTCTACCAACTGAGCTAACCAGGCGGCGGTATTCTGTATTCTATAGAATACATATAAGGCGGTAGAAACTTTGTATGACTTCTGAACAAAAATCAGCCAATACGAGCAAGACAATCTTTAGGATGAACAGTTCAGATCAAGAAAATATCAAAGAAGCAAAAGTGAAAGTTGATCACGTGACACAGGCATCACGAGATTTCTGTCCAGGCCACAACTGATATCTGTGCTTATATAAACTTGATTTCACAAGATTTCAAATCTGAACATGAAAAAATTAAAAGACATTATCTGTTTCGCAGTGGTCTAATAACTATCTACGCGTTAATTTCTTTTCAATTTCTAAAGTTACTTGTGTGAAAGGCATTAATTGCAAAATCTACTCATTGCTGGTCGCGATATCAAAGCTGCTGTTCATGTGAGTTAACCTAGTTGTATGTTGATTCATGACAAGTTTATGTTTTTTTATAGCTTGCTGTACAGTTGCTTGCATGCGATAAGCTAATAAGTTTTAGATTTTACTAGATTGAGACTGTTGATAGAGGCCATTGAGTATGCACGCTTTGAGTATATTCATAGCCGTTTCATTAGACGAGGGAGTTGTTACCCTTTTTTTGTTTTTCATGCAATTGAGCGCGTCTGCATCTCGATTTCAACACTCATGCATTCCGCGGGCATTTCGTAACTTTTTCGGGAAAGAGGGTCACCGTCGCCCCCCAAGTCCGAAGGTTCCGGTACGCCTATGAGTACAGTGCTTTTTTTATCTGTACAGGTTGCTATTGCGCCAAACAGCAAACCTGACTGTGCTTCAACTGAGGACAATCATTGCAATTCTCAAGGTAAGCAGGAAACAAGTCAAAAATAATGACGACGATGGTGTCAACGACAATGACACTGACAGCCCATGATGTTGATAATGAAAATGATGATGATGGTGACGACGACGACGATGATGATGATACGGAGCAGAAAGAAGAGAGGAAGCAGTTTTCTTACGCCATCTTTTGTTAAGGTTTATAATGATATTTTAATTGAACGTTAAGTTTGGCTACGATCTGGTTGTAATTTCTTTCATTGTTATTTGTAATTTTTCAGAAATTTGTTTATTGTTTAGCTCCATCTCCTGGGCAGCGATGGAAATAGCGCTATATAATTATTAAACACTTCACTCTAATTAGCTAAGAGCAGGCCGATTTATCGATAACTTTTTATTAGCACTGGAGTACAAGTTCGTAATTTTCTTAAGCCGTGTTCACACTAAATGTTAATTATATTCAACTGAATTACGATTCAATCTATCGTACTCCATTCGATTTTATTCAATTATGGTTCTATTCACATCTGCGAAAATTCAAATAAACTAGGCAGGGTAACCTCGCAATCTAAAGTTGAAAACAAAACGGCGCCCTATCGAACAGCTGCCATGTTATTCACCGCAATACTTGATTTGGAGGCCAGAAGAAAGGCAAAGGAAGCTTCGAAGGCTAGAAGAAGAAAAATGCGCCGTCTGAAACAGCAACAACGGATGAGACAAACCACCACGTCTCCGCCATTTTGTTCAATCACGCACATTAGCTCTTTGGGTGTAATATTCAAGAAGGAATTGTCTTTCAAAAACTGCAAAATTTCTGGGTGGCAAAAGCGCTAATGAGCTCATACATTCCTTGTTAAATTTTGAGTTTTTAAACCCGTGTTGCACAAAAAGTATTCAATACATCAGGCTCATATTCACTGGCAGAGTTAATCGTACTATGACCTTTCAATATTCAGAACTGATTCATTTGTAGCTCCATCAGAAACTGAATTGCTTATGCTAATGAGGCAAATAGTGTAAACAAGGATTCCCCTATAGGTAGTCGTAATTAAGAATCTACACTACGAGTGATATTTAAAAATTTTCTTAAAACCACAAACCTTCTCCTTTATATCAAAGCAGCAATGACAACCACCAAGACTTCTTGTAGCAGCATTCTGCAAAAAGATAGGTACGGTCAAATAACTATACATCTGCCATTTGTGATTTGTCAAAGGTTGCAGACCTATACTTAACTACTTTAACCAATTTGCTATACAGATATGTTTCTGGTCTACAACGTGACACTCGAGCTATCAATTCACTCAGAAGAAATGCACAGCTAATACAATTTTTTTCATCACAGCTCAAGCCCGAGTGGTCTTCACAATCTAACAGTTGGTAACTTCACGTGGAAGGCACGTTGTCAAATGAGTGGCGTCACTGGATGTGGCGGTGGAGTTTGGGAACTAGTGATGATAGTTAAAGGTCACAAGGTATCTTTTGATCGTCAGCTTCAAAGTACAAGAAATATTTGTCTACCATCCGTTGCTTCTCTTACTTCTTTAGAAAAAGAGAAAATTCGTCTAATCAACGCTACAACTGTTGAAGCATTCAAACGAAAGCTATGTTCTCAACTGAGCTGTTTCCTTTTAAAATTCACAGCAAAAAAGGAAGAAATTTACGTTTTCTTTCGAGCTTTCGATTGAGTCATTCAGTTTGACCAATCTCTCGAGGTGAAAAATTTAACGAGGAAGACTGGTATATTTACCCATAATAGACCAATTCCGATATATTAAAATTCAGCCTAAGAAAATAGACCTCAGCACGAGGCTTTGGGGAATAAATACAGAGTTTGTGGGGTTTATTCCCCGGAGCCTCGTGCTGAGGTCTATTGATTTACTCTGAATTTTAATATATCGAAATTGGCCTATTCTGACGTACGGAAACCCCAACAGCGCTCATAAAAAAACACACGCGAAAGCTCTAAAACTATAAAAGAAAGGTAGCATACACCACGATGATGTTATTAATACAGGGATACGTTTGGCAAATATGTGCCTCCTTGTCTGTGTTAGATTTACCAAGGTATATTTAAGTAAAATGTACAGCCGCCAACTTTTACTCCATCGAGTGCTCCATTTTGTTAAATCTATATTGCTAACGGTTAATATGTCTTATGTCTTATGTCTTAGGACAGGTTCCCTCACGATTCCTCATTCTGGACCAACAAGGAATCGTCCAAACCACAAAATGTAATTCACAACAAAAAACAAATTAAACTCTCTGGATACTGGCTCAGCAATTTTACCAGAATTTGTGTCACCATGAACTTTGCAGTAAACACCTCAAAGGACGCAACATTTATCATATTCAATTATACAGCACCATCGCTTTACTCCGTGCTCCACAGTGGAGTGATGAAAACATGGGCAGCAGACTTGTCCACCATCAAGACTCCACCCAACATCAACAACAGTTGTTTGGTGCAGGGCTTCAACTTGCTTGGACCGCACCCATTGGTTATAAAGTCGCGGATTGGAGTGGAGTCGCAGCCTCTGAAGTGCGACTCACCATACTTGGTGCAAGGTGTTGGAATTGGCCTTCAGGGATTTCCTGATCTCAGTTGTGGAGAAATCATTATCAGCAACCATTCACTCACACCAACGGAAATCTACAGAGCTTTCTGTAAAATATACATTCAATAGCGGTTGTCGAAAGTAAAAGCATAGCACACAGTTATTTTTAGACCACAAAGTCGGGTGTATAGCATGCGATATTATTTGAAACTGTTAAATCAATGTTTTCCTCTGCAAATTACAAGCCCAGCTGCTACAATTACGAAATCAAAACAGCTATGATAGCTATGATAAAGTTGAAAGGCGCAGATGTATATTGTTTTCCTATCGGAAACGGGTATAAGATGCCCCATCTTAATCACCTCTCAGCTTCAGTGTAGCAAATAAATGTAAAACAACTCTACTACTTTTGCAATTGGCGTTTGGCGCCTTATGTGGCGTTTGAAGATGTTACCTCGCGCGGGTAATAGTTACCGGAAGAAAGGCAAGATCGTTCTCCCTTGCCACCTCCAGACGGGAAATGTTGACGAGTTTCAGTATTGTTTAAGGACATAATCGATTACAGAACTGTGCACCAGAATCGAGTTTTGACTTTGTAATTCGCAATTCCGAATTTTGGACTTCAGGCTGCTAATGTAAGTTTTGGTTTCTTATGTTTGATTTCTTGTATCGTGATAACTAAATCGTATGTTCTACATAAATAAAACAGAAATCTGAAATGGATTACTTTAGATTTATAGTTTTTTTTAAATTTAGAGAAGAAGGTTGCTCACAAAATGTA
>OZ026596.1:4853317-4868317 GCA_964020085.1 Micromussa lordhowensis | reverse complement strand
CTTCACAGGACAAAATTTACAAACATATGCAGAATATGTACGAAATACTTTCAGAAATATAAAAAATGACAACAAGAGAAAGTATTTACAGCAAGAGGATGAAAAATATTCCAAGGATTGCTTTGGGAACAAGCGATGCTAGTTCGGTAATTTCGTTTAACACGAAATTCAAGATCAAGGTATCACGGCGCGCAGTGCATCAAGGGTGAAAATGGGCCTTTACGGCGGGGGTAAACGTGAAGGCTGTTGTGAGGTCACTTAACACGGCCTTTCTGCCAATATCTCGGTCATGTTTCAAGCGACAATAAATCTCTCTGCTTATCTCATTAACCACTGTTTGGGGGTTTTGTGTAAATTTTTGGGTGATTTTTGGGCATTTTGGGAAAGAGATATTTTTTCTCAAAGGATAGGTTAAGGCGGGGGAAAACATGAAAGCCGTATTTTGGCTGGGTATTATGTTTTTAATGCAAATATCTTGTTTACGTTTCAAGCAATCAAGAATCTCTCTGCTCATCTTACATATCTATGTTTTGGGTTGTTTTGTAAATTTTTTGGTGATTTTTAGGTATATTTGGAGAGAAATAGTTTTTTTCTCAAAGGATTAGTAAAATTGATGGAAATAGGATATTTTGAAGATTTGTTGTTGTTTTAAAATTAGAGTTTGAAATTAAAAATTGGTAGATACACTCCAAACAGTTGCTCAACAACCTGGGGTGCCAATGTGCGGTCGGGCAACTGTCTGGTGGTGTTCCATAACCCTTTTTTCCCTTTCAACCTCTCTTTAAACTTACCAAAATTTCACTTAAATTTACGTTTACCCCTTCCTTAAATTGAGGAAAATATGAAATGTTGAAGATTTGATGGAATTTGAAGTGAAGAATTAGTAGACGGATACCAAACAGTACCCTAGCAACCTGGGGCTCCCCTTTGCGGGGGTCAACTGTCTGGTAGTGTTTCCAACCCATCTTAATCCTAACAATTTCCATTTTTATATCACTTCAAATATCACGCCTATTCATGTTTACCCCCGCCTTAATCTAGATATTTTACACCTTATATACCAAAGGTGACCGAAAACGTTGATCATGTGATACAAGCGTACCACGTGATCCTTGTTCTAGCCGCCGTGTCTGTCTGTGTTTGACATAACCTTGTGATGGCAAAATTAAGACAAGGCACGTAATAGTTATTTCGTGATGAAATAGAGGAATGACCCAGGTCGCAGCTGCGAGGAGTTGTATCAGTACGAGATTATTATTTTTTGTCAGCGTTTTGATTTAAACTTCTGGGTGGAAATTAAAAGAAGGTATTGGCAACCTCTGCCCAAAACTTGTAAAAGCCGCAACATTGGAGTTTCTTTTAATTTAATTTGTTACCTTGATGAGGACATAAGTTATGTAAAAGATATTTCTGTCTTTATGGATTGTTTTCGTTGCTAGGTCGCTACCTGCTACCTTTTTTGATACCTCCTTGATTGATTGATTGATTGGTTGATTGATCCATCGAGTCATCTTTTGATTCTTTGATCATCCATTCGTTTGTTTCCTAATTACTTGATCTGCTTTTGAAATAGTTTAAATGACACTAAGTGACATTCAACGCACTTGCCAACTGTGTACCGTTTTTTCTATAAAGGTCGATATTGAGTCAAACAGCAAACAAGGCTGTGTTTCAGGGGAGAAGGACAAGCCTTGCATTGCACACGGTAATCAGGAAAGAAGTATAGATTGATATCAAACAACTTATTTATCCAGGCAGGCTTTTTTAAAGCTTTATTTCCGAAGTGAGAATGGTGAATATAAAAATGTTTCTGATGATGATAATGATAATGACTACGGCGATGATGATAACGACGTTGACAATAATGAACATGTTTATGCCGATATTACAAGTGTGATACTAGAGCATGAAAAAAAGACCTTTGATAATTGCTCTTAATAACCACTAAACGAAATTTTTTTTTTTAATTCTCAAAGAAAAAAAAAACCGACGTCCCTTCTTGCAGCAGCATTCTACAAAAAAATAGGTATGGTTAAATAACTATCAGTCTCCATTGAGGTCAGGCTTGATGTACAGCATCAGGAAATCTACGATTCGCAGCATTAAAAAATATTCCACATTTTAATACTATCTATTTTAATGGTTATTAATAATATTTTAAACACGACAGACCGTGTTGAGAGTTGAAAATACGACGCGCAGCGGAGTATTTTTGACAAACTTCGAGGTGTTCGGAAATGTGGTGAAACAACGTCATGAGTGTTTGATATATCTTATCAATCGAAACTAAAACTAAGGTGAAAATAGAAAATTAAAATCGTAAAAAACCGTCACGGTCATGATTTCCTTTGCTTATAACTTAATGAATTTTTAATGACTTTGAGAAGTTATACGGCCACTGGTACAATTGAAACGTTTCACGTTCCGAGAACTCGTTTTTGTGCAAAAGCATAAATAATGCTCAAGCTAATAAAACTCTCGTCATCGCAGCACAAGCCTGACTGGTGTTTACAACATAACAGTTGGTAATAACACGTGGCCAAGATGGTGTGAGATGAAGGGCGTTGAAGGATGTGGAGATGGAGCCTGGGAACTGGTGACGAGGGTCAGAGGTGGAAGAGACAAGGTATTTCATTTTCTATCGCCAGCAACAAATACCAAGAGAAGATTGCATAACATTAGTTTTAATTGTTTTGTACAGTGGAACCCAGTCTTATAGTCACCTTGTTAACTTATTAATACGGCCACCTTTCTGTCCCAGCGAAACGCCTATACATTTTCTTATAGGAAAACCCCGTTAATGCGGCCACCCCGTTAATTATGGCTAACGACCACATTCTGAAATCCTAACCTGTAAAATCCTAGAGAATTTCACCCAGTTTATAGGGCCACTCAAACCAGTTATGTTCACCTATCCACTGTTAATACTTTAAACGCTGATTCAAGTTCAACCTCGTTCCCAGGGCTTTTCCCTTTATTTTCCTCCCTTTTTTGTATTCAAAAACACCTTTTCTCAAAAAAACAACAACAAAGAAACAGAACAAAACTATAGAGCTACATACTCTCAGTTCCAGTCATCATAATCCCCGTAAAACAACGCAAAAATTATACTGGTTTCTCCGCCATATTGCCGAAGCAGTGTTTAGCTGACCATGCTGACGTCAGCCAAGTATCGGCACATCCAAATCCAAGCGGCAACTGGATTTGTTATTCATAGCAGCTTCAATCTGATTGGTCTGAAATACATACATCTCCCGTCCACCCAAAACCCATTGAACACATAGTCTTACTATCCCGACTGAGAGATATTTTCTTGATACAAAAAATAACTCAAAAGTGTAACATATGAAACATTTTGTGTCCCCAATCTTTTAATTTGGTGCCAAAATGGGTCGCCTGCTTCCGTCAACTCACTCGTAGTTCGTCGAGTGTCTCGAGGTAGGAAAATACTTGTTATTTTGAACGAAGTATGTTGTTCCTCGTCAAAGTATTAGAAGAGGGAAAAGTCGCTTTAGCATTGTCTTTATTTTTGTAAGCTACGAAGAAAAAGGCTACTGTAGGACAGCTCGGTTTTGACCGCTGTCGTAGTGCGGGCGCAGTTACCGTATGCAAGGGTGCTCTACTACTTGCTTAATCCTCTTCGTCCCCCGTGAGACACAAGGCAACAGTTAACAATCCCTCTCTATTAATCCCTTTTTTGTGCAGCATTATTTGCCTCGCCCTATGTGAGACTCAGCCATAATATGACAGTTTTTGGCCGACCAGGTTTCCTTTGCAGGCCAACGCAGGGCAACCTTTAAGGGACACGATCCGGGTTCATTTTAAGCCTGTGCTCTTGTGTTCTTGGCCAATCAAATTGACATTGCGATGAATACGATCCTGTTATCGGGTCACTCAGTGATTGCTTGCTTTCAAAATTCACTCCAAAATAATTTTAGATTTCTCTTCAAACCTATGATTGATTTGTTTGTTGTTTTTTTTTTCAATAGAAAGTCCGCGGGTGAAATCCTTACTGTAGAAACTTAATTAATAACTAACATTAAGTATATCTCACGTCTTAGCACTCGTAGGTCTATGATTCACGTCGCTGGACCGACAAGAGGGCCGAAATCAAATCGGTTTTAAATCATGGGAGACAAGTTAAATTTCCAGCTTACTGGCTCAGCAGTTTCACCAGGGTATGTGTCACCATGAACTTTGCAGCAAATCTCTCAAGGAAAGCGGCATCGATTGTAATGAATTATACAGCGCCATCGCTTCACTCCGTTCTCCACAGTGGGGTGAGGAAGACATGGACAAAAGACTTGTCCACCATCAAGACGCCAGCCAACATCGACAAAAGCTGTTTGGTGCAGGGCTTCAACATGATTGGACCACACCCATGGACCATAAAGTCCCGAATTGGAGTGGAGACTCAGAGCCGATGTCCCTTACCATATTTGGTTCGTGGTATTGGGATTGGCTCTCAGGAATATCCTTATCTCAGTTGTGGAGAAATCATTATCAGCGATTCCGGTGAGGGAAAGCTAAAAGTAGAGATCTACCCAGCGTTCTGTCGAGTCTACATCCAGTAGTGATGCACGTGAAGGACTGGTACCAATACAAAAGCAGGGGTTTAAAGTCAGGACACATGCTGCAACATTGCAAGCAATATTGCGCGCAAGCAATATTGCGCGCTGCTGTTCCTTTCAACCTGGTCTCGTGCTATGCATGTTCGCGCAACGTTTCTGATGGAGATCACAACTGCCAAATGTTTAATAGTGTAGCAGCTCTAGTAAGCTTGTAATTGTCTTTGTCGTTATAGTGTTGCAGCTGTTATTGCTTTGGGACTAGGAGCATTGTTTCTGTTGTTTGTTTTATTGTTCTCTCATAGGGTATCAAGCCATTCATGTGAAACCTTACGAGAGCTGCTACTAGACCCTCAATTACGAAATCAAAATTGCATGGACAGACATTAAGGCGGGGGTAAACATGAATAGGAGTGAAATTTGAAGTCATATTAAAGGAAATTGTTAGGATTAAGATGAGTTGGAAACACTACCAGACAGTTGACCCCTGCAAAAGAGAGCCCCAGGTTGGCAGGGGACTGTTTGGTATCCGTCTACTAATTCTTCACTTCAAATTTCAATTTTCCAAATCCATCAAATCTTCAACATTTTATATTTTCCTCAATTTAACCTATCCTTTGAGAAAAAATATCTGTTTCCCAAAATGCCCAAAAATCACCCAAACATTTACGCAAAACCGCCGAACAGTGGTTAACGTGATAAGCAGAGAGATTTAGTGTCGCTTGAAACGTGACCGAGATATCGGCAGAAAGGCCGTGTTTAGCGACGTCAAAACAGCCTTCACGTGTACCCCCGCTTTAAGATGACAGACACAGGTGTCGCTATTCTATTAATGTTAAAATCCCGGCGTAAGAAGTGTAAATCTTAAGGGCCCTACATTTCCGATTCGTTACGTGCAAAACAGAGTACTTGCATCAGAGAAGTCATGTTTCCATTCGGCGTTATATCAATGCGCATAATGGAAATTCAGTTACCGCGCGAATCGTTGCGTGCGATGTTGTACTGAGTGTCCTGGCCTCTTCTCAACTAAAACCATTTAGCGGCAGGGGAAAGTTTTGAAAAATCTGCTATCACTGTAGAGTAATAAATTAGAAAATTTGGTATCCAGGCAACTACTTAGTATTACGTGCTCTTGCTAGCTTTAATTAACCCGATGTGATGTCGAGATGGGAAGTGATTAATTAAAACTCCACAAAGTGGAAATCTAATCTGAGTGGTTGTAATTCAAGAGAGCGACAGTATGCAAATAAATTCCCTCATACTATTACATCTGGTATGACGCCTTTCCCTTTGCCCTACTCTCTAGGTCAACGCACTCGGCCTGCCTAATTATAAAGCACTTGGCAACGAGTCAATTATGTTACACATCGAGCAAGAAATACAGAACGACTCTTTCTCCTCGCTTGTACGACAAACCGAGCAGTTCTATATTAGTTCACAAAACATACATGTAAAGAGGAATAAAAATTGAAAACAGAACGAGAAATTTCCATTGAAAAAACCTTTCCAATTGGCCAGAACTTATCTCTTTTTTAACACTTTCCTTTGAAACTTGGAGCCACAACTGGATTTTTAGTAGCTAGTTAGCTGCCCCTGGGTTTTTTTTTATTATTAAATGATTTTTATTAAGACAAATGCGTCACTTAATACAATACAATACAATACAAATTACATAAGCATGAGCACAAATAGGGACAAACGTTGTTACAACATATCAACATATTGATCAGTTATATTTGGCCTTTAAACCCGGTAATTACGCCAACGAAACTGCTGCTGTGTCAACTATACAATCCTGCATTCGTGATCTACAGAACTGGATGCTAATGGACAAATTAAAACTTAATCCTGAAAAAACAGAATTTCTTATTCTTGGAACTAGACAACAACTTGAGAAAGTAATTACCTCACACCTTGTTGTTGGTGAATCTCGAATATGTCCTTCAACAAAAGTGAAAAATTGACCCTAATCTCGACATGATTAGCCATATCAATAACATCTGCAGCTCGTCTTTTTATTATCTCTAAAACATACGTAGGATCAGAAAGTATTTGTCTCATCAATCTGCCACATCCCTTATCCACGCGTTTATTACTAGTAAATTGGACTACTGCAACAGTCTTTTATATGGCCTTCCTACAATTCATATTAATAAACTTCAAAGAGTTCAAAATGCTGCAGCGAGACTTGTAACTAACACTCCTCGCATCTCTCATATCACTCCCATTTTAGAAGATCTTCATTGGTTGCCCATCAAATACAGAATTGAATTCAAAATTGTGCTGTTAACGTTCAAGTGCCTCTATGGACTTGCACCACAATACTTGGTTGATCTTATTGCTGTCGCCCCTCAGTCAAGATATAATCTTAGGTCCAGGAATGCAACTCTGTTGGTGTCAGCCAAAGCACAGTGCCTACCCACCCTTGATGACCGAGCCTTTCAGTCGGCTGCTCCGAAACTGTGGAACAGTCTTCCGGCGGAAATCAGAAACATTCAGACCATCACTTCTTTTAAACGAGCTCTCAAAACATACTTTTTTAAGAGAGCTTTTTAATTGACTTATTTATACATATAGCTTTTAATTGACTTATTAATTTTATTCTTATCGTCTGTTATGCGCATATGAAAATATTTGTATTGTATATGCGCAATATAAGTTTTATATTTATTATTATTATTATTATTATTATTATTATTATTATTATTAATGGAATAACTTACCACCAGATTTCTGTGTCAGCACAATCTGAACACGATTAAACTTTTAGCAACTACTTCTACTTATTTCGGCTAACACAACTTGAATTTTACTTACAATACTTCTATATGCAACTTTAAAAGAGGGCTTAGATTACTGCTAAAATTAATGTAATTTTTACAGGGTTACAATTCTGTCAATTTCCAATTACGCTATTAATTGCTTATAAGTAAAATAAGAAGTTATCTGGTTGGAACTATTTCAATACTTTCATTTTTCCTTTGATGTAAAGACTATTAACCACGGGAAAAGAGAAAAAAAAAACCCTGGGTTAAACATCTTAATTTTTAGATTTCTGAACAAAAAGATCTAAATATTGAAGTTACGGGATATCCTTTTAAAAAACTAGGTCACGAAATTACTTTGATCAAGCAATTGGACAACTGGATTGCATAAAATTAAAGTTTATGAGGAACGTGGTCGGTATAGCGGCTGTAAAGAACTCAAGGAGTTGCCTTTTTCAGTTTTTGTTTAATACATTTCATAACACAGACCAAACATCAGTCTCACAGACAGATGCATGAGAAATACTGGAGAAGCGCAGAATACACGCCTTGTAGCATAGCTACTTCAGTTAAATTTAATCAGTAAATATTTATCAGATGGTCGAAGTTTTAACGAAAACTAAAATTATAAGACGCTGGAGTATCATAAAACTCTAAACATATTTTGTGAGATATCTGGACCGTTGACAACATGACAGAGAAACCGCGAACTGGTGTTTGGTTTCAACACTTTCGGTAAACCTTCATTGGTTTGCAGGCTGAAAGTAATTATTTGCTGGTCTATAAGTTTGTTCCAAAACAATGTACAGTGAATTTATGTTATCTTTTGTAATATCTGCACACGATTGTTACAGTAGTCTGTCACGAAAAGTGTACCATCAGTTGTCACGACAATATCTTGTGGCTTGTCGAACTGTCCAGACTCTTTCCCCTGAGTTCCAAATGCAAACGCCCTGCCGTCTGTGGTGAACATGTGAAGGCGGTGATTTCCGCTATCGCAGACTATCAGATTGTCTTTGCTGTCTATAGCCATTCCTCTTGGATCCCTCAACTGCCCATCGCTGGATCCTTTCTCGCCAACCTTGTACATGAAGTCCCCCTCGCCCCCGAACACTTCAACGCAGTGACTATCAAAAGTGACGAAGTATTTGTCATTGTGGTGAATGACATAGTATGGTTTGGCCGCCCAGCGGCTGGCGAACTCTTTTAAAAGCTTTCCTTGTTGGGAAAATTCCTTGACGGAAGCGCTTCCCCAGTCACATACGACGATCTTACCCTCACGCGTCACGCAAACACCCCACGGGCATTCGAGTACGTCACTTCCAAAAGTCTTGATGGTCACGCCGCATCGGTCAATCACATGTATCATCTGATTGTCGCTATCCGCCACCACAATGTTTCCCTCGGTGTCAAAATCGACGCCAACTGGATTTGTTAGGTCCACGCTCCCTTCCAGAACCCTGCCTTCGAATTGCGCGTTCTGTTTACCTCGCTGAGAGTAGAACAGAAGCCGACGGTTCCACGAGTCTGCAACGATGACCTCGCCCAAAGAGCTGACCGCGACCCCACACGGCCTTTTGATCTGGAACCTCTCTCGACTAGACGAGCCGAAGGAAGCGACAGGTTTGTAGTGGTGTGGTTTGGTGGCGTTTTCCAGGTTCATTCGGCTGGTCTTTAGGTACTCAGCCCGCGTGGTTACGTGCACTGTGAAAGGACTCTCTTTAATCGGCTCGCCACGGACTCTTACGTCAATCTGGTACACGCCGGTCTTTAACGGAGTGTAGCTGACAACGTAACTTCCATCTTTCTTGTCTTCGATTCTCGTGGGAATAGCCGTGCCTTTCGTTGATTGGATACGGACTGTGACACGATCATTTTCGGAATAACTCGGATTGTCATCGGAGTCCTTCGTCTGTATCCTGAATTCGATTCGTTCTCCCGTTCCAGTCAGCTGCTGAGTCATCTGTTCTCCCTCGGCGGTACAGTTCTCAGGATCTGTATGGCTCACAAAGATTCGCCCGAGTTCCGATTTCTCGAGAGTCTTCAGCACTTCTTGATCAGGGATGTAATCTACGTTTATGCTTTTCTGTGAGTTCTGCACTGGCTTAGGTTTCATGGCAATCAACTGCTGAAAGCGCTTTTTCACCGGCCGTTCCATGTCTAAAATCTCGCCCTCGATGTTTCTTTCCAACATGTCTTTGGCGTATTCGTGAGTTTTCTGCAACTGCCCTAGTTGTAATTCTAGTTCCTTTCGCTGTTTAATTATAGCAAGCTGTTGATCTTTGTACACGCTCTCAAGCTCAGCCAGCATTTCGTCGCCGTGCTTTCGCAGCAAAGCAATCAGATCTTCGATTTTCTTCAGGACTTCTTGCCGCGCCGTTATGACCCTCCTTTCCACCGTTTTGTAGCTCTTATCGACTCGCTTTATCTCCTCTCGGCAGGACAACATCTTGTCTTGCAAACCATCCACGGCATGTAAAATACGCTTCTTGCTCTCTTTACTCGCTTGGCTGATCGCCAGTAGGTTGTGGCCTTGATGTGAAGAGCTAACGCATTTCTCGCAAACCTGCCTCTCGCAATCCTTGCAGAAGTGATCCAGCGCCTCTTGTTTATGGCCATCTTGACGACACGACAGCGGCGCCTGAATCAGCACGGGAAGATCTTTAGATGAGAACTCCCCGAGCTCGGTAACGCGGTGAAACTTCATCACTTTCATCCGCGAGTGAACTTCGACGCAGCTGACGCAAATGAGGCATTTACAGTCGAAGCAGTAGGACACGGCGGCGGCTCTACGATCACAGCTTCCACAGGCTAACTCAGGGTTGTTGTTTCGAACTCGGATCATCTCTTGCAGCCGACTAAGGTAAAGCGGCGAAGGGAGACTATCAATATTGACCCCTTCGGGCAGCTCGATTATAGCTTTGCATAAAGGGCATCTGGCCTGTTCCTCACCGAGGTTTTCCATCTCCAGCCTTTTCAGGCAACCGGAGCAGAAAGTGTGCAAGCATGGCAGGATTTTCGGATTGCTCAAAGACCCCTTACAGTGGTAGCAAGTGAACTTGCCTTTGAGATTCAAGAGGAAGTCGCTGAGTGTTGTCGTAGCCATTATTAGCTATCTAGAGTATGTAAATATTACACCGCAATTTGTCAAGCCTTCAGGATACAAATGGTTCATTTGAATAAAACGCGATGGGGTTTTGCATATCTTGAGTGGGCTGTTTTGGACATTGAGGCACCAGTCCAGGTGATTTTGCTGATAACCATAAAAGCAGGCCTTTTTAAGCGACGATTTTTTTAAATCGGGTTCGTTAAAAGCATATCTCGAGTTAAAACGAAACTATAGAGTTTCCGCAAACTATTTATCACGCCCACTTCGACAGTAGTGAAGTATCGCATTGCCAAAATTACATTATAAATATTTTAATATCATGACATTTTCACCCAAAAACCTCAACTTGATGATTAGTTACTTCATCATCTTCGACAATTGTGAACATTTTCTAATTGACGTTACTCTATGAAGAAATTAATAGTAGCCACAAAGAACTTGCTAAACCTGAAATTTTTGTTTTGTCAAGAGCTTCCTGTGTGGTCGGTAAACTCCCTGTTAACTTAATACTGTATATGTTTTGCGGTAAAATACGTACTGTAAAAGGGTACTAAATATTGAAAAAGCCAATTTTTTTGTCGGTTGTAAGTGAAATTGCGTTAAGCAAACACGAAAAACAATATTGACGTTTAACAACCAATTCCTATGCAAATTTTACTCATCTCAGTGTGTGCCGAAGATGACTGGGCTCATTAAATGTCGCTCAACCCCAAGATCCGAGACAAAACAAAATCCACTTATAATGGCTGTTTTGCTCAAGTGCTAAGAATAAAACAATAAAAGCCTCACAAAGAAACGTTCAACAAAGGATTCACACGGAATAAACTAGACATTTTTAGCTGCAACAAAGATATCCGGAACGATAGAGCGTGAGAAAACGCACGAGCGTGTCTCGTCTTGAACGTAAAGTGGCTGTGATCACGAGAAAATCAACGTCAACTAAAATCAACGTCAAAAGTAACGAGCGACTGTCTGAACGATTCTCATAAATACGGAAAACGAATCAAAATTTATACAGTGAGGTGACAGGCGACAGCGTGAACGATTCCCATAAATAAGAACTGATTCGAATCAAAATTTATTCATCTGTAAAGTTGCAGCACAACAGGTTAGACACTCTAGTGGCGAGAACATGTTTAAATTAATAATAAATGAATTGATATGCGACTGGGTGGTCAAATTGAAACCCAAGCAAAATAAGCCCTCTAATATTTAGCGATTTTAAAATGCTCCAGTACTTCTAATAATAAGGTATTTTGTGGAAACAGTGCAGTTGTACTTATTTTGGCCCGCTCGTCTCATCCGAGGAAGTAATTTTAGAATTACTAATTTCACGTGACTGTGAAAATTGAAACTCTCCAAATCATCTTACTGCATTTTTGGACAATAAATACACAATGGCCAATATAGAAGAATAGAAGTAACTTTGCCAATAATGAGAGAAAAAAATATTTAACCTTTTTAACCAGCTCCAAAAACTCAAAATCGTTCAAGAAAAAAATCATTTTGCAGGATACTCATTACCGCCCAAGAACTTTACTTTTGATTGTTATACAAGGGTTGATTCAAGTCAAGTTAGTGCTTATCTAAGTTCGTTCTGGCAACCATTTCATGCTAAAACTTGTTGTACATAATTGACATGTATCTCAGGTGTCCCACCCACCTGGGAGTTATTCCTTTTTCCTAGGGGATGCTAAGGTGAGGAGTTTCATACATAACTGCTCCCCCCTAGGGGGCTGTGCCTTTCCCGTAAGGGATGCTAGAGTGAGGAGTGTCATACACAACTGCCCCCCCCCCCAGGGGGCTATGCCTTTCCCGTAAGGGATGCTAGAGTAAGGAATGTCATAAACAACTGCCCCCCAGGGGTCTATGCCTTTTCCCGAGGGGATGCAAGGGTAATAAGTGCCATACATAACAGGCCTCTACACGAAGGAAGAGAAGGCTGGTTGGTGAAAGGCTTAAGGGGAGGGAGAGTTTGGACTGTTTGGAATTGTATTGGAGGATAAAAAATACAACTAGAGAGAACAAAAGAAAGGCTTCTTTAAGCAACAACAATACAAGCTCTATTTTTAGCATTTTTATTTAAACATTATTAAATCCTTTTGTTTTTATAAAAAGGCCCTCAATGAAGGGCCTGAGGCTTGTAACAATTCAGCACTTGGGAGTAAAAGTGGGTGTTTAGAGGCAGCAGCAGTATTAGGAACCAAAACCATAAATGAACAAAAGCTTGAACTAACATAAGTAATGTATGACAATGTTGTTGCAGTTTTTTTGAAGGATATCTTAATTTCATTTCCTTACTGGCCGATGCTCTGTCCTACATTAAAGGCACTTATCAAGTCTATATGCATTTGTAAATTAAGTTCTAATGCACTCAACAATCATGCAGATGTAAAATAACCTCATCAACTTCATACTCGTTTCATCAATTGTAAATAGTTTTAACAATTTTAAATTTAATTGGTATAATAACTGCTTTCTTTAATTGATTCATAGTGTCCCCATTTAGTGGTTCTTTACTGCTGTTTCAGTTTCAGACACTTAAATAATGGTTAGGTACATGTATTCATTCATTTCTGGTATAATTCAACTGTGTACCTGAGACATAATCAATAATGCTGCTGTTTGCAATTAAACTCTTGTAAATCATGTCTCTTCAGTCTTGTATCTCAAATATGTACTGGTAAATGCCTGAGGAGTGGGGCAATAAATCACTAACTTAAATCAAGCTTTGAGGATGTTCACCTATTGATAAACCGTGTATAGCAGACAGATTCCAACTAATGCTGGCATACCAGTAAGTTGTGAGAGTGAGGTATATAATTATATTGTAGGTCAATGAGTTCAACCTAAGTTAATTTTTTTTCAAAGGGAAAGGGGGAATCAGGGACAAATAACATATTATACTAACACATTTGAGCAAATTTCCAACAACTGCTTATGTGGCCTAGTGGAGATGAAGGTGGACTACAAAGTCAGAGATCAAGTGTGCAAATCTAGGTGAGTACAAAATAAAAAAAAACATGATCTGGGGGGTTAGTATTAGGGTTAGGGATAGAGTGAGCTGATGTGGGATCCTGGCAGGGTAGGGTAGGGTGAAAGGGTGGTGTGCCTGTTAGACATCTCCCCCCCCCCCCCAACAAGTGAAAATAACAAACTGGTTTGAAACATTTAACCTAATTGATACCAATTAATCTAGGTTGAAATCATTTTGACCTAAAGAATAAATTGACCTACAACAATACGACCACACTGCTGTGTAAAAGAGGTATCAGTAATTTGTCTTCTCATCTTAAAGGATCAACCCTCCCAATTGTCTCAAATGACTCTTTAAAGCTTCTGATTTTTGTGTGTGAATAATAGCTTATGGGTTGGACAACAAGCAAGCTGGGGTATGTCAGTAGCCATTTATAAATTACGTACAGTACTCAGGTAAAACAAGAGCCCAGACATGTGGGATTGCCAATGTTAAGGTTATTTATATAGGCCTAAGTAACAGCTCCTGATAGATGAGAAAGACATGCCCATGTTTATAAAAAGATTAACTTTTGTAAAAAATATTTCCACTACTGGGAAGTTCTCCTCTTCTAACAAGAAGCCTAGCTTTTGTCTGTCCTGACATGATTCGCTTTTAGAGCCAAACTATTTTTACTGAAAGCCTGTGAAATATTTTTGGACAGATGACAAAATTTGAGCATGTTAATTACTGTGTGGTGCTTCCCCTTCTTAATTATACCCTGCTGGTCAGACTAGTACAGGTACAAGGGCTGTAACCCATAACACCTGTTATGGCCGAGTATGTTTGATGGGCCCTTGATGTCACGGGTGAACTGGCCTGTAGTTGATAACAATAGCACCCTCAGTGATTTCAAAATTAAGCTAAAGCGCCACTTTAAACAGTAACACCTGCGTTACATGCTGTCTTAACTTAATCAATTGTCTAATTTTATTGTTTCAATATCTTGGTTTTTTGTGTTTTGTCAGGGCTCCATTTAAACTAGCTCTGCTAAATTGGATGCCCCTGGATAAATAAATAAATTAAAAAAAAAACAAAAAAAAACAAACAATTTTGATATATTAAAATTCAGCCTAAAACAATAGACCTCAGCACAAGGCTCGGGGGAATAACTAAAGAGTTTGTGGGGTTTATTCCCACGAGCCTCGTGCTGAGGTCTATTGTTTTAGGCTGAATTTTAATACAAGTTTGCTATGGGTATGGGAAGATCAAGGCTACAGGTGAATAAAAACTTAACAATAGCCCTGTAGCAGTTTTAAAATTAATTTAAATTAGTTCCCCACATAGATTATCAAATTTGTAATATCATATTCACATAAAATTCTTGCCCTGATTTTACAATTTTATGGAGGTGAAACACTTGCTAATACATGAATTTTATGACATCTGACAACTGCATGTACATCAGTGTCAGGTGAAACGTTATCTACCCACCAAATTTAGGGTGACCCGAAAACACTGACCCCCGGTCCACGGACCCCCACTACGGACCGCGTCCGTAGACTACCTACGGACCGGTCCACGGACTACCCCTACGGACCA
>OZ026596.1:4783317-4848317 GCA_964020085.1 Micromussa lordhowensis | reverse complement strand
TTATTATTTCAATTTCCAGGCCTGGAAAGTCATGGAATTTAAGTGAAGATTATGGAAGTCATGGAAAAGCAATACGCTTTGGGAAAATAAAAAGGCAAAAAATTAAAAAAAAAAATAGAAAAAATAACAGGCGAGTCAGGAACAGTCTTTACTTTCAGTAGAAATAAACACAAGCATGCATTTTATCAGGAGCTCCTGATTTTATTCATTATGGTGGTGGAAAATATGTGAAATAAATGATTGTTTTGATACTACTGTGAAATTAGGTCATGAAAAACTCGGAAAGGTCATGGAAAGTCATGGAATTTTAAAAGCTTCAAAGAGTAGGAACCGTGACCCCAACCCCAATAGGCCCGAATTAATAAGCATTCCTAGTCTTTCATTTTTGAAAGAAATGTTAAGCAATAATAAGTTAAACATTTGATGAGTCAAAGTTGTTAAAAACTAACTGCATCAGAATCTGAATCATCTGATTCTGCCATGATGCAAATCCACGAACTATATGCAGGCTTTGAAGCCTGGCATAAAGGCCTTCGATTATACCAAAATGCTCTGGTTGCGAGTCTAAGGTATCAAGTTCCTAAAATATGCTTTTCATCAACTTTGTACATTCTAGCTGGAGTTGCTGGCAAAATTTGCATACGCTCTTCACAGTTTTCAGAAACAACAGCATTATGCTACAAAAATATTAGCATTATGCAGGCATTATGCCTGATGCTCCAGATATAGTATTATGCTCAAAATTATATACCACTTATTAACCGAGTGTGAGGTCATTACAGGGAAATCTCAGACCGAGACCTTGATGTATTGACCGATCGACAGCGAGGTCAATACATCAAGGCTGAGGTCTGAGATTTCCCTGTAATGACCGAACGGACGAGGTTAATAAGTTGTTTATTATATGGCCTTTTTAGCACTGGAAAAAAAAAAAAACCGGAAGCGCTTTCCAATATCCGTTTGCACGCGCGACGGATCATTCGAGGCCACGTTCACTGAACAGAGAAAACCCTGGCCGTGCGATCGAAACCAGAAGGGACAGTAAAAACAGTTTCTTGAAAATGAGACAATTTTTGCCTTTATTACGCCAAGATCTAGGTCAAATTTAACATTTAAGTTTTTTTTTATAATGCCCGGTCATTACAAGAAAATAATGCCCGCTCAGCAGCCAATCAGAGCGCGCGCACTATTGTAGCCATATAATAAGCTGGCATAATCCGACAGACCCAGGCCATCGGGTAGAGCAGTCCAGCCTTTTCTGGCTCAGGATAGAAACAAACAAACAAACAAACAAGTGAGAAACAGCTAACTACAGAACACACAAGAAAACTACACAACGAAACAAGCAAACAAGGACACCTCTTGACTCAGTCAGCTTGTAGAAAGATACATTCCAGCTTTTATGTGAAAGGAAGGTGTGACAAGAACAGAAGACAATTTAAGGTGGCTCGATCGGATTTTTGAGTCAAGATACCGTTCAACTTTGAGAGGCTAGAGCACCAACATTATCAGTCCAACAGAAAATCAAACGTTAGTGGTGTGTTACAGAAGGGTGAAAGTTTCAAATGGGGTACCGAGATCAGAGTTACCATAGCAACGAAATGACGCCATACCCAATTTTACATAAGACCAAATAACTTGCCAACAGACATAATTTCGGAAATAGGACGTCGGGATCTCGAACTTGACATAGCTGCCTCAACGAGGGCAAACTGATTGCAAAAAAATCTACAAGAGCGTTTTCGAGAAAATTACGAGTGAATTTTTAAGGTGTCACAATGCAACAAAAGCAAAGCTGTTTTAAATGTTATTGCAAACTTCATCCACAAGACTTCACTAAATGGCATTCTGGTCTTAAATGAATCTTCTAATATATAATTACCTCGAGTGAAAATCCCAGAGAAATCGCTTCGTTTGATTTTCAGAAACATTGGCGTGAATTTTAACTGGTGTAGGCCGTTATTTTGCATTCTATCAAAAATTGCCCCTAAAATTCTTAAATTGGGTGGGAATTAAAAACCACTCGATGAATTTTCTTTGTACTTTGCCCTCAATAGGATTAATCCATATTTGACGGAATACCGGAGTTTCAAATAAATTGAAACACTTTAAGGCTGCTAAGTTTCCGCGTTAACTCAGGAAAATATCGCGCTTATTTTCACTCGTATTGTTTGTTGTCTTCATTATAATTTTCTTTTATCTCGAATCATCATGCTATTGTACATTTCTGTATATCATGAATTCATAACACACGCGATTGCTTTCCGGTAAATTTCCGAAGAATGCTAAAATATCCCGAGCTAGCTCTACAATAACATTTATTGTTATTGTAGTGCTAGCTCGGGATATGTTAGCATGCCTCGGGAAAGTCGCCGGAAAGTAATGAATTCATGATGTACAGAAATGTACAATAGCATGGCGATTCGAGACAAAAGAAAATTATAATGAAGACAACAAACAACACGAGTGAAAATAAGCGCAATATTTTCCCGAGTTGACGCTGAAAATTAGCAGCCTTAAAGTGCTTCAATTTATTTGAAACTCCGGTATTCCGTTAAATATGGATTAATTCTATTGAGCGCCAAGTATAAAAAAAAAATTCATCGAGTGGTTTTTAATTCCCACCCAATTTAAGAATTTTAGGGGCAATTTTTGATAGAATGCAAAATAACGGCCTACACCAGTTAATATTCACGTCAATGTTTCTGAAAATCAAACGAAACGATTTCTCTGAGATTTTTACTCGAGGTAATTATATGTTAGAAGATTCATTTAAGACCAGAATGCCATTTAGTGAAGTCTTGTGGACATAGTTTGCAATAACATTTAAAACAGCTTTGCTTTTGTTGCATTTTGACACCTTAAAAATTAACTCGTAATTTTATCGAAAACGCTCTTACAGATTTTTTTGCAATTTTGTCATCGTTAAGGCAGCTATGTCAGGTCCGAGATCCCGACGTCGTATTCCCGAAATTATGTCTGGTGGCAAGTTATTCGGTCTTATGTAAAATGGAGCATGGCGTCATTTCGTTGCTATGGTAACTCAGATCATGGTGAAATGTACCCCATTTGAAACTTTCATCCTTCTCTAGCACACCACTAACGTTAGATTTTCTGTTGGATTGATAATGGTGGTGCTCTAGTCGCTCAAAGTTGAACGTATCGTGACTCAAAAAACCGATCGAGCCACCTTAAGGCGTTCCTAAAGGATAACAAAAGTTCAGAAAAAAGGCAAAGAATAAAATGAACATTTTTAGGCTGGCCAGTCATCTCTTTAAACTAAACTTGGTACTGAGAAAGAGCTAGGCCCGAAACGAGTTTATTGTGGCACTGAAATATTATGATTAACAATTTTTGGTCTGTTAAGCAGGCCTCGCAACTTTCAGTGCCTATATTGTGGGAATGAAGAGCAACCATCTAATATAGCTTGTTCTCCGCTTTTACATGAAAGTGGCCTTGAAATAAAATTAATTCAGAGAGTTGTAAGTGACAGCTATTTACAACATGATTTTAAGCTTACAATGTATATACAGAGATTTTCATCGTGTTATCTTTGGTAAACACAGTGAAATCTTTACTGTACAAGTATGTAACCAAACGACGGTATGTGCTTCATTTTAGAAGGATCATCTCCTTTCAAGTTTCCACAGGAATAATTACCAGTCGAACCAAACCCGATCAGGCTAGCCCATGTCGGTGAAGGACATTTCTCTCCAGCTAGCATGCCGATCCTAACTCGTTCTTGAATCATACTTGGATTAAATCCCTCGTTCGCGCATCCAGGACCAAGAGAAGAATTCGCCATCAGAGACAACCATTTCTCTCGGCCAAGATTTGTGAACCTGTGCCCACCGTTGGATATCAAGTTGTGAAGCGTTTGCGCGTGCGCGAAGCTAACTAGGATCCAGTTTAGTGCCATTCCCCTCTCCAATTTTTGCTTCATACCGAGGCACAACTTTGTCTGCGGAGTGGTCCAGTAAGCATGGGATAATGCTTCATTGTGGTCCAGTCCCTTGAGAACTGACGACGGTTCGAAGGGTTCTGTACTGTTCCAGTAACGAGAGTTGTAACGGAAAGTATCCTGTAAAAGATAATTATGTTTGTTATTCTATTTTATTATATAATTCTTTGAGTTATTTATATCAAAAACTTTGACGCCCGAAACGTGCTCTTGATGGATATAAGTTCAAAAGCAGTCAGTTTTGTCTTCCTTTGCAAGATCCAACTGATTGGGACCTAAGATCATGTTACTGCACGGCCCTGGCTGCTGTTACTGTTTCTAAGTACAGTTATCCATGCATGTGATACAATACAAACCTATGACGCTTAGGGACAGATCATAATGTTTTGGAGGGGGTGTGGGCAATTTTCTAGGCCATGAACTTTTTATCAAGTTGTGCATGATTGTTTTGGTGGGCAATAACTTGAGCAGGAACTTTTTTAACATTAAAAATGATAGAAAACACTTGCTCGATTTTTTCCCATGGCTCTCCTTGCACGATTTTTTCCAGCCGTTTTTGTTGTGCAGGAAGTTTTTTTGGCAAATTGCCCAAACGCTCAAAAAATAATGATCCGTCCCTTAGTCAGACGGTAAACGGACACCTTAAGTTGTGCCCATAGGGTCATCTTAAGCCTTTCCTCCTTTCGTTTTGTTGTTGCCTGCTATAGACCTCTTTAGCTCGGGTGGTTTGTTGCCCCATTTCAAATTGTCCCCTGTATATGAATGAATAATTTTAAGGCCAATAAAAGAACTCAAGAGAATATCACGTGTTCTGAAATGGGAAGACAAACCATCCAAGCTAAAGAGGTCTCTTGTTGTTTCGGCTTGGCTTTTATTAGTTTTGGTCAGTTTAGTTTGTAGTTCTTTTCTATATATTCTGTTCAATACTGTTTCAATTTATCACCTTAGTGCCGTTAATCTTCATTACTAATGTCCAGCCCCCTTTTCCGCATCCGGGAATTTCAGTCATGTGACAGTAGACCTCTTTTTTTATGCCCTGGCCCCCTTCTGGGAAAACGGAATAAACACCACTCTGCGCCAACCTACACAAAATAGGCAGAAAATGTTTGTATTAATAGTAATTAAGAGACGGAACCACTTTTGAGATAACCCTTGTCAAGTAGAGCATGGCTGGGTGGAAGAACTGGATTGCAGAGCGTGACCCCAAGCGTGACAGTCTTATACGTTTACTGGTGCGATGTGAAGAGATGATGATAATGATAATGATAATGATGATGATGACGACGATGATGATAATGGTGATGATGACGATGATGATAATGATGGTGGTGATGAATAGACAGAATATAACCTCAAAACTAAGAAAGTGAAATGTTCGTGACGCACTTAACAAAAATGGATGTCACATAACCAGTTGGTGCTGGAATTAATTTGAATACCTGTTGGTGTCGTAGATTTCTTTGCATGAGAGAGGAGTTGAGGAAATGCAGGTACCTGGTAAAAGTAAAGAGGTTTCTAATAAGGCCTCGTCAACAATTCGCAGGAGGAATTTGAAATTACGCATCAAATGCTTTCCGTTCACCCTACGCCGGGGGAGTTAAAAAATGCGAGAATTACCGGTCATTTTGAATTTGTGTTTGAGGAAAACTCGGTCAGGGAAATCACATGATTGTCAAAGTTCACATCACACCTGCTTTTGTAGACTTACACTGGCTGCCTATAACGTTCAGGATCCAGTTCAAACTGCTTCTGATTGTGTACAAGTTTTAACATAACCAAGCTCCAGATTACATTATCGATCATCTGTCTATGAAAACCGAGTCTAACTATTCTCTTCGCTCGTCCTCACAGCTTCTTCTGTCAACTGCTCCACATTTAATTTGGGGGTCGCGCCTTCACCCATGCTGTACCGATTCTATGGAACTCTTTACCTCTGACTATAAGATTTAGTAGCAGTACTTCTATTTTTAAAAACAGACTGAAGACTTTTCTATTTAAAAAAGCTATTAAACTCTTATTTTACGTTTTTGTGTTTTTTGAAGTTTGTTTTTTATTTGGAATATTGATTTATAGTTTAAGCGCTCTATAAATTTTTATTATTATTATTTTTATTATTATTATTATTATTATTGTAGTGGTTCCATCGATTTCGCTTTCAAAATGTTTTCCGTCCACATGAAGAGCGTTATGGATGGCAGGCCAAACCGTAGAAATAAAGCTGGTTTTTCAAATTCGTCTGGCGAAGTGTGGACGGAGCCTAAATGGTTTGCCTGTCTGACAATTGTTTCCTTTTTCAGTTCACTCATAATAAAACGCTTTTACTCATCTCCGTGGTTCAAATCGTATACCTACCGGCTGGTTTCCCTTGGAATTTCTGCTCTTTATAATCAAAAGTTCGACCAAGCTGAAACGAAAGGGAAATCTCAATGGATGACAGCTTGGATAGTAGAACAAAAATAAACAAACTAACATAAAATAATCGTTTAAAAAAAACAAGGCAAGGGCGTGACAATAGCACGTAAAGCAGGCCGCTATCCAGGCTTGGAAGATATAAAGCTACAATCATGGAGTGACAAAATCTAGTAGCATCAGCAAGGAATAAAATTGCTATAAAGTCAAAACACTTTCAAAACAATGTGACACGAATTTGAATCTTTCAAATACCTTGCTAAATACAAGGAAGTTTTCCTTTGTCGACAATAAATCTTCCCCACGGTTGTTTGCTTTCCGTTTTTCGCAACCGTCCATCTCCAGGAAACAGGATCTGCTGTTGTGGTCGTAGACGCCCTTTGTACATCCACCTTTGTTGTTGCACAAAGTCATGCATCCAAACTCATCGAGTGCGTTATACACTTCAAATGAATCACTGGATGAAGACTCCCTGCTGTTGGTAATCAAATAATAAGAAGATTGCCCTTCATAGGTTTCTCCAAGCGACAAAGTAGTTGGCATAATTAAGACGAGAAGATTGCCGAAGAGGAAGACTTTCGTTATCGTGCAAGTCGGTGTTTTGAACATTTTCGCAGAAAATCAGTCGTCCTTCGCAATTTAAAATCCTTGAATAATCAACGAACGAAGTTTGGTTACCTTGGGAAAACTTCACCTGCAGTCGTAAACAACGCCTTTCTGTTCTTAAAGTTTCCTTCGCTGTCTCAAAATTGTCCAGTTTTACCAATGGAAAGCTTGAAACACTTCCTTAACGGAGACACCCAGTTGTCAAAGACAGGCTTTGTCTGCAACGTGGCGCGAAATGAATAGGCAACTTGTCAGAGGCCATATAAAATAAAACTAATAACCTAGAATTATGTCTTTGGCATTTCCTTAATTTGATCCATGCATATAGTTTTGATTTTAGATCTTAAGTGATCTGCGTCTGAAATATGTCAAGCTTACGAAACATTATTGTTTTCAATTAAGCGAAAGCTAATTCAAAGTTAGAATTTAGATTGATGATAATGGTTATTATGGCTAGATTAAAGTTGGCGCTCTGGGTGTTTAAAGAGTGTTGTCGTGACGTAATGTATTTGTCCGTAGAATAACAAATGATCTACTCTCACCTTATAGAATAAAGCTTTTAAAGTCTAGCTCATTGTTATTACGTATACCTAACTCATAAGTGCAACTTTGAACTCGATAACGAGAAAAAGCTCTTAGGGGAACATTCCGGCTGGTTGAATTATATGAAAAAAATGAAAGACTTTCCTTCAGACACCATTTAGTGGAAGAGCACTTTTGGTTATCTATATACTAATTTGACATTCTAATTCCAGTTTCAATTATAATACCATTAAGCCTATCTTAGTCCTTAACTTTTATATTTACTTTTTTAATTACGCTTTCCTTGTCGTGTGTATTTCTTTAAGATGGAAGAAAGCCTCATAAAGATAATTGAAGAAAAATCCGCAAACACTCGGGTTATTGATGTAAACGCGAATTAACTTTCCAGTCTGTGACGATCAGCTGCTGCGTTTCATTTCCATTGTGGCCTTCGTTACTCTCCCTCAGTTTGCGATGGGTTTCCGATCTTTTTCCCCATGCCATTCCTCAGAATCTTGTTTGGGTGCTTGTCTGATCTTCATAGCCCATTTTCGAGTTGACTTAAGCCTCTCTATCAAAGCGAGGCCTGGTGATCAACCGTTCATATGAAAACGAGTTTAATTTGCATGAGAATGAAATCTCATTTTCCTATGAAAGGATGATCACCAAGACTCACTTTGAGAAAGAGGCTTAAGGTAATTCGGAAATGGCCTATTCCCACAGACAGTGCTAAAAATATACGGCAGAGTTCCTTTCAAAGTGTCGGAAATCCGAATTTAATTAATCGTCCTATCAATCGAAATTACTGAAGTGATCTAATGAAACTCCGATGAGGTTTCAAACGCGCGTCAGTCCACGGTCGATAAAATAATTACAAATCCAAGATGGTGGCCATTGTGTCCGCCAATTTAGATTTCTCCGCCTGAAAAAACCTGGGGATGTGGATGATGACGACAAATAGATGTCTAGCCAATCAGATATAAGCCACTCCAAGTTAAACGTTAAGACCAAGCCACCATGGAATAGACATAGAGGTTATTACCTGGCGGTGCGAAGATATGAATCTTATTTTGCAGTGGCCGGGTCTTTTAAGCTTTTTATTTCAAGTAAGAAAAAGAAAACATGTACCGTGTTTCTATCGAGTTATAGATAGTGAGTAGCGTAACAATGTGCACTTGTTAACAAAATGACGGACGTTTCTTGGCGTTTTCGAAGTGTTGAGAAGAGGATTTAGATTAAGTTTTGAACGACTAGTAGATTTATACTAAAACAATTAGATTATTCACTCTCAATTTCTATCACGCGATAGTTGACTCGGGCTGCGCCCTCGTCAACTATCACGCGATAGAAATCTTGAGCTCATAATCTAATTGTTAAGTAGAAACACGATTATTAACCAATCAGCGCGCGCATTTTCTTAGGGCTGTTTTCTAATTAAGAAATAGAAAACATGTGCCGTGTTTCTGTCGAGTTTTAGTAGATTTCTATTAGTATAATAATGCAAATGCTGTAGTCTGATTGGCTGAGCCATTGAACACTCTATCAGCCATTAGTGTTCAGTGGCTTGCTGAAGTCGACAAAAGTGTAACGTTTTTTCGTTTCGCTGAAATTT
The DNA here is from genome assembly GCA_964020085.1 of Micromussa lordhowensis. Taxonomy (NCBI): domain Eukaryota; kingdom Metazoa; phylum Cnidaria; class Anthozoa; order Scleractinia; family Lobophylliidae; genus Micromussa; species Micromussa lordhowensis. The sequence goes on along the minus strand of OZ026596.1, from coordinate 4,839,207 downwards.
TGAAAGAACATTTAGGAACAAATGAATAAACAAAATTTTCGAGAAGACAAAAAAGAAGAGGATTTACGGTTTCTTGAATTAAAAAAAGCCCGAACGTTTTGATAGAAGCTGATAAGCGCGCGTACACAACTCTAAATGTCAAATTGACAATTAATTCAGTTCGTGCGAGTTAACTCTCTAAAGCCTTAAGCGTGAAGTTTAATACTAACCAGAAATAATTGGAATCGTTATTTAAAGGAAATAATATCACCTCATAGAAATCTTGAGCTCATAATCTAATTGTTAAATAGAAACACGAGTGCGGCTCGTGTTCCCACAGCATTTCTCGTTCTCCCAAACTTTCACGAGTGTTTCTATTTAACAATTAGATTATGAGCTCGAGATTTCTACCGCCTCATAGAAATCGAGAGCGAATAATCTAATTGTTGTAGTAGAATTCTAACTGAAATTAACGCAAATGACGGTTTCCAATGATTTTCCCACGCATTATTGAACTTTACCCATAAACAAAGTTGCACGTATCGAACTGTCCTTGGCAAATGTGCAGTTGTTTACGCGCGTACCCGCTTTTTCAATATTTTCAAGTTTTTAGAGTCAAGAAACCTTAAAAGTGCTTCTTTTAGTCTTCTGAGGAATTTAATTACCCGTTTACATCCAAAATTCCATCCAAAACGTCGGAAAAACTATAAAAACATCGCATTTCGTGGACGACCGGTGGCCAACTATACTCTAATGACTGATAGTATACGAGTACCTCAGCCAATCAGATTGCAGCATTTGCATTAGTATACTAGTAGAATTCTACTAAAACTCGATAGGAACACGGAGAACATGTTTTCTATTTCTTTTAGAAAATACCGCGACGAAGAAAAAGAAAAACAACTTGTTCACTTCAATCATCAAAATGTAAATTCTCTTTGTTCGCGCCATCGTTACGTCAACAACTCGTGCTAGTTCTGTGTTTATATAGAAACACGGTTTTAAACCAATCAGCGTGCGTATTTGCTTTGGATTATTTTCTAAAGTATCTTATTACTGACTGGATCACTTTTTAAGACCCGTTTCTAGGAGAAATCATTCTAACTGAGTCACAGATGCGTATAGTAAGTCTTGATCGCTTAAGGAGGTCTTATACCTTCAAATGTAAATTTTTCTCCAGAAAACCATTTCTTCGAAACATAAAGATTCAACATCTCTGACCATTTGTAAAACGTATTTTGAAACGATTTTGCTCTAATTACTCCTAAAGAAATTAATCTGCACATTGGTAGCTATAGCAACGACTGTTTACAGTCGAAAAGTACTTATAAAATGGGTTCAATTCGGTGCATTTTAATTATACTTGACTGAAAAGCTTTAGAGATGTTTACTTATGCGAATTTTGCATCATGGCTCCATCTTATACGTCCCTTATGCTTGGTTAACATTTCTATGACCGGTGCGTATTTGGGTATTCAATGGAACATTTATGTCAAAACTTTCGATATACCCCCTCCTCCTGGCTCTGAACCTCCCTTCCCACCCCCCCCCCCCTCCACCTTGTTCCCAGGTCTAATGTGGGCTTTCCGGGAAACCCAAGTAAAAACCTTTCAAGCTTTATTTCTCAAAACGACCAAATAGACGGATTACCAATGTTTCAAACACGACATCTCCATTGGGTTTCAACCGAATGTTGTCAATTTTTCAAGATTGCCAAAGGTCACAATTTTCTAGGGCGTAAGTCTCTAAAATGTGCAATTTATCAAACGTTTTTTGCTGTTATTCAGTTAATATAGTTAATATTAGTCAATGCTGATAAACTTTTTCCCATTTTCACGAGGAAAAACACTGGTTTTGGAGGTTTGTCCACTGGGCAGCTTCATATTGGACAGAATAAACTTAATTCCATGCTTCTCGAACCATTGATTTTGTACGTTATCGTGTTTATAATTAGCACTACTTTTTAACGCTTAGGAGCTAGTTATTCATTAACTATTATGGTATGTGACCTGGAGAAGCTCATTTTTGAAGTCACGGTGTGAAGTCCTTTACCAAAACAGTCCCACAGAGTTATTTTATAAAAATAAATCTTTTTTTCATTGTATAAGAAGCTTCAACTGAATTCTCTCTGAACGAGTTGATGTTTCTAAGAAACATCATAATGTCACTTTTTGTAAACCTGTTCTTCTTGATCAAATGGAACAATATTTCGACCTTATGACTTGAATTTCGCTCGTGCCCTCGCAAACATATAACACAGTTAAGATCTTTCTTTTATAGCCCGGTTATTTTGCATTTAGATTAATAATATATGTAAATTAATCGTTCCCCCGCGGTTTATCAGTGACAAATGCCGGAACTGAAGATACGTCGAGAAAGTTTTTATTTTTTGGGAATGAAAACATTTATTTGGGAATCTGAACATGGAAACGTTCATTTTTCCAAACTTCCAAGTTTACATGGACGAAAAAATTGTAACAAACAACAGTTAAATAAAAGACTGAACATATATTTTTGCTAACAAAGGTCAACATAAAAAATATAATGCGGTCAAGATTACCGATTTTGTAAACAGATTCATCTTCCCCACCCAGTCAACGACATTGTGTTTATGAGTTTGTTAGGCGGGGTTAGCTAGGGCCAATCATCAAATAGAAATTAGCTTATTTCATGCAGATATTAGTTAACAGCCAGAGTGTGATTGGTTTTCTTTTGCTAATTATCAAATACAAATGCTTATTGTCCATTCTTTTGAGAAAGGTAAACTCCGATTTTTCATTAACTTTTTCCTCTTAGTAATTAATATTATTTTTCTTCACAAGCTAATTTGCTCCGAGTCAAAGAAGCTCAAGTGTTGGTGGTTTTTTTTTTCACCTATCGCTGTCTTTTCGAGCGATATAAATTTTTTCTCGTGACAAATTTGCTTATCAGCTGTACCTTCCGGGCTTTCAGATGTTTACTTTCTTGAGGAATAGACAGGAAAAACATGATTTTTATTGGGTGGGCGCCTTGACAGATGACGAAAAAAATAACAGGCGGGTAGTGTTTCTTGTCATACATATGCCGACAGAGCGAGCTAGACCGAATTCATTTTATATGTATATTTTCGATCAGGAAAAAATAAAGCTCCAGTCCGGAAAAGGAGTTTAAAAGAGTCTAAAAAATACTACAAATATTATGAATATTGGTGGTAGGTACTGTCGCGGGAGTACTCATGCACTGGAAAGAGTTTGAGCCAAAATCAAGATGGGCTTTTTCTTAAGCTGATTGATTCGTTTTGACGAGGAAAAAAAATCATGGATCCTCAACTCCAAACTTACCTAAGGCTGGCGGTCAATACTGTGGTATTTGTAGTGGGATTCGTTGGTAACCTGCTTACAATTGTGGTAATTTGTCGTAAGAGACAGAACAAGTCCACTTATCAGATGTTGGTGCTAAACTTGGCGATCTCAGACTTTCTGTTTATCATCTCTATACTACCGTTGTCAACTTACGAGATGTTTGGTGTCGTCGACAAGTCTGGGTTTTACTGCCGAGTCATTTGGCCCTGGTTCACAATTCCCTACCTCCTGAGTATATTGAGCATTACCTCCATGGCGTTACAACGCTGCCGCTCAATTTTGATGCCTTATCGGCCAAAACTAAGCAAACGGATAACCTCTGCTTGGATAGCAGCTATTTGGCTCGCCTCGTTCGTCATTGTTTTGCCGCTTGTTATCGTTACAAAGTCGGTTTACCCTGGTCAGTGCCAAGAAAACTGGCCGAGCTTAAACCACAGGAAAGCATATACGTTGGCGCTTTTTCTCCTTCAGTATTTGATCCCACTCTTTATCATAACCATTGTGTATGCTAAAATCACGAGGTATCTATTAAACAACAGTGAAGTCCGACGCAGTGGCAGTTTCTCCACCGAGGAACAGCGCGCAGCCGAGGCGAGAAGGATGAAAAGGCGAAACCAAGCCATTAGAACTTTAGCCGCGGTTGTTATTCTGTTTGCGGTATGTCTTTTTCCCGGACAAGTGGCGTGGTTGTTGATAGACTTCGGAAATGGCGGATCAAGTCAAGAAAAGGCTATCGACATTCTTTTCGGGTTTTCTGACTTTTTGGATAACTTCCACGCGTGCATTAATCCCGTTATCTACTGTATGCTAAATGCTCGATATCGTGCAGAATATTACAGATGTTTGGTTGTTGTATTTCGGCGAAATCATGAAAACTAGAGGAGCTGTGCCAAAGCTATTGGAGTAGATACAGATCCGAGCGCAATCTCTTTCTAATCTATTCAAAATAGTGACTAGAGACTTTGCAGTACTCTTAGAGTCATTAACTTGTTGGAAAAGAGCTGTAAATTAAAAAGCCAAAGGAGCCATTTTTACTTCAGATTAATTTTAAGGAAGGAATTTTGGGACGCAGTTTTTTGATGAAGATCGTTCAAAAATAAACTTTGAAAATGAAACTATAGAAGTGGCCTCTAGGGGTAATTACTGAAACCAGAGAAGCAGTTTTAACTTCAGGCAACCAGCTGAGTAGTAAAGTTTAATTTGCAGAAGTACATGGGTAATGCATTTTTGACAGTCATCAATAAAAGTGTTGACAATGAAATTTCCACTTGCACACGTCCATTTTTCCTTTATCCCTTAAACGTTTTTTGACGTCTTCTGATAAAATTGGCTGAGTATAGTTTGGTCAGGTATATATACACTGGGCGCGCTTCTGCCAAGATATCGCAAACAAAGTGACGTTTGTACGTGAAGTGTAATTACACACAAATCGCCCTTTTGTGGACTTGCTATTGAGATGTGCATAAATTAAAAGCTCCTGCTATTGTTTTTGAGCGTGTGGTGAAGTTGATTGTTATTTTCTTGCGATGCTTCTGTTTAATTATTACGAAACTGTTCTTTAGCTGGAGAAGTTTTAGACTGTGAGAGAACAAATGTCCAATTAAAACTTAAGGCCAATTAAGAAAAATACATTTCATATATACACTGGACTCTTTGGTGACTATCAAAAAAATCTGCGTACGGGCGAAGTGGCTCATCAGGCCGGAGCTTATTCCGGTTTCAGTAGCATGAAGCGACTAGGAGTATTTCTATGCTGGACCATCACAGGGTTACCCCCAGCATTAAATTCGCCAGTGTTCCCTGCCAGGGCTCAAACCCGGAGCACTCGCTCCGGAGTCATGGGGCGCACTAACCATGAGGCCACCGCGCCTCCCACGCGTGATTATCAAATGCTTCGTTATTATCAAGACAAATGAGATTTTCGTCATTCAAAGCAAGGATGAGCAAACATTTTACCTTTACAACTTCTTTTTACAGCTAGGCAGCAACTCTAAAAAAAGCTCCCCCTACCCAAACCCTCGGAGTAAAGCAACAGCACATGCCCGGTGTTTATTAAATTTGTTCATCCTTAGGAACAGGAGGAAACCATTAAGTTTTCAATTTGAAACTCGGTCATGTTTTAAGACCAGGCTAGCGTTTTACATATTACAGTACATGTTGTAACTTCTTTCGAGCCACACAAAAAACCCTAGAACTGTACATCTGAAACGGTGTATTATCAGTAAATACTAGCAGAAGACAATTCCATCTTAGCCCGGCGTAGCGCTCATACAATTAATTCATTAAGTCTTCCTCAGTTTTAACTAGGGCTAATATTGAGTCTCACAAAACAAACTTAATCGTTAGAAAGACGTGCATGAATCCACACTTTTGTATCAGCTGCTCTCCATCTTTTCTGGTGCATGCTGCTCACTATAATTTTTCCTTATTGATAAAATAGCAGACGTTTGCAAGTCTTGTCAACGAAGCCATCACGAGAAGAAAAAGAAGCTCGGAAGAATCTGACGTCATCCGGCCAGGACTGCGTCAGTGCGTGGGGCCGTCTCCTACAGAATATTGACGTGCAAGCGAAGGCGGTTTTCGATTTAGCTATGTATTGTTTCAAGTCCCACGAAAAAATGTTTCTGGGGGTTTTCTTTAATTCTTCTTGGGTGATTTGATTTTAATTGAAGATTTGAGAGTTCCTTTACTCTTTGCAGCCTTGGTACCACGCAGGCGGCGCTTTTGTGTGGGGATATGCAATTATAGAGCGCGTGTTCTTAAATTATCTACTCCCTGAATGGTCTAAATCTCACAAACGTCCTCGTAGAATCGCTAGTGAAAAAAAAAAAACGCCACGATAAATTTCCATAGAATGGCTGTCAAGTCGAATAACAAAATTCGAAATGCCAGATTATAAACTTCCCGTCCTACTTTTCCCTTTCCTTTTTGAGCGTCATTAAAATTATTTTTTTTTAAGTAATTAACTGGAGATAATTATTTGTTATTTTGTTTGTATTTGCTTTGACAGATGTCTCCATGACATTAAGGCACCTGCCTCATCCACAACGAAGCGCAAAATCAGAAGCAATGGCGTAGGCATGTAGGATAGCTTTATTTTCAACAGGTCTCCCCTCCCTCCCCTCCTCCCGCTCAGATTCGGTATCAGAGTGACGTGACGACGGCCATACTGAGTCTTTTTTAAACAATGACAATCATTTGGAAAATCAACTTTGTATCAGAGTGAGTGAGTGTAGCTCTTTCCGTAATCCGTCCTTCTACTCTTATGCTTTTTATTTTCGCTCAAACGAGATGAAGGCTAACTCGAAAACTCGCGGTTCATAAGCCTCCATGCACAAACTATGTACCATTGTCACCTTTAATTGTTATATACAGTTGTATCTTCCTTTCTTTTCTAAGCTAATATTGTAATTTCAAAAATGTAAGTGCAAATAAAGTGAAGCTGAAGTTGCAGTTGTAGTGACGACGGCCATATTAAGTCTCTTTTAAACAGTGACGATTATTTGGAAAATCAAGTTTGTTTTAGAAGTACTTGATGATGAACAACTACGAAACTTGATAAGACTGAAGGCATTGATTTTGGTAACTTGGCCAGCTACAAGAGACTCTGAAAATTCTATTGGAGAATATAAAGATTCCCTTTTTCTTTATTATTTACCCATATTGGGAACAAAATCTTGTATGACACAAAGCAAGCTTGCTTGTGTTCTCAGAGGCTCAGCGCAACTGAGCAATCACATGCAGATTGATGTTCACAAGAACCATTCAATCCACGCATTGTTCTAACAGAAAGCAATACAGCTGATGTAGCAACGCTACCTGTTGGGCGGAGACAATGTATTAATTAGCATTATTAGCATTCGCAGCAAGTTTGTTTCTTAATAAACACTTAATGATCGGCCCCCACGGGAAACAGTGAATTTTGTTTCCCTGAGACCCTCAATGTTTCCGGAGGAGAAGCGGAGGGGAATATTGAGCTCGTGGGGAAACAAAACTTACTGTTTCCCGTGGAGCTAGTCATTAAGTGTTTTGTTATACCTCCGAATTCAACGATAGAAAAAACTGCGAAAAAAAAGTATTTACTTGACGCAAGCTGGCACAACAAATTTGCCGCGGTTTCAAGGTGCACGTGCAAGACCTGATCACGTGCGAGTCGAAAGTTCAAGTTGTTGTTTCCCTAAAGAGTTGGTGAGTTTTGCTCACCCAAGTGAGTTAGTGTCTTTTGACCCACGACACGTGACACGTTCTCCTCCAATCGAAAAGCGCATTTGAGCTGGGAGGCATAGCAATGGATGTTGTTTTTAGTTCTGATTGAATTGTTTTTTGATAAATTAATTCTGTAAATTAATTTGTAAACTATCTTAACCACTCGCAACTTACTTGAAAATTCTTTCAAAAACGAAAGGAAAAGTTAGTTGAGAGCGATAAGCATTTTATTGTTTCTGACGAGATCAAATAATTTAAGATTGAATTCAGCTCAAAACTCGCACAATGCTCACGTTGCATGGACAGCTTTTATTGCTTTTATTGCCTGGGTGTCTATCTAGACGAAATTCGATTTAGCAATACTACATCGCGACTACAAAAGTCCCAAAACTACAATGCATAGTTTTCGTGCTGTAAGCGTTTTCTACATCTAGAAATAAAAGTCCCCAGATCCAGGCTCCTGAGTTGGCGGAGGAGGACGGGCACACTTGAACTGCTTGCGGTCGTGAGGATGTCTCCCCTCTGTCGGGCCTGGACCACGGGATCGTTGACATACAAGCCCAGGTTTACAACCATGATGACAGAGGAACTGTAATGAAGCAAAAAATGCAAGTGTTCTGAATGTGATTTACTTTTTAATTGGGTAGCGAGAGAATAAAGCGTAGTTTGTAGCATTACTCTTGCTTTGATTTTGTGGAGTGAAGTAATTCTTTGACAGTATTTATAACATGACTGAGAAAATTACTTCATTATCGTTGGATGTTGTCCTTCAGCAGCATTTTAAATAAAACTGATAAAAGTTCGATTGAGGTCTTCTACTACTGTAAAACTACTGAAAAAATGATGTTAAAAATCCAATCTTTCGCTAATCTACGGCATATCATTATCCTTGATGATGCCTTAGATGATGCCTTAGATCGGCGAAAGCTTGGATTTTTAACATAAATTTTATAGTAGTTTTACACTAGTATAAGGCCTCAATCGAACTTTTATCAGTTTTACTTCATTGTGATTGGCAGAGAGCAGGCCAATTAGGCTCTTTGCAGCTGGGGTCACGTGACCAAATTTTTCCTAGAAAATTTTTATACTATGGGCTATAACTTAAAGAATGCCAGAAATGGAAAGAGCGCATCGAAAATACCAAAATGGCCAAGTTTGAGCCCCCTGGAAGTAAAGAGTAAGTTTATACGACAGTTTGAATTTTCGGAAAATTTAGAAGTTTTGTATGGGAAATGTTGCTGGAGAGCAAGGTCTTGCTCTCCAGCACCATTTACCATACAAACCTCCTTATTTTTTTAAAAATTCAGACTGTCATAAAATCTCATCTTTTAATGATGGGGGCCTCAAATTTGGCCGTTTTGATATTCTCGACATGCTTTTTCCATTTCTGGCATTTGCTAAGTTATAGCCCATAAGTTTATGAAAAGTAGGTCACGTGACGGCTTAGCTGCAAAGGGCCTATTTATCGTTAATTCTTAATAGCGCTGCGCACAGTTTCTAAAAATAGATTACATCACCGGAGACCCCCCACATGACTCAGACAAGAATTACAGTCCTGTAGAAAGTTTTGTATGAGCGCGTTGTCTTTTAGACCAGAAAATCAGGCCAAAAAGGAAAGATTGGCGGTCTAGGTTTTTGATTAGCTTAAATAACGTTAGAAAGCGAACACTGCTGCTGTGGGTAATGTAAAACAGATGCCGAGGTGTCCAAAAAGAACCTAAATGTCACAAATTGCAGAAGGATTTTTACAAAGCCGCAGTGACAGACGGACAGATCCCAACACCTTCAGGTTGGAAGTCGAGAACTTTTAGCGCGTCGGTTGCGACTAGCCGATCAGAATACTTCACAGTGAAACGTATTACGAAGAAACTTATCTGCTGTTTATCCTGATCTTCAAGAGAAGACTGATCAGCTGACTTATGCTAGAAATTCCCAAACTCGACCACCCGAGCCGTCCGCTCAAACAAATTCGATAGAAAATAGAAAATAAAAATTATTATCTCTGACACAATTCCAAGTCACAGCAAAATTTGGTGTACTGTGCAATTTGGAGGACCCGTAATGATTTTAATAGAGCCAGATCACATAAACAAATCTCTGACCGTGAGCAGACCTCAACTGCATCCATTTCAGCTATATTTGGCGCGATACAGTAGTGCGATACGCGCGAAAACTGTTTTAATTCTTATGTGCGAAGACGGAGCGGGCCAGTTTCATCACGGCAAGGCAACGAATCGGCTCGGGTCTACGGTTATTTCTTTATCAGGTATTTCTTTAGCTGGCATGCTGACTTTCCTGTGGGTGATGCACCAGAATAACAGGTACGATAATAATATTTTTCTCTGCCATGGAGGCAAGGAGTGTGTTCGTACACAGCCTTCATACATGAGAAACACATCATATTTTCCCGGTCTCCTTACGAACTTACGCCGAACTCCGTATTTTTATTATTCCAAGGTACATGTCGTGGGTTTTCGCCAACATTTTGAGCTAGAAAGGCCATCGAATTGCGAAATTAATCGCTGAGTATCGCGGTGAAGAGTTTTCGAGCGTCGTTATTTCATACGTCGCTCTTAAAGAAGTAGCCCATGGAATGGTTTGTTTTTCTGAGTCACGACGGGGGGTAAATTTTCGTGACGTCATCTGTGCGCGTCGCTATTTGCACTGCAGTGCAAATTAACCCTCGCGCGTTGACAAGTTTCTTAGGCATATTACAGATATGTCCAGGATTGACCGCTAATGAGATTCAAATTCCTTATGATAAGCATCACAAAGTGTCCTCATTGGTAAAAGGTCACCAAAACACACACAATTCTGTCAAATATGAAGTAATATGAAAATGTCAGATACCCCTGCCTAATATGAAGTATTAATTAAACAATACTTGCGTTCAATCCTGGACATAAGTGCAGATATGTCCAGGATTGACCACTAATGAGATTCAAATTCCTTATGATAAGCATCACAAAGTGTCCTCATTGGTAAAAGGTCACCAAAACACACACAATTCTGTCAAATATGAAGTAATATGAAAATGTCAGATACCCCTGCCTAATATGAAGTAATTAAACAATACTTGCGTTCAATCCTGGACATAAGTGCCATATTAAATCAGTAATCCTATAGCTCGAACAATTCAGGATTTACACTACTTGTGGTATTTGAAAATTCTTCAACTTGCACTCGCTTGAATAAAGTTCCGTGCAATTTTGAGAGAATTTTCAAATAACACTCGTAGTGTAAATCCTTAATTGCACTCGTATTCATACGATTACCTATACAAGTAACAAAGACTTTGGTTGCTTCAACCTCGATATGCCAGTAAGGTTCAAACAGTCGATAAAACTGTAGAGAGAGTATTCCCTGAGTCGTCAATCATTAGGAACCGTTTCATCAGGAGCCACCTTTCGAAACCAAATTGAATGACGTGTAATCAATGAATCTTCCATTTAATTTCGTGACTCGCTGCCCACGGTATTTTCCGGTTTGGCGGGAAAAGATATATCGGGTACACTTACTGCTGGCGGTTTCCTGCGGCAGGGCTGGCCCAGTCCTCTCTGAGGAAAACACTTGTACCAGTACCAGTATATCCTACAGCATTCTCCGGCTTCACACTTCTTCTTGCACTGTGAAATAGGCAAAAATGTTTCATGTTATAATCTTCGTGAAGCAATATCTGGCAATCTTCGAATTTGTTCGAAAACCTTCATACAGTCAGCCGAAGTGAACGTAACATAAGCAAATTTTGCATTACATCTATAATTCGATATATGTTCTAGCCATGTATGCGGTAAGCTATTTGTAACTTGATTTGTTTTAAAATTCAACTTTTTTCTTTCAAATTCAGAAGTCATCTGTATTTTCCAATTCTATGCATTCTGAAAATTTGAAATACAACAGAGCCCCGCCTCAGTTATGACCGACTCACTTCCACCACTTAGTTTAAAGACTATTTTTAATTTCTTTTGTCTCCAAAGTAAAGGTCAGTCAGTCATTTTCATATTTATTGCTTCACCGTTTATGTTGCTAGATTTTTGGCATTTTGGGACTAGTTTTCAATTTTCCCTTTATTTGCTACTCCAGAGAAGTAATTTTTTGCACTTTTTTTGTCAAAGAAAACATGCTTACCTTTCGCGGAATATGACGACTGTCTTGTTCTTGATCTCCTAATGATTCCACTTCCAAGATGAACGCCAGGAAAACAACAAGCAACAGGGCGAACTTCATGTTGCTCGAACTGTACAGACTGGGTACAGATCGATTTTAAGTTCAAACAAGATTATTTATTAAGCGAAAGAAAGGTTTTTTAGAGCTGAAGGTGTTGACGGGAAACTGTTTTGTTCTAAAGTCAATGTCAGTCGAAACAAACTTCATGTTTGCGCTGTCTAGAAAAGAGACAGAATTTAAAAGGCAAAACAGTCTCTAATATCAATCATTTTATGGCAATCAAGATAGTAAAAGTCTATCAAAAAGGTTTTTGACTAGATCCGGGATTGATAAAAAATACTCTTAAGCTGTTGATATATTGATATTCTTTAGTTTGTGCGCGCGTTTTTTCTGTCATACATTCCTTTATGTTTTATATAAAGGTCTTTAATCAGCTGATGGATAAGCACAACAAAATGCAAGTAGCAAATTTAATCTAGTTTTTACAATAAAATCTAAATCTTAGACAGGGCCGGGTTGATCAAAGTCCGGTTAAGCTAACCCATGGTTAGCGAGAATTTTGAGTTTAAATTTGCAACTGTTTGGTGAGTTTTTCTGTTTATATTGTTTATCCTTCAGTTTTGAATTTGAATAATCTCAAACCACCCAAAACATAAGCAGTTGAAAACATTTTTAGGAAAAATCAATATTTCGGTTAACTTTTAATTCTGGTTAGCGTTAACATGCTTTCGAACAACCCGGCCCAGAGTTTGCGGATTTCTTCAATTAAGGTTAGACTGATTTTGAATGGTTAACAACCTGTCATGGGAATTTACTAAGGTGTTTTCTTATGATTCCATTCTGAATTTTGCACCCTTGTCGATAATAAGAATGTAAAGGGTTGTTCTTTTCTTACAATTTGTTCTCACGTCAGCGATGAAAGATCCATTTCATTGCATTTCTTCATGTTGTGATGTTGAGTCTGTTTATTTGAAAACATCTATTGCCATCAGGAAAACGTATACCAGTATATATTTTGTACCTGGACCCTCTCACTCTGAGATCTAGCTACAAGACTAACGAAAAGTTTTTTGATGGTCTAGTTAGAGCCCATGCCCAAGCGACGAAGTCCCGAGAAGGACTGGGGCAGCGTGGTCTCGTTCTCGATGCCTCGCCACTGGCGTCATGCAGCGGTTGAGGATGTAAAATACATCAAATTTTTGGTGTCACTGATTTGCAAGTTCGTAAGGCTGTGGAACCATAATGATCAAAGTAAGAGCGAGATTAGCATAACTAAACGAAAGCGCTTGTATCTAAAGCTGACAAGAACTCATTTATTGTCAATCCTCGTTTTGATTGCGCACGTACCTAAACAGAAGGTGTATCAGCTGCTAAAAAAATAATAACTAGTGGGTGGAAATCACGTCTAAACAAATGAGATTGTCGTCAGTAGGTTTAGTTTTAATATCAACAGATACTATTTGCTTTTCGAGCGGATTTTTAATTAAATGAGAACGGCTAACAAAGATGGTCCTCGAAAGATCTTTCACTTCGTGCAAAATCGTTTAACTTTAATTGTTGTCGTTGTTTTTAATTTTGATTGCTAAGAGCAAGCGCCATTCATAAAAATCAAGACCTAGAATCGTTCCAGTCAATTTTAGATATCAAAGTTAGTCAATTTTTTCTGAATCAACACTAGAAATATCCTTATTGTTTTTTTTTTCCGTAAATGTAATGTTGTAGTGATTCGATTTAGCGTCCGGGATGCTTAGCTTATTTTGAGGGATACCAGGAGGACATCCATTGGAGATTGGGCGCTTTTTTCTTCCCTGAGTGAACACTCAATCGTGTAAAACAAAGACGAATCTTTCGTTTGAAGGAGCAATGCTCTCTGGTTGAAAAAACAATCGAGACAGCTACTTTGTAATGCGGGAAACTTAAGACTTAGAAAATGTGACCATATAAGTGAGCTGAGGGCCAAAGATCACTTGGATGGCTTAGTGAAAGACAGATTAGAGACAACTTAGCGTCTAAATACTTCTGTGATCAGTTTCAAAAGAGATCGGTAGTAAGTACAATCGAACCTCCACTACAACGGTCACGTTTTGGGTTCCGGCGGAGAGTCCATCACCGCATTCACTCTTATTTTGTGCTCTCCACAACGGCAATTGCATGCCTGTAAAACGCTTCCCAACCGGCCAAAATTACCTCTCGACGTCCAACGGCCATTTAATCAATGACTGACGAACGGCTTATACAAAACCCCATTTTTTTTATTGTAAAACGTCATCAAACTTGACCCGTACTGTGTGTCGTTGGTCTTTGTTTCTGTTTTGCTTTTCTTGCTCTCAATATACTAGGACAATTTATACAAGAAAAATAAGCTGCGTCTTACACAAGCCGTGGCTTACATAAGACGCGAACTGGACCATTTACGCGAGCGCGCGTTATATAAGACGCGAAGTACTCGTATAAATGGATCACGGGTTATTCGCGGTTAATTCCTTCGCATATTGGTTGTCATAGCAATCGCAGAATTTTCGCGAGCGGTCGCTCGGGCGCCGGAACAACGTTCGCTTGTGTATTGTGAGTTCGCTTCTTACGTAAGCCGCACAAATAGCCGCGATAACATTTATTCGAGTGCTTTCGCTTCTTTTATAAGCCGCGGCATATTTAAACCGGGCTCAAAACCCCGTCTTACACAAGCCGCGGCTTATGTTACTGCGGCTTGTGTAAGACGTGGACTGGTTAATTTGTACCGTTTCCACGGTAAGTTCGCATCTTATGTAAGCCGCGGCTTATTTTCCTGTGTGGCCCTAATGTATTCTGAAGGTGTTGTAAATGAATAAAATGAAAAAACAGACAAGGGTGCTTGTGTATTAGGGGAGATTACTGCTATGGCGGGGAAGGAGAGGGAAGGGGGGGGGGGGGTGGGGGCCAGAACGAAACACGTTAAAAGCTGGGGGGCGCTTATTCAGAGGATGGTGCTATATATTGTTTTGAGTCAAAACTTAATCTGGCCTAATCGGGTACGAATTAACTGTAAAAGGACCTTTATTACAATCACAGATAAACATTTTTTGTTTAAACCAAAGAATTCTCACACATTGAATTGTCTCTTTTTTATTGCTCAAGTGGACAATTTATTCTGATGGACAATTTATATCTCTATTCAAAATGTCAATGAACTGACTCATGCTCAGAAGTCGTCCATATCTCCGGACCCAGGCTCCTCTGTCGGTGGAGGAAGGTGGACGCATTTTCCGCGGTGATGATGGTGTGGATGTCGAGGCTGGTGAGGATGAGGAGGTCTTCCACTTGGAGGACGCGGTGAACCTGATCGTTGACACTCTAGGCCATCTGCACAACCGTAATGGCAGGTGTATTTCGACTGTAATACAATTATACAAAATTTACTCGTGAGTAGCAGAAAACGTGCTTTTTTTACACGTCAGTGAGAGCAATATAACAACAAAAGAAGTCTAATTTTTAAGACGTTTAATTTTCGGACACTTTTTATCTCATTTCGGACAAATTTCGGATAAAAATTTCGGACACTGATGACGTACATTTGCGTCCACAAAACACGAATTAGACTGTAGCAACATCTGTGAAAATGATAGTTTTACTGCACCTTAATTCTTTTACAGATACAACAAGGATAGAATAGCACGTATTCTATCAACCGGCTGTTACGGCGTATCTCATGCTTAGAATTTGGGACGCTTGAAACTTTCGGACGGTCTTGTTTTCGGACGCCTTTTTTGAACGAAACTTTAAAATCGTCCCAAATGTTTTGTAAGTAATGTGTTCAGTTTAGTCGTCAGTTTCCCATTTCCGGGGTGGGTGCCAAGATGTTTCCTTTGTATTTCAAAAAGCATTCCAATGGGATTATCATTTTAAAAGGAGATGTAGATTTGAGATGCAGCTCAGTATATCACATAGCAACGTCGTCACTTGAAAATTGAAACTTTTCAAAAATGGAAACTTACTCACTAAAAAGAGCTAAAGGAGATTCAGGAGTAAAATCAAGATCACATAATATAAGCCTCTGGGCTGAAATTTAAGCATGATGGAGAATGAGGCTTACATATATTTTTTTACTCTTTATACTCTACTATACTCTACTACTTATGATAAAGTTCATCTTGTCACAAACGGTTTAAGTTTACGCAATGAACTATTAGTAATTAATTGATACAACTTAACTGCTATTTCAGTTTCTAAAGTGTATTAAATTATTGGGTTCAATTTTCCTTCCTTTTAACTGTATGTATTTATTTTCCAATGCTGAATGAATATAATACTGATATATATGGCAGTATAATGAAGTTAATTGTTGCTGTGTTTTTTTTTTTCATTCCAGCAAAGTTTATCCTGATTCAGGTGAACGTTTTGCAATTTCTTGCCAATGAAGGCGGCTGAGTGGTGCTTTTTAGTGGCGTTGTTTGTTTTTGTATTGATCTAACGCGCTTCTAATTAACGAAGTTTTAGCGCACCAGAGGAATTTGATAACGGAGGTTTCACTCAGGAAACGAATCATATGTTTTCCGTCCACACTACGCCGTTTACTCGTTGTTTGTATTTTGACTCGCCCTACGGGCGCGCCAAAATACGGCACAACTCGTAAAAATACTCAGCGATACTACACAACAAAACGTCTAACAAGATATTTGTATCCCACATCTAATCCAATCCATTTTTTGCAGAGATAATCTACACATTCCTTGTAGATTCAAGATTCAAAAAAAGATTCAAGATAAAAAGATTCATGACTGGGATAAGGAATGCGAAACGTTCCTATAAAAGAGGTCTTAATTTGAACGTTTCCTGTTAAAGGGGCTCCCTTTTTCCTTTTAATTCCACCGACCGCAACCGAAAATCCAGTGCCGTTGTTGTTACAGCCTGGCTACCAAGCTCTTAGAAAATATCGCGATTAAGAGATGTGACATACAACGTTCTTCGCTTTCAAAAATCGAGTGCGATCATGTAGTCATGTAAAGAGTCTGTAAAGTAAAGACTTTTGTTACTCGATTCTTAATTACCGATTACCCAATGGATAATTCCAAGCAATACTTTCCGTCTTTCTGGATGAGAATGGTAGCTTGTTGAACCATGATGTAGCTTCGCCGACTTTTAGCAAAAATAAGAAAATTATGATTCAAACTTTTTAAATCTAAATGGCAGAGTCGAAAAGCGACATTTTCCTACTATTTAAAAAAAACACTGACTCGGTCACTTGACTCGGACTCGGATTCGACTCGGACTCGGATTTGACTCGGACTCGGATTTGACTCGGACTCGGATTTGACTCGGACTCGGATTTGACTCGGACTCGGAGTTGACTCGGACTCGGAGTTGACTCGGACTCGGAGTTGACTCGGACTCGGAGTTGACTCCGTGATCCAGTGAACTCCTATGCCGGAGGAATTTGAAAACGCAACAATCAACGGTCATTTTGGATTTTGTGTTTGAGGAAAACTTGGTCAGGGAAATCACATGATTATCTTGACTACATCGTTTTCAAAAAGCTCCGTCTTCAAAATGTTTTCCGTCCACACACGAAAACGAATGAAGAGCCGGCGTTTTCAAATTCCCCCGGTTTGAAGAGATCGAGGTTTGAAGTTCCGTTTTCGTGACAGATTAGTATGGATGACAGACCTAACCGTAGAAATTTTTCGGGCGTAGAGTGGACACTGCCCTTAGGAGTTAAGTCCCACTCAGTTAACGCGTTAGCCGGACAAGGAGGCTATCACACTCACAGTCTTCCAAAGGCATCTTTCGTTCTCTTTTCTCTGAGCACAACATCTGGATCTGTACCACCAGTGTCCAAAAGTCCTGCAGCACTCTCCCGTGTTACAATCTTCATCTTCCTTGCACTGGAATTAAAAAGATTAAATAGTGCGCGTTATCACGAGCCGATAATTGTATTCGTCAGTCTTTGAGATAACAAACTTAAAGGTACTTAAAGAACTCAGAATTGACGCGCAACACTTAAATACTTCAGCTGATCACATGGTAGCTACTGTGTTCAGAGGCCCGTAAATTCTTCTCGCCTTTCTGTTAAAGTTAACTTTTAAAAAATGTGTTGCAAGCTTTCAGCGAGTGGAAGTAACTTTGGTAGACGTTATATGGACGGATTACCGTTCGTTTTCAGCTATTTTTAAGAAGCAGCCTAACTTCATTTTGTCATATTGCTTGCTTTATTTAACAGGTGAAATAACTAATTTGATTTTTGTCACGGTCTATCATTTAAAGTGCCTATAACCCCCAAAATGTTTTTTCGTTTCGTGAAATGTTTTCATGGAATTAGGAAAAATGCTGCAAAAATTTTTGCAATTGATTAAAACCCGAATTTTTTATGAATTTTTAAAGTGCGCGTTCTTTGTAGCACGACCGAGCAAAGCGGAGAATGGGACTAGTGACGTCATTCCAGGCCTTTGCTCGCATTGCTTCGGTTATTGTCCTTTTATTACGGGTTCGGTGTTTTCAGCGTTCAGTATTTTGTTGAAAGAACGTTTGTTCAACTCAAAAAATACGTAATAATCACATCAATTGAGAATGTCGTCCAGTGATACTAGCTTGACTCAAGCTTGGAATCCCGAGGCCGCAGAAACGGAGGTAGAGTACGACTTAGAAGTCGAGGTGTGATCAAACGCGAGCAAACAAGAAGACAACTAAGATGATGATGAACCAGAAGATGCCTACACATCAAGTGGCTCCGATTCATGAACCAGGTCTTAGCGTACTTTAAAAACATCAACCATGTTCCCTGGAAATCCTGCACAAATTGAGTTTTTTTTTCTGAAACATAACTTCGTCAAAGTGTTTGTACTTGTTAGTTGATAAACTCATAGCGTACCTTGCGCAAATGATGGCGGGACTCAACATTTTCTTCTTCGTCTTCGACAAATTCATCCTCTGCGAACGATTCAACTAAAAACAACAACACCAGACAAACTCCAAAGAACAATGCATGCCTCATATTGCTAGCACTGCAAGGACATCAGTTCAGTTTGGTTTACACATTGAAGGAGCTTCTTTGTCAATTTTAATTAAAGCTGTTCTAACGCGAAGGTGAAAGCAACGTAAACAAATGATTTCGTTTGCGCTGCAAAAGCAAGGTGATAAAACTATGGAGTGTCAAAATAAAACTCAAATAGTGTCAATCATCCGTTACGTTCATTTGAGTCAGTTCGAAAACAATGGACGTGCAACAAATGCAATATTTTAATGAAAAATAACATTGGCATGCTAAGAGTTCAGCGGTGTTGAGAGAAAATAGTTTTTAGATTGGTAAGATATCAAGTTTATCGTGTAACTTTCATACTGGATATTATTTGCTTTTCATTTCTAAGGTTCTCGCCAATCTTTCATGCTTGAAAGAAAAAAGTACCTCAGTTAATCAGCTGAATAGCAACCACAAGGCTTTTGTTGAGGCGTTTAAACTATTTAAGGGTAACGAGAACATCTGAGACAGGTGATTGATTTCGTTGGTTTTTATCTTCATTTTGATTGGGTAATAAGGTCTGTTGCCTTGGTGATACCGTAGTAAGTTAAACATCTATGGCAATAGGTGTTTAATTTACTTTTTACATACGGGTCTAGAACAACCCCAAGTGCCACTATGATCAAATTTTTACCCCTTGATTTTTTTGGTTAATCAGATAGAATTCTACGAAAGATTAAAAACGCCGTTTACCGTTTACAAATATCTGCATTGGTTCAGGAGATATTTAAGTTTGAAAAATGAGTAAAATATGCAAATGAGATTACTGATGACGTCATACACTCAACCAAATATTACATGAAGTATATAAATAGTGCTATCTCCGTCAATTTTCTGCAGAAACCATTGAAACTTGGTAGCCTAATAGTTCTAAATGCCACACATCCACAGCTATAACAATTTCCGTTCCCATGGCAACCCACTCTTTTCCAGTCCCCTCTAGCCTGATATCAATATTTTAGTGATTTTAAGCTTGGAAAACATTAAACAAGGCTATGAACTCAACCTAATGTGTTTATATGCTTGCTGGATTATGCAGATGAGGCACCATTGGCAAATATCAATATGGAACCCTAAAAGTGGTCAGAAAAGTCTTTAATATTGTGGAGGTCTGGAACCTAGTATGTTGCCATGGTAACAAAATTGTTAAGCTCATATTGCAGAGCACCTCTAGTAGAATCTTACTGTAAAAATTCAAACATTTATCATACAAATTGACTGAGATATCCTTGTTTATCATATTTGATCAAAATGCAGTTGAGTGTATGACGTCATCACTTAGCTAATTTGCATATTTTAAAAACTTGAATATCTCTGGAACGAAAAGAGATATTTGAAAACAGTAAACAGCATTTTTACTCTTGTATCGACTACTTGGTTATGTCTTAAAATGGCTCGGATTTGAAGGATGCGATTTTCGTCATAGTGGCACCGAGATCAGAAAGATTGACAAGTAATTGTCAGCTTCCAAAAGCTATGCGTTTTGTTTCGTTCCGATTTAAAAGTAGAAAAATTTTTGTTTAATAAAATCAAAAGCACTTTTTTACGTTTGGTTTTCCAAGTCGAAATTCAAACAAGCATCTGGCATGTCAAAGTCATTCAATGAAGTGAGTTTGTTTATTTAAGAGACTTCATTAACAGATGACAGATTCAATGAGATCGTTTAATTTTGAAAATTGGTCGAAGATTGCTCTAATTTTACGTTAATTTGGATAGTAATAAGGCGTATGATTAAACCAGAGAGCGGTCTGTTAATTTAGCATCCTCAAATACATAGCATTGTTAACCTGTCTCGCCCAACAATCCTACAGGGAGGCGTGGTTTACAAATAGTAAGCTCGGCGTTGGACTAGGAATCGAGCGGTCCTGGGTTGAGCCCTAGCATGGGTTATTATGTTGTGTTCTGGATAAGACACTTTGCTCTCAAATTGCCTCTCTCCACCCAGACGTATAATGGATAACGGCCAATTAAATGCTGGGAGTAGCTCTGCGATGGACTAGCATCTAATCCAGGAGGAGAGGGTGGGGATAATCCTAGGCGCTTCAGGCTTGACGTCCTACTGAACCGTTCTCAAGACCTTGTCCGTATGCCATCGCTGAAAAGAGTGCGCCCATTCTCCAGAATCTCCCCGCGAAAAACGCCCGTCTCTTAAGGTCAGGTTTTCGAGTTATCAATCTTTGTTTCTTACGCTGTTTAGGACTGCTGGGCCAATTTTTGACCTACCTGTTTTCCCTTCTTTTTCTTGCACACCTAATTGACCTATATAATTATTTCTTTTTGCAGTTAAGTCAGACGTTGATGTGCTCAGAAGAAACAATTTTCGCCTTGCATGCAGGCGAGCAACTTGTGAAATCACGCGAGGTCTTGTACTGTCTTTTATCCATCGCAAAAATTAAAGTCTTTAAGACTAGTCTTATGAAGTCTTGTAAAGTGTTAAAACCTAACTTTTAGATCCTCGTAGATGCAAGGTTTTTATATTTATTATCTTTTACAACTGCTCAGTTTAACTGTTAACATTTAGTACTATAAATCCCGAGTCTCGTTACAACATCAGTCGGTTTTCGTTCAGGGCATGCTGTGTTTTCGGGTCTCCTCCTCCCCAGATCCTTACCCCTTCGAACTTGTTGCATTAGACAAGCCACAAACTTAACAAAGATTGGCTCGAAAAAAATAGGAAAAGCAGTCACTAAAAGTATAATACATTTTTACGATTAGAATTTTTCGGAAAAATTACAGCTTTATGGAAAGGAGCATTTACTGCGAGGTTTCCTTGGCGTAATTAGGCGTGCTGCAGACCTTCGGACTTTCACATTATCCTCAATGTAACGAAGGAATAAATGCATTGCTCAAGAGTGCAATGTTTCAATCGCGAGAACACATTTAACGTGCGGCAAGCGATAGGAAGGCATGTCCGTGGGAAAGACTCAAATATGAAAAGGTCGGAGATTCTTGTCGTCTCGCTTAGGGGTACAAATCAAAGATTCCTGTCTCACTTAGGATGATAACGACGAAATGCCACAGTGTTAACTGTCAAAGAACCTTTTAGGGTGGACTTAAAGAAGTATTCATAAAAGAAATTTCTGCCGGTCTCTCGAGTCCGAATTTCTTTCTTGAACAGCGGCTGGTAATCGAGCCTATTCCGTTTTTAGCGGTTTTATTTTAGAGGTCAAATAAAGCTCGAGTCGCGCCCAGATTGATCTCTTTTAGTGGATTAATTCAATTTTTTCCGACGAGCTTCCTCGACGCTTTCATATGGGAGTTTCCAACGGAAAACTTGTCAACGTAATAATTGACGCCAATACTCTGGCAACAGAGCGCCGGATGCCGGAAAGCTGGTACCGCTTAAATACTTAAATACTTAAACGTGCCGCAACATCGGTTCAATCATAGTCCCCTCCATTAACTATGGTTCAATTTGATGCACCTAGCCATGCCATGCAAGAGCGCGAGAGAGAAATATAAAGTTAAAAGTGGTGTGCAAAATGAGCATTTTTGAACCTATATATAATCAAGAGACGACAAAATGCTCACATTACCATAAAATATATTTCTTCATAGATTCAAGGTTTATATTTTGATTGCCGTTTCATTACAACAGCTTGTTTAACTGTTAACATTTAGTACTATAAACCCCGTGTCTCATTACAACTTCAGTAGCTTTTCATTCAAGGCAGGCTGTGTTTAGTCAGCGAGCGACTCCACCTCACCAGACCCAGACCCCTCCGGTTCGAGAGGAGGAGCCATGGGTCGAGAGCATAGGTAGGGTCCAGCATTGACTTGTTTACACTCCAGACCATCTTGGCATCGATCGAAACAAGTCTGAAATTAAAAATCAAATTATTAAGACATTAAAGCGGATGATGTGATGATACATTGCTCGTTGGCTAGTCTGACACAGCGCTTTCGTGTCGTCCCGGGACTTTTCAGAGACCTTTCTGCTTGGCAAACTGGTTGGCATCGCGCTTTTTCACTCGTGAATTTGTGTGGTCGGGAATAAGCTGTCATCATTTTGTTAGCGAACGGATCTTTGAGCGCGATGTCAACGAGTTTGCCAAGCAGAAAGCGTAGCTTCAGACTAACCACGAATGATGGATTATCATTAAGGCGCTTATGGATATTTCCTGTTTGGCTTCCCTACACTGGTTCTATAACTAAGAGATTTGGTTCTGCTATCCTTTATTTATGCAAACAGTAAGGATGCATTTGTTGTGCAAGTGACCAACACATGTGATGCATTCCTTGTGCATGTGACCAACACATGTGATGCATTTGTTGTGCATGTGACCAACACATGTGATGCATTTGTTGTACATGTCTTCAAGCTTATTCTGGTTTTGACACCAATTAAATTGTCATCTTATAGGTAAATCGTTACATCATCTAGACATGTAGTCATTTGTCAAGTGGTCACAATAGAGTTATGAATATCAAAATAGCGCCACTTTGTCCGATACAATGAGAAGTAAAACCAAAACCAGTCGAGACTCGTTCGCACAAGTTTTCCCGCGCTTCGCGTCAGCTTCACGTACTTCGAGTTCTTATTGGTCACTGGATTACATGTACCCTTTGACGTTCGTCAGAGTGATTAGTTTTGTTTTTAATTTGGCGACACTCCGCTCTATAAGCTGATCGGTCGAATTTAAAGGAGAATATATGTTTACAATGTCTGCCTCATTAGCATAAGCGATATAGTTTCTGTTGGAGCTGGAAAAACATTAGTTGTGAATATTGAAAGGGCACAGCACGATTACCTGTCCCAAGGACTTTGAGCCCGATGCATTGAATACTTTTTGTGCTACGCGGGTTTAAAAACTCAAAATTTTACAAATAAATGTATGAGCTCATTAGCGATTTTGCCACCCAGAAATTTTGCAGCTTTTCAAAGCCAATTCCTCCCCGAATATTACACCCAAAGAACCAAACATTTCACCAATTACTAATATTCACAAGCTTCTTTGTAGTCAACTGATTCGTGTCTAGTATAATGCCGTCTCTACGCAAAGTCGAATGTTAATGAGGAAATTATGTCAGCGCGGAAAGATTCTCTTATTGGGATATACTTACTAGAGAGACTGGACTGCACGATTCGCCCTCCTCTTTTTTTGGAATGCAGTGGGAATACGTCTTGAAGCAACACTCGTTATCCTGGCAATCTTCATCTCTCTTACACTGGAAAAAGATCACAACGACAACAGGGCTGTTGTTAAAGGAGCTTTGTAAGGGTCTGCGCATCTTAAAACATTTAGTCTAAACTTTTCAAGCTCGTCGTTTGCAATCCGTGTCACTCTTCTCCATCCTTGTTCCTTTATGGTTTTTCATTACCGTTTTTAATATTTTTCCATCTTAGTAAACTTCTATTTTCAGGTTTCCTTCCCTTGTATGTGGCCAAAAAAATGAATTCAAAATATTGTGACTCCCTTACAGTCTTAGCATTCAAATCGATCATATCAACTTTGAGAGCTTCTTTGATTTCTCGAAAATCTTTAAAAATTATTTACAATTTCATCCTTGTTTTAATAGTATATTTTTGAAGAGAGATAAAAGCAAGCCTTTTCCTCGCTAATTTTTGTATTTTTGCCTAAATATCAATTTAATTTTTCCTTCCACATTTATATCACGTAACACAAGAATCATGTCCGCGTTTTCGAGGTGCTCTGCTGCCACCCGCCAAAAAGAAAAAACTTCCCTTTGAAAGTCTAAATGATGAAGAAAATTTCCAAAAATTTACGTATCCAAGTAAAATTAGACACGTATGAACAAAGATGGGCATGGAATTAAAAAAAATGTTAAAGGGGACTTGCCATCCGATTAGAACCCAAAGAACCAAAGAATCCCAAAGAACCAAATGAAATTCTCGCCGAGAGATGAACTAATCAAGATAACTGGGACTTAAATCCAATATTTCCTTAAAAAAGAGAGAAACACAAGAATGGATAGTTGTATTGATGAGAGTGAGAGTTTTTTATTAAAAATATTTTGGTTTATGTATTTATATTTTTGTTAGTCCGTTCTTTCAAATCTCGTAAAATAACTGTGGATATCGAGGCATTTAATTTTGTTCAAGCAAAACTTGAGTCCTGACAAAAAAAGACAAGGACAGGTTCCTACAGGCACAAATGAAACAGAAAGAGAAATGAAACTTGCCTCTGTTGTGATATCGACGTCGGGTTCGTCCACGTCTTCCAAGACGTTATAAGTCTCTCCTGTTCCCCCAAAAGATTCAACTGCAATGGCGAACGCCAAGCAAAGAAACAGCGCGAATTTCATGTTGCTCCTTGTACTGCACCGGGATTCAATGTGGACTGCACGAAGCGTTTTTCTGTTAAACAAAGTCAGAAAGTTGAGAAATCATAAAACACTTAAGCAAAGTAAACAAAAGGTCTGGTGGCGCTGCTAAACTTGATGAAACAGACATGTGTTAGTGCTATCTCAAACAGTGTCAAACTTCAGTTTAAATCAGGAATACTTAACACAAAATAAGACTATAATAAAGATGATAGCAAATACAATTGCAGACCAATTCGAATTGAGAGAAAATTACTGAATGTTTCGCTCTGAATGTCCATTGTGGCATTCGTAGCTTTTTTGTCTGGCGAAAATTGTATGGTTTGGTAAAAAAGCCTGTAATCAGTTGATCAGCAAACAATAAAGTTTATTTATTTAAAAAGATAAGCAAATAGTTAAGGAAGCTGGAGGATTCCCACGATTTTGTCTGACTATCGATCTTGAGTGGCATTTTGAACGAGTGCCTTGGCTTGAAACGTGCCTTGTTTCCCACACTGAAATGATAATTAAGAAATAGAAACACGAGTGGAAGTTTGGGAGAACAAAGAATGCTTGTTTCCACAGCTTTTTCGAGTTCTCCCAAACTTTCATGAGTGTTTCTATGACTCGATAGAAACACGTAGAAAATGTTTTATATTTTGTTTTAGGAAACGCCGCGACGAAAAATAAGAAGCAACTTGTTTTCTTTTCATTATCAAAATGTAAATCTGCTTTCCACCATCATTACGTCAAGAGCTCGTGCTAGTTCTGTGTTTCAGTTAGGCAATAGAGCACTTTTTCCGTGTTTACATAGCCTCATCTAAACACGAGGAGGTTTGGGAGAATTCGAGACAGTTCTGTAAACCCGAGACTTTCGAGAATTTTCCCAACCCTCCGAGTGTTTAAATGAGGATATGTAAACACAGAAAAAGTGCTCTTCTGCTTTTATAAAATAATCCTCAAAACTACGCGCATGTGACCGCGCATGTGACCGCGCATGTGTGCATACTCTCATCTAAACACACATATCGACCAATGAGAGCGCGCGTAGTGACTCAGTTATTTTATAATTTCAATCAATCAGCGCGCGTATTTTCTGTTGGCTATAAATCCAAATATTCTTGTGTCATGGTGTTATTCACTTTGGATATCCTACTACTTAAAAGAAAGCAGCAATTTTTCATTTCGAAAAAGTTTAGCCAAGAGAATTTAATAACTAAAGTGATACCATATTCAAAAGTCACGTGGTCAGCAGCCTTGCAAATTTATTTGAACAAAAGGGATTGCCTACATAAGAAAAGAGTTCAACTCCCACAGGAACATGGCTGCTGTTTCATTGTTTTGGAACACCAATATGGCTGCCGTGACGTTATTCGAAAACGCTCTGTTATCAACTTATTGGTTTTGGATCCATGGCAAACGCATCCTTGATTTGACGGAGTATCTGACGGGCAAAAATACTAATAGTCCAATTAATTCCTCGTGTTTCTTTATTTAACCACCTGCTGCAGTAAATGATAGATTTTAATGGCATCGTTTTCAAAATGGTCTAAGATTTCACAATTGTGTATTGACTAGTGAAGATGCATTTGGAGTAAAGAACTTCACAAGTGATGAAGCAAGGCAACCTTTTCAGCGCCGCGATCGCAATACTGTTTCTTTCTTCGTCTCTGAAACCTGGCTTTTAAATCGATTTAATTGAACAAGACAATTTCTCAAGTTTATTGTATTATTATACTGATGTTATTATCATAACTGCCCTGTCTTCATTTTCTTAAATTTTACAATTGGTTCATGCTTTAGCGTGCATTATCGAGTTATGGAGCAGGTGGGAAGTCTGGAGAGCACGCAAGAAGCTTCTTGAGTGCTCTCCAAACTTCCCACGTGCTCCATGACTCGATAGTGCACAGCTAAAAGCATGAACCAATTATTTTATAACATAGCCGATGGAAAAAACGACGCGATTTCCGACGCGACATATAATAATTTTCCCGCGCTATGGCCGCTCGCGCGAAAAAAAAAATTCTGGCGGGTCGATTTGCTTACGCTATAAGCGTGCACTATCGGGATTTTGAGCAGGCTTACGTGTACTTAATTTGATTGCGCGGCTCTGCTAGCTATGTTATAACTATTGTTAGTTATTAAATTTCTACTAGTGTTCTATCATGAATGCCGTTCTCCGCTAGTCTACTCTACCCACTATCTATTCTGTTGTAGGTAGTGAGAAGCCTAGGAGTGTGACGTTGTTAACAAAACAACGGCGGTTTTCTTTGCGTTTTCGAAGTGTCTGCGAGAAGTATTTAGATAAATTTTTAAACAACTAGTAGATTTATACTATAGCTGACTCGGGCTGCGCCCTCATGAACTACCACGCGATAGAAATTGTTCAGTGTAGTTTCTTAACATGCGTAACTTGTTGTATCTATCACACTTAAGCTTTCGTGACCTCGCCACGCTTGTCACTTACGACTAAATTTTTGGCGAATTGATTTTCAGCGTTTTCAAAGTAAAACAACAGATCATTCTTTCTAAATTTCGTGTTTCAGGTTGGGTGGGGATGGGATTGAGGCGAGTAGGATTTTCTGAAAGCCTGGTGGCTCCCTATAGTTTTACCATCTCACGCGCGTTGGGGAGGAAAGTATTTGTCTTCTTCGCGCGCTCCAAGGAAAACGTTCGTGATTTTAATTCTCAATATGAGCGCAAAAAGCAAAACTGACAGTAAATTTTCTCGCTCTTCATTGGGTGAAATTCTATAAAATTTGGCAGGTAAAAAGGCAAAAATTTGCAAAACTCCCAAAAAAATTTGCCTGTACAAAACCTACTGTTTTCGTATTCCGCTAAATTCGATGAAAACTGTGGAAGATTTCACTGAAGGAAATTCAAGAAAAAGACAGATAAAGCCATATGAACGGTTAAAAACGCATTTGTTTTGGCATTTATAATTCAAAGCTAAAAGCCAATATTATAACGGAGATGACACTACTTAATCATTGCTTATAACATGTAATAAGTTTGAGAAGACTGGGTGTAAAAACAGCATTCAAAATAAAACTTGAGCAAGAGTAACGCGACATTAAATGATTACCGTATGAAGACACCTTAAAAGCGTTCACTATTAGTCCGTAATGAGATGATAAACAGCTTCATTTGATCCTTAACTTAGACGGCTGATATCTGCGTGGACTTTTCACCAAAAAAATACTTTAGACAAAGAAGCGAGAAATACAATAACGAAGGTTCAATTTAAAAAACTCAAATTCTAGATTAAAACTGCCTTCATTATGGCGTGCACTTACTTCATTGTGCTCTTACACGTTTGCTCTGTAAAATATCCAAATTTAGTATATACCACACAAGTGAATAGTACTTTTCGCGCGCGCTGATTGGCTAGCTCGGAGGTGATTAGCCAAGTACTATTCACCTCCGAGCAGCCCAAGAAAAACAAAGTGGCTTTTGTCGCTATATTTTAACTAATGAAGTTACTCTTTGGGCTGCAAGTTATTCAGCTTGTGTGGTATATACTAAAACAATTATTCACCTCAGTGTCGGTGAAAGTGGTGGATATTTACCTCGCCGCTTGGCGGCTCGGTAAATATCCACCACTATTCACCTCCACTTCGGTGAATAATTGTTACATAAAGTGACACTGAGTTTGACACAGTCTGTCTGAAATGATACTGACACTCCTGTGTCAGTTCGATTTTACGTGGCTTTGCAGAAGAGAACTAATTGCTCTGGAACAATTTGATTGTTTTTAAAATCACATGCACACCTTATGATGAGTGCTTGCGTTTTTGCGTCACTTGAAGATCGTCGACCTTGTGCTTGAAATTGGATACCTTCAAAAATACTTCGAGGTACTTTATAGTGGTGATTTTTGAAACGCGTGTTCTAACGTTTTAATGTGGCTGGCGCTAAAACTTTTGGCTTTGAGTTAACAAATCATCATGTTGCGAGGGCGGTGCTTGAAAGAATACAGCCCAATAAAGCACAAGAATATGGCTATATCCCACCGCGACCTGTAAAAGCGTCGTCCCAAGCGATTGCACAGCCCTTAGTGATTAAATTAACACGGTCGTTACGAAAGCAGAGGTCCCGGATACTTGGAAGCATGACCAGATCACACCTCATCACAAAAAAGCGAAGCACTTTGGACAAAACAAACTTTAGACCGGTAGCTGTATTGCCTGCTTTTGCCAAGATCTTTGAAAGAATTGCGCACATGCAAACGACTGAACATTTTGAACCTATTTTTCATGATTTCATGTTTGCGTATCGCAAATATCACGGCTGTCTAACTGTGCCTTTCACTTTGACAGAGCATTGGAAAGAAGAATTGATTAAACATAAGGTTATAGGGGCGTTGGCCATGGATCTAAGCAAGGCTTTCGATTGCTTACCACACGACCTTGCTCTCGAGAAATTGGAATTTACGGTTTAGACGAGAAAGCAGTTGCACTGCTATGTAGTTACTTGTCTTTGCGTTATCAGAGAGTCAAACTTGAAAACATGTTTTCAAGCTGGATGGGTGTGTCTACCGGAGAATCTCAAGGCAGTATCCTGGGACCGATGCTTTTTAACATCTTTATGAATGATCTAACGTACGCCATTCAGGAATGCAAGCTGATAAACTACGCTGATGACACAAAGATCTATTTATCACATCGAGACCCACAGGGGTTGGAGGTCGGAGTGAATAAGGACTTAAATAATACAACGAAATGGTTCCGGGAGAATGGCATGCAAGCAAACCCAGAAAAAAACAAGCACTGCGGCTGAGCAGGAGATATTATAATATGAATATCGAATGACTTAAGAATATTTTACCAGTAAAAACTAAAGAAGCGCTGTATCGTGCATTTACCGAATTTTTACTACTGTAGCCAAGTTTGGCGTCATTGTGGATCTCGCAACACTAATAAATGAGAGAGGGTGAATGAGCGCGCCTCCAGATATGTTTTTAAAGATAAAACAGCACCATACAAGGAACTATTACAGAGGATTGGTATAGGGAGTACTTTAGAGAGTCGGCGCATTCAGGATATGCTTATCACCAGAATAGCTGTTTCCAGGGCAGAGCTCCCTTAAGTATAATGAATCTAATTTAGACTAGAGACCATAAGTGTAATTTAAGAGGACAAAACATACTTTCATTACCCAAGGTCAATAGTACTAAACATGGTCTCAATTTATTTTAATTAACTATATTTTATTTAAATATTATGCGGCGAAACAATGGAATATGCTTCAAGTGACAAGGCTGGCACCAAGGAATTTATTAGGCTAGTACGAAATTTTGGTTTTTAATCTTTTGTAATTTTAACTGATTTTTAATCCCATAATGTTTTATATATTGTATTGTGATAGATTCTTGTGAATGGTTGATTTTAAGTATTTTTAAAATGTTTATCTTTATGTAATTTCATGGAAAACCTGCAAATTAGCATCTGAGCTAAGTATTCCTCCATGTAAAATAAAGTCATTCATTCATTCATTCAATGTGAATGGTTAAAACTGACTTTTGGGAGAACTGCTCAGTTTATTCGTATACTCAGGAACTGTGGAATCGATCACTGCTTGTTAAGCAAAACGATTGAAAATAATGGAGCAAATCGCACAGGAAACCAAAACTAGCCAACAAATTATTTAATTTAATGCTAACTTTTGATAATCATCGGAGAATCCGAGAAGCACATGAAGACGGTGTGGAAGATTGCCGAATATGCTTGACTTGTTCGGACGGAGGAATCTCTGCATTTAAGGATAATACGCTTCGAGAGTGTCAAAGAGATTTTTTTTTTCCGTAAGTAAAGACGATGATGCTCAAACAGAGAATGATCTTTTTCCTTTCGGTACGGCGTAAAAAAGGAAAACACAAGCTCTGCCATCCAAAAGCTATTAAGAAAAAGATACCACAGTAAATTATGATCCCTTAGTATTTTGCGATATCCGTGACCATTCGAAGGGATACCTCAACCTCCTCTCCAGTCTCCTCTTCTGAGGCGCATTGGAATTTCATTCACCATCAATTTTTCCCAGTTTTTTTCTCTTTGATTTAACATACTATGTCACATACTAGAGAAATATTTTTGATCCCACTATCTACAGACAAAACAAGACAGCTTCAGAACTCGCGGTTACATGCACAATTGGAAACAACAATCGGCTATTAAAGTATGCTTGCTCACAAGGCGAAAGTTTTGCCTCCTTTCGGTGCCGCGTCACATATAGTGATGGCACGCCAAACTTCAACAAACAAAACACATAACTTTAGAGTTGAGATCTTACAAGTATGCCAATGATGATATTCCCCACTTGTGTGAGACGTGGAGAGGTTCTCACGGCAATAGTTGGATCCTCTTTGAATAAGGATAACGAGGATATTCTTTGAATGAGGTACAGCTGGATAGTAATCAGTGGTGGGGGGTAGAGGGCAAGGTATAATATATTTATTCAGGAGCCCATCACCTGGAGCCTTCATCTCCCATACAAACCCTATGAGGCAACCTTTACGCGTATTTTTTTTATTTTTAGAAACCCGTGGGGGTTCTTGATTCGCGCTCACTATTGGAACGGCCAATCAGAACAAAGTTATTGTCTTACGTCACGCGCTAGTTCGACAAGAACTATCACAAAAATGGCGGAAAGCGTGGATAATTCATCCAGTGAAGGCAGTGAAAGCTCAGATTATGACGAGATCTCTAAATCAGAATTAAGCACATCTTCTGAAAGTAGTAGTGAGGAGAAAAGTTGCAGTCGGGATAAAGGAAAAGGACCAGTAAGAACAGCAAAAACATCAAAAGGTAATGCGTCTTCCAACAAGTCCGCGCCGTCCAGAAAAAAGCGAAATGTAAATGCTAAGTTAAATGCTGAGCAGATGGGAGAGCTTACCTCCTGGATCTTCACTTCAGAGGAAGCCATAGAAGTGGCAATGCAGCTGCGATCAACTCTATTAAGCTCCTGATTTATTCTATTTTCTTTGAACCATGGTTTTATAATTTGTTGTGAAGTCGACTTTCTGTTGTGGAAATAAACTTCAGGGATAATTCTTTCAACGAGATTTGAATTCAGAAATGTTTGCTTTGAATGATTTCAAAGAAGAGTTCGCTTTCAGAAGTCTGAGGGCTTCACCATTTATGGAAATTTTTGGACTCCCTCTTTGGGTCGTATTTTGAAGAGGGGAGATCATTATCAAAATTGTAGCCTCTGTTCTTTACATTATTTGTGAAAGGAAGCTAAAGAAAGTATTTGAAGGAAACCCCACAAGCTCTAAGCTTTAAACCCTATCGTGTTTAAATAAAGGATATGACGTTGTCATTATGCGACAGAAAATTCCTGGACAAATGAAACTCTTATCCCCTACAACACTTTATTCGCAAGTTTATAGTTTACAACTGCTTATTCAGCGGTCAACAGGTTTTCACTCAAGTAAGTATCACAAATTCTGCGTCTGTTGCAGAATTACCCAGTTTGCATTGCGATGTTTGTTTAGAAGTTGTCTTCCCCAGACCCTGGTTCTTCAGGACGTATGCATTTGTAAAATCTGAAGAAACCATTTCCTGTTTTTCTGCACTCTAGATCATCTTGACAACTGAAGACACAGCTCTGTTTGAGATTAAAAACATTAAATAGGGTAAGTGATAAAAACGAACTGCCAACCTGTATGAGTAAATACGATTTCGATCCATTGTAAATACGCGAAGACGGATTTAACCTAATAAATTTTCTTGCCAAAAATAGAATTGTATAAGTTGCCTGAATTTGTCATGTGTGTCAGGCTAAGTTATTTTCTTTCTAACACTATCAGTAGCCGCTCACAATTAACTTGGCTTTCAATTGTTCTTAAAATTGATTTACACACTAGAGCAGTTTTCACTTGGTTTTGCTTTACTACGTAGTGGCTGGCTTAAAAATCTTGAGCATAGTGACTGGTTTAAAAATTAACCTTGATTTTGGTTTTGATTTTACGACACTCAATGTAAAACCGCTCTATCCAATCAGAACTAAAACTAGTTAAACCAGTTGTGACTCGATCGCACTCATTTTTTCTGAACTTCGCGCTGTTAACATGTATTTATTTCAAGTTTTGATTGTTTCGTTGGATTTTCTCCGTCCTCCATGCCTGGGCCAGATTAACTTCTTTGGATTTAGATGGTTTTACGACACCTAATTTAACACCAAACAAATGCTTACGGCTGATGCAAAGCGCGGGAAACTTGTGCTAGCGAGTCCCGATTGGCTTTGGTTTTGCTTCAGCTGTCTGGATCAGAAAGTCACGAGATTTTTAAGCCAATCGCTTAGCACAAAGGTGCAAATTGCTTTCGACACTGAAGTGGTGAAAGTTGCTCTGTTTTCTGGGTGATGGCTTTTAAAAGAAGTTTCTACTTAGTGAGTTACCATTGACCTGGTTGGCTTGTAGAAACTTTCGTCGTGAATTACTTACAAAGTGTGGGTAGCATGCCTTGCCCTCCTTTCTTTTAGCCTTACATTTGTGGAAAAAAAAGTTTTTCCAGCAGCAGTTTCCGTCACCACAGTCAGCATCCGTATTGCACTAAGAAAAACAGATAACAAGGGGCCTCAGTCTTTGGGGTAGTTCGAGGAAATGATCTCGGTTTCCATTTATCATCGAGAGATCTTCGGACAATTTTCGGAGTACTGAAGATCCACGATAAACATTTTTTACAGAATCGCATAATTGAATAAAATCTTGCATTCTGATTGGTTTACGAAGCGAGGTATTTAGCGCGGAATTGCGAGTTGAAAACGAGGCTCGGTGATATTGTTTCGCATCTACGTCATCTATCTCATCTATCTCAGGATAAAACCAAACTGCTGTTTTCTTTTTTTCTCATTTTATTCAATTATGCGATTCGAGGATGATAATCAATTAGGGGACACGACATACAGGGACTTATGGTATCGTTCGGTTGAGAATGGTCAATTACAACTTAAAATAGCTAAATTCTGGCTTTGCTCGATCGAGAACTCAAGCCACGCCGTCAAATTTTGCGTTCCTATTTGAACTTAAAATTTGGTCAAGTCGATGATAAGTCTGACATCAAGAAACAAACTGACAACTGACAACAGTGATCTAAGGGGCGTCATCATGTGGCCACTTTAAGAGGGTCTTAATCGGGTTTCAACCTTCCACTGTTAATGGTTAAAAAGCCCAATTTTTTGATCGCGTGACAATTGACGGTTAAATGTTCGGCTGTTTGACGGCTGACAGTAAAATGTTTCTTATTAGAAAGTCTATGTCACGATGCTGTTTCTGATTGTTGAGTTCGTTCCAGCATCACAAGCTGTTTATATAAGCTCTGGGCTGGGTTGTTCAAAGCCCGATTGAGCTAACCCAGGAAATAACGAGGATTTTGATTTCATTTTTGTAACTTTTCGGTGAGATGTTCTGCTTATATTGCTTGTCCTTCAGTTTTGAATTTGAATGATCTCAAACTACACAAAACACGAGCAGTGGAAAACATTTCTATACAAGAAAAATAAATACTTCGTTAACTTTTAATCCTGGGTTAGCTTTAACCGGCTTTTGAACAACCTGGCCCTGGTGAAGAAGAAAGCTCTAAAACATGTTCTCTCGATTCAAAACGGACTTTTTTAACCTTTCATCCAAGTGTTAGCTATTTCATGATTTGTTGGTTCAAAAGGGAGACACTTACCTGTTTATATAGATGGCGTTGCCCAGGGTCATTTTCGTCTTCTAAGAATTCGTTCTCTTCAAACGATTCAGCAAAAGCGAACGCAAGGCAAAACGCGAGTAACATTGCGAATTTCATCATGTTGCCTAAAGAGTCGCACAAATTCACTGTGGATTGCCAGATAGTAAAAGCTCCTTTTATTCTGATTCAGAAGAAAGCTGAGCTATCACGAAATGCAAATGCAAAATAAACTGCAAACAAAACATTCAGCGGCGCCGAAATAACAAAGGTGTAAATAGGATGAAGTGTCAAAAGGGTCTTCAGCAAAACAAGCAAACATGTAAATGATGCAGTGATGACAGCAAATATAATTCGAAATCAAGTTTGGCGCAATCGTGGATGGTGATAAAGACTGAGATGTTGTTACGTCTTTGATTCCCAGAAGGTTAGTGTTTAAACAGAGCCTTGTTATATTTTATTCAGAACTGTATTCTTGCCGCTGTCTCGTCAGTGTTTTATGGGTTTATAAAAAAGACTTTTTACCAGTCGATTATCCACCAAAGTAACCAAACAGACGTTTTTTGTTAATCCTATTGAACTCTTTAGAAAACAAACAAACAGCTGCAGCAGCTGGAAGATTCCCGTAGATTTGATTGGTTAACGACGGCCTCGAGTGGTATTATGAAGGCACATCCTAATGAGGCTTTTTTTAAATTTACCTGTTCGGAACCGTCTCCAGTAAAAAATCAAAATTATGATTTTTTTTTTAATTTTTGCTTCTGCTTGGCTTTCGATCGATATGGTTGTCTACGATATCTAGCTTTCACGCAGGAAAACAAAAAGCAATCAGGGAAAAACTATATAGTTCGAATTGAAGGAAAATATTCTTTCTTTTAATATCGTAATGCATTTACAAACGTCCGCAGCTGTGTAAACATCAAAATATCCCCATGAATCTTTAAATACATTTAATTCAATTTACGTTTGAAAGGGCAGCTTAGTTATCCCGTGTTATCGTTTTAGCCGCGAGTTAATGAGATAGGGGTAGCTAAGAAAATCCTTCAATAATCGGATGTTCGCAAAACTTTCAACATAGAATTATAAATTTATCGGTTCGTTGATCCGACAGAGCGCTGGCCTTTGCAGCAATTGGTCACATGACTGTGTCAGTCAAAATGATTGATGGTAAAAGAGGCCAGTGAAAATAGAATTGGTGCACGGTTAAACCCGGGAGACTCCCGCATGAAAAGGAACAGGGCTGCTCGTCGTACTGTTTAGGGGCTAAAACAGCGTTATTGGCACTGCTTGGAGTGTTCAGCTTCAAACAGCCACGGCGGAATTTTTTGTGTTACCTTTTACGGGTATTGGTGGAGGTGCGGTGGCCTCATGGTTAGTGCGCTCGACTCCAGAGCGAGCGCTCCGGGTTCGAGCCCTGGCTGGGACATTGCGTTGTGTTCTTAGGCAAGACACTTTACTCTCAAGGTGCCTCTCTCCACCCAGGTGTAAAAATGGGTACCGGCGAATTTAATGCTGGGGGTAAACCTGCGATGGACTAGCATCCCATCCAGGGGGGAGTAGAAATATTCCTAGTCGGTTCATGCTACGGAAATCGGGATAAGCTCCGGCCTGATGGGCCATTTGGCTCGTATGCATACTTTACCCTTAGGGTATTGAGCTTAAAAATTGACAGGAGATAATGTGTTGTCTTAGAATGAGTACCTCTTAGGGGCGAAACAAAAATTTAAGCCACGCCAAGCAAACTGAGGGTCTTGGTACCTCTTGGGGGTTTTCAAAATTTCCGACAACATCCTCGATCATTTAATATGGTAGTGCCCCGGGCAGATAAAGTGCTAATCTCGTGTGTAACGAATGGTTTGATTTAAATTTAAAATAAGAAGTTTATAATTAGCGAGGACTGTATGACTGTACGATATCGAGAAAGCATAAATAAGGATATGTGTTACTGCTTTTGAACTTAGCTCTAGTAAACGTTAACGAGGTATGCCTAACTGCTCTTAGGGGTGGACCATTTGAAATATGGGGGAAGGTGGATGGCTGATTTGGTACATCGTTTCATGCTCAAGGAAATTTTTTTCTTGGAAGTGTGGATGCATTTAATTTTGTTCTCCATGGAACATGAACGTGCATGAAGTTTTTTGGGGCAGCGGTGTGGTGTATGAATTCTTTGGGGTATACAAGTGTGCTTGCAGAAATCATAGACTCCCTCCCTCAAAAGCCATTGTTATGCCTCCCAACTCAAATACGCTTTCCGATTGGAGAGGAACGTGTCACGTGTCATGGGTGAGAACTCACTAACTCTCTAGGGAAACAACAACTTTCGACTCGCACGTGATCAGGTCGTGCACCTTGAAACCGTGGCAAATTTGTTGTGCCTACCGGCTTCAAATAGTTTATTTCGCAGTTTTTCCTATATTTTAGTTGAGAGGTAAAACAAAACACTTAATGACTGGTCCCACGGCAAACAGTGAGTTTTGTTTCCCCTCGACCTCAATGTTCCCCTCGGAGAACATTGAGGGTCTCGGGGAACAAAACTCACCGTTGCCCTCGGGCCAATCATAAAGTGCTTATTGTTTCAACCCTTCGCACAATTGACACAATTTAATAAAATACCCAAAGTCCTAAAAATTTCCTTAATAGGGGAATCCTTGTTTACAATATTTGCCTTATTAGCATAAGCAATTCAGTTTCTGATGGAGCTACAAATAAATCAGTTCTGAATATTGAAAAGTCATAGTACGATTAACTCTGCCAGTGAATATGGACCTGATGTATTGAATACTTTTTGTGCCACACGGGTTTAATAACTCAAAATTTAACAAAGAATGTATAAGCTCATTAGCGCTTTTGCCACCCAGACATTTTGCAGTTTTTGAAAGACAATTTCTCCTTGAATATTACACCCAAAGAGCTAAAAATTTCACCATGTGCTAAGTTTCACTAGTTCTTTAGCTGCCTGAAGTCAATTCATATCTAACATGTTTCCTTCTATACGCAAAGTCGTATGCAAATGAGCAAAAATGTAAACAATGACGTCAGCATGAATCCGCCTATACTGCAATGACTATCCTCCTGCTCCTATGGTAGCTTTTTTTTTTTTAACAAGGTATGACTGTAAACATAATCCAAGAAGAAAACTATCGTTACCGGTATTTAACCTAACAATGAGTTTATTCGACAGCGAATTTGTAACCAAGTAGCATCTCTTTGAAGCCATGAAACAATACCTATCAAACACATACCCTGATGTAAATAGTGAGAATTTTGTTTCATTCAAAGTTTAAATTCTCTATTTACTTTTTTGGATTTTGTATCTATTCAGCCATATTGAAGCAACTGCTATTATTTACTTAAAAGATAAAACAGCAACAGCAGAGTTTACTTTTTGGAGCTTTTTTTTGGCAAATACTTTTACTCGAATCACATCAGCCATTGTCAGCTCTGCTGCAAAATTTAATCAAACGTGTTTAAATACATGTTATTATTTACTTTAAAGCCACAAAAGAGGATTTTTAAATGAACGAATGGAAAAAGGTTTAAAAGAAAAGGTTGTGGTAGAAGTCGAGATGATAGATTTCCCTGCCCCGGCTTTCATATACCTCGACTTGTGAAATTCCTACCCTTTTATATACCTGAAATAGGTACCCCTTTCCGTATAGTCCATTATAAGGAGTATCCCCCCATGCCTGGAGCAAAATGCACCTGAAATTACGAAACAGATTTTTCACACAACACCCGCAGCAATAAAACGTTTTTACATGGCAGTCTAAACGTTTTTGGCACAGATATTATCGATATTTAACCGGCAAAGTTTACCACGCTAAATTAATTTTCGTAAATCCATATTAATAGGGAGATCATATAGAAACTAATATAAACAAATATTTATTCTCCGACGAAGTTCTAAAAAGGCAGACAAAAAGACTAGAAGAAAATGAATAGCCCAGACTGGCTTAAACTAGGGGATTAGGCAGTTCTTTGAGCAAAGGCTTAGCTCGTTTCCAAGGGCTTTCTTGAACACGAGATACCCTGGAAAAAAGTTGTTTTTTGTGACGGAATTGTAGCGTGACTGTCTTGTTTGAAACCCTTACAAAATTAAATACACCACCCAACGTCGGGGTGTTTCACTGAGCCTTGACTGATCAATGAAAGATCGCAGAACAAATGACTGATACTAACCTGATACTAACATTGGAGTGAGAGTCAAAGAGACTGTGAAGCAATACCAGAAGGTACACGAGAGTCAAAATTAGCTCATTTTTCTTTGCGTTTATTCTTGCAAGGCTTTACGACACAATTTTCCATTGTTTTACCCTTGGCACAGAAGAACTGAATTTCAGTTCTAGATGATGACCATTCGCAAGCTTCTAACCCCATTATAACCGTGGTAACGAGTTTATTGTATTTTATCGTTCATATTTCTTGGTAATAAACTGCTACTGTCATTGGAAGGCAAGAGAACTTTGAATAGTTTTTAGTTTCATTGCCACAGTAAAATTTACATTTTTGAAGTTATGCAATGATGAATTTATTTGTTACATTTGCTTTTTTAATTCCCACGCTTTCCATGTTTTGATTTTCTGGATTTCTTTTTCCGTGCAGGATCTTTGTGCTTACATTCCTGAATATCAAGAGTCTCCCCTTTTGCTGGAGATATTTTTAGTATTATATCCCTATATTCACAAAGGAATTCGTATCCAATATGATAGCTATTCATGTCCCGGAGGTCATGAAACCTGTTGTTAACGTACTTCGGTCTCTTCAGCTTCTTGAAAACAACTTCTTTGCCCGTGTTGTCCTTGAAAAGGAACTGAACTTTGTCTTCCTCGTTGCTGCCGTGGAACACATAATCAAGTAACGGAACTCCGTATGGCTTCTGTACTTTCTTATATATTCTGTAACGATCGTCTCCGTTCCGGATGATTTGCACGTCGTTAAGCTTCATACCATCTTTCAGCATGATAGCGACGATATTTTCGCCTCCCAGGTCGTAGATGACGTCTTTGGAATCATCTAGAATGACTGAATAGGCGTCATCTCGTGGACCAGAGTACACTCGATTGGCGCCAGTGCCCATTTGCGCCAACAATGGAAAATCCTCATCCAAGTTCACCACGTAATCGTCTAACGCACCACCAATCACTTCGTGCCTTCTATTTCTATATCCATTGTTTGCCAGTAGCAGAAGATTGAAACTGTGTTTGCTCAGTTCAAACCTCTCAATTTCTTTGAAGTGGATGTGTTGGGCGTCTTCCACCATCAGAGCGCGACCAGGATAGGCACTAGCCAGTACTTCACCACGGTGATCGTGAAAAAGTTCATCGACAACCTCTGAACTGATCTGACTTATGAAAGAATCCACGGTCCTCGTTTCTTTCGTCCTCGCTTGATCGAGAAGCACTATCCTCTGGTCAGGCGATCGCGTGGACGTATCTGGCTTGTAGTCAGTCATGCTAAGCACATCGTGATAGGTGTAACTTCCTTCTATGACATCTTTCTCTGCATTGTTTTCTCCATGAGTCAGCCTTGTGTCGCTGTTGTACACAATTCTTTTTGGTTTCTGGTATGGTCTTGTTTTGTGGTTCACCTGATGCATGGAGAATGACGCGCTGCCAGCCGATTTCATGATCATAGCCAGGTCAGCTCCGGGTCCCACCTGGATGTTATCATTACCAGTTCCTTCTACCAGGAAGACGTTATCCCCATCAAGATCGAACACTTCGTCGTTGTCAACGGAAATAACATCCTTACCGAACCCTCCTCGGATGGTATCTCTCTCCGGTCCACCGCCAGAAATATAGTTTAGTCCTTGTGGGTGGGAATTTATTGTGTCAATATTATCACTTCCTGCCCCTCCGTCGATTTTGACTGTTCCTTTGCTACTGAATGACGTCAGTTCAAAGTGATCATCTCCTCCCATCCCATAAGCTTCTGTGTTCTCTTCCAAAATTACTTTGTCCGTCACTTCGTTACTTCCCAAAAAGATCAGCCCATTGCCTCCGCGATCCACAACGCTGGGACAAAACGTGTAGCCCTCAGCAGCTTTAGCACGACACTCATATGGTTTTTTAAATTTATCATTGTAAGTAGCCATGAATACAATCTTGTTAACAAGATCATCTGTGATTTCAAATTCATCTTTTAAGGTTGATGAGCGGGTCCAGCCTGTAGCTGTATACTCATCACTCTCTGCGTCACTAGTGAAAACAGCAGGATAAGCGAAAAGGAATTTCTTTGGTTTGATATCCTTAATTATTGTTTTCATACTGTTTTTGAGCTTTTCCTTGAACTCATCCTGCTTTTGCATCAAGTGGGCCATTTTCAAAAAGTTTACAACTGCTGCAAACTTCCCTAGTTCATTCGATCCAGTCTTTACATCCTTAATTGCCATAGCCACGATGTAGAAAGCCGCAGGCGTTGTTTGTGTCATCAACAAGTAGTATGCATGGAAGATGTCTCCCTTTGCATACGCGTCGAAAATCTCCACCATAGCTGCAAAATCCGGTGCTGGAATGAGAGGCCCTAGAAATATCTTGACATAATCCTTTGGCTCTAGGTCTTCCTGGCCTACCATTCCTGATGCGACTCCGGTAGCATAAGATGCGATGTACAAGGTAGCGGCTACGGCATACCCGATAGGTCCAGCGACACTTGCCACTTTGGCACTGGTTGCCAATATCTGTGACACTCCCATCGCTATATCGCCAGCCATTGCCGTCACGGAGCTACTGAGGGCAAGAATGTTAGCATCCGTCACTTCTCGATTTACTGCCATTGAATTGACCACGGTGTTGTACCCATTGATGACAAAGTCAAGTCCGTTTGCAGCCGCGGCTGAGAAGCTTCTGAATTTCAAAGAGTTCGCGCCCCACTTTGCTTTCAATTTGTCCATTATTCCAACTTTTTCAAGAACGGCCGTCATTCCTTGACCCAGATGCCCTCCAGTCTGGGTTGAAAGCCAGGTCTGTGCCTCCCTGAGCTTATCCATCAAAGACGAATCGGCAGTAACCACTCCAGACTTCATTTTTTCTTTTAGAAGCCAGACGACATTCCGCAAAGAGTTCAGTCGTTGAACACGATTGTGTAACTTGCCATTCTCAGGATTGGGAAGCCCCTCAAAGCCTGCTTGCGTGTCGGCACGGATCACTTGGAGATTTTTTAATCCTTCGCCAAATGTTATAGTGGCATCTAACGTAGCAAGTGAGCCAACAATGGCAAAATCTTTGTCATCGAATTGCTGTCGGAGATTAGGGGCTGAAGCTTTCATTTCCTCTATGTATTTTGGTAGATTAAGTTGGTAGATCATCTCGGTTTGACGATGAAGAAGGTCAATGGCAGCATCGTCGTCCATCACGTAACCAGGGAGAATGTATTCGCTTGGAACTTCCTCCTCCTCTTCTTCACTATTTCCATTATCATTGGCAAAAGCGCTGTTTGAGTACAGCAGAAGAAAAACAATTCCCGTTA
This sequence comes from Micromussa lordhowensis, assembly GCA_964020085.1. Taxonomy (NCBI): domain Eukaryota; kingdom Metazoa; phylum Cnidaria; class Anthozoa; order Scleractinia; family Lobophylliidae; genus Micromussa; species Micromussa lordhowensis. The sequence goes on along the minus strand of OZ026596.1, from coordinate 4,797,124 downwards.
CCCGGTGCAGCTTCATGATTGTTGCAGGGGACAATGCGGTTTGACCTGATAGATGTCACTGAGAAAAAAATCAGTACTTTCAGTGAGGTAATGTAAGGTAATTTACACTGAATTAGGTAAGATATTTGCCATTGAGGTAATATGGATCAAACTTGAAAACCAGTGAGACGGGATTGATCTTATGGACCTACTGCAGCTTTTTGACGGCGTCAAGCTGTCTTTTTACCTGAAATAGCAGGTGAACACACCCCTCAGCTAACCCACTTGGCTGGTAACGGAACCACCCAACCGTCGAGAACAGTGAACTCCGCCTTACAGCCACCTCGTTAATACGAACGCTTTCAACGAACTCTTTTAATGTGCCCTTTTCTTCTGTTCCTTCCTACTCACCGCAGGAAAATGTGAGGTTGGTAAATCCAAAATTTTTCGTACTCTTTCGTTTCACTATTTTAAAATGATGGAACGATGAAAAAAGCTAGTAGTCTTGTTTGCCCCCTTAGACATGACAAGTTAAAAGGTCACGCTAAATCTAGATGTATACTTAGTCTTTTATGTTTTTTTTTTGTGTACTATGTGTGCTGTTGCAATAAATGTGTCTTTTTCTTATTTTGTCTTCTGGTATCTGACCCTAACAGTTAATTGCTGTAATCATTAGGGATGACTGCCCAGTCTTAATTAGCCCATTAAGGCTATTTTAAAATGAGTACCAATAAATTTGTTTTCGTTGTTCTTGTTGGGTCGGATTGAGGACAAGGAACTTAAAGCACTGAGAATCCAAACCGTTTTCATGAACAGACATTTTTCCCAAGTCAGGTAGTGACCTCTTAGTACACGGACCACTGTGGAACAAGGATCGTTAAATTTTGCATGGGAGAAGCGTTCACTTCAGAAAGAAACCATCAAGGTTACGGAAACTTTTACTCCTGAGTTTATTCCTTTTTTTTAACAAAAACGAACTAATTTTTTTGTACATAACGCCGGGCGATGGTCTCTCATGTCTTGGAATTGTTTTAGACATCAAGAGACAAAAAAAGATAATATATCGACAGCGAAGTGGCACAGGTCCAGCTCAATTTAATCTTGTAGCATATATGTCAACCAAACATTTACGGCTTTAAAACCAAATTTCGTCTTTCAAATTTTCCTGACTCTTATGATCCAGCCAGTGCACGTTTGTTGTTTTAATGCAAGTAAGCTTTTTCTAAAATGGAAAACCGTTAAGGCTGGTTTTAACTAGGGCATAAGCATAAGCGTAAGCCAACATACGTAGAGGCACTAAAATGTTGATAATTAGCGCTTTTTGTTAGGAAAATTTCAAACAAAAAGTGCTAATTATCAACATCTTACTGCGTCTGCGTATGTCGGCTTATGCTTATGCGCTTGGGAAAACCAGCCTTTAGCGGGCATTTTGAAACATTCATCGGATAATTGTTAAATTCCAATCAATCTGTCAAATGTTAATTATTTCAATTACTACGTTAGAAAGATTTCCCTACTGATGTTTAAACGTACACAGGTATATACCAACCACTTATTAACCGAGAGTGAGGTCTTTACGGGAAAATCTCAGACCAAACATTCGAGGTTAATAAATTGGTTATTATATGGCTATTTGCTTTGTCTTTGCCGGCCCATAATCGGCCCGTGGGCATTACGGGAGAATAATGGCCTAGAGTTAAAGAAAGCAGAGCGCGCATTATATCGGCTACATATAACAATGATAGTTCAATTCTGTCATGTAATTTTCCTGGTGCTTATCTTTCATTTTTTTTACGTTTTAAAGACACAGGAATAAACTTCATTTTTACGATAAAACAACTCTAACTGTGTTTAGCTGTTTCTGGATTAATTTATTGTTGAGTTGCATCGCCCCCTTTAGTAACAGACTAAGTAGGTAGCTGCTGGTGTCAAGGGTTTATTTAAAGGTTGTTTGATTAAATATGGCGAAGAAAGATCAATTGCGTGCGACTACACTCATGAATGGAAAATAAATTTTGAAGTTTTTTCTTAAAATGGTTGCTATGGCAACCCGCCACACCCTTTTAGCTCTTTTACAAAACAAGATTCGACTTTCAAACAAGCACATAGTGTAAGTTTCATTTCGTTCTGTGTAATGAACCAAAGTCCTGAGTTAACTCTTGTTTTCAGTGATTTTTACAGGCTTTATTTGGAAATAACCTCATTTTGCACCAGACCCGGTGGAGAAATTATCCAGTGTCAAATGACAGATAATAAAATGTTACAATTGTTTTGATTTATTGCATCACGATACTACTGATCTTTGAATACCCCAAGTTTCAAGGATTTCTCTTAAGTACTTTCCAAGGTAGAAATTTGAGATGTGAAGTCGGTTGGTACAAAAGTAGACGAAAAATACACTTAAAGTTTCTTACACGATGGATGAAGCATTTAACAAGCCAGCAAGTTGGGGGGAAGCAACTGGGGAGGGGGGCGGGTCGTTTGCAGGTTGCATCTCGGGGGAGTGTAATTGTTGTCGGTACCGCAGTTGTAGGAAATAACACTTTTTATAATGGAAACAAATGAGCCTGTGATAGTGATTCAGGCGACGCTTTTCACGAGTAATTACAATTATCGAGTTGTGCATGTCTTGAAAGCTTTTCTACAAACTATCGTTCATATTTGTTGAAACTGATCTATATTTGTGGTCAATTGGCAGTCGCTATCGCTACGTAAAAAAAATTATACCACTGTGTACTTTCCATGAATTTCACACTCGTCTAGACGCAAATTGAGCAAGATCGTTGTGTTAGTTCTAGTTCACAAAAGCTTTTGCAACACTGTATGTATTTATGGTCATGCAAGTAAAGCTAGTTGTTGTGCTTGATTATTGGTCTCACTTATTTGATATTCACTGTCGACCAATGTAGTGGACAAGCTTAGTGGAGGAGCTAGCTACAAGGTTAGAGAGTGAGTGGATGACTTTTTGGAAGGGGTTGTTGTCTGTGCTTAAATTTAATACAATTTATTATTGACGATCATTATACAACGACAACAACAACATCTATTGTCTCAAAATACAAATATTATTACATTTTTTGGTTCATTTAATATATGTGATAAGTTTGACATAAGGTAATTTAGTAAATGATTGTTTTAATGAGACTGGAGGCTTAATAAACCGTTAGGTTTCCGAGTTAACCTCTAGCCTAGTTATGCCTTATTGTAGGACGGAAAAGATGAAGGAAGATTTTACAGTTTAAATTTTTAGTAAGAACAAAAACAACATTTACCTAATTCAAGAAATGGTCTGACAGTAAATAATGTTTTGACAAGGCAAGGACGCAAAGTTTTTTGAAATGGGTTGGAAGTTCTTTCCAAAAATCTATTGCCATGAAAGAAATCGTCTGTTTTCCAATATATTTGTTCCTGTGCGTGGCTTGTGTAAATTTTGTGCAGCTGCATATCTGGTACATGTATTATAACTATGTATCCGCCGGATAGCTTTTAATTTCGACATGCAAACGAGGCAACAGGGTCTTTTGAGTTATGTTGACCAATTATTAACCATTATTCTGGCCTTCTTGAGATATTATCGCAGGCGCATCTGTAATAACAGCTTTTGTTGCAATCTTCTCCGCTTGGGAAATAGACTTTCTATTCTCTCTTGCTTCGCTCAGCCCAATAGAAAACATCTATTACAAGAGACAAGTAGCACAACAACTAGTGGAGGGAGCCGCCAGCGATGATCGAGTTTATTTACAAAAGTTTGAACCGGAGACACACTGAGTACAGGTTACAAGCCAAAGAATATAAGAAAAAAGTCACAGGCTATTTAAAACAACGATATAAAAGAAAAACAGCCTCGAGTAAACTGGTTGGCGTCAAGTGATGTGATATTCACAAGGAGTGGTATATAAAGGCCTAATTATCCCAGTGGGAACTCATACCAAGCAACCTAATCAAACACCTAAAAGAAATACATTTTTAAGCACTAAGCTATTTTTCCTCCGAAAAGTCGTTATTTACATCACAAGTTCGATGTTTCTGCTCAGTTATCGACTATATACCAAGAAGCTTAAGAAATAACTCATGTCCGAGAAATATTTGCTTTAAACACTGCTACTGATTTTGAATAACTGAATTCACACATGAATTCACACATGAACTCCTCTAACTGAGCATGCCACAAAAAAAAAACAATAACTGAATGGCTTAACTTCTACTGTTAACTTTGGAGGAGGGTAAGTAACGTTCGTGAAAAGAAATTAAGGAAAGAGGAAAGTCAAAATGTTTTCCTCAGTGATGTCTTAAGATTCATAGACTTGTATAATGCCTCTTTCACTGCTCACCAGCTTAAAATTACACGAGAAGATAAGTTAAAACCTAAACTGTGGAATAGTAGGCACCAGTAGTATAGCTAAATTCTGGTAGTACTATTTCTGTTGTTAATACATTTGTCATCTCTCTTTCTGTCGTCTCTGTATACATCCCTATTTCCGTCGATCCAGTTCTGTTAAGATTCGTATTGTCACGTTCGTACACTTTGTAAAGAGAGTTTATAGCACCACTAACTGCACCCGATATTCTCTTCCCAATCAGACAGAAAACAGAACTAAAAGCAGTCCATTCATTGGAAGGAATCTGCTGAGCTGTCTCTTCCACGACAACTGTCTTTTCGTCCTCTTGGAAGATCACACTACGGCACATAGGGCATAAATTGCTGAAAAAAAAAAAAAAGAAACACCTGTGCACCTTATGATGAGTTTTGTTTAACGAAGATAACATTTTTCAAACCTTGGGGAGAACACGAAAACACGATACAAGAGGAATTGACCAGGAGGAATTTAATGGGGAAATATAAAAAATTTCGGTAGATAACATTCAGCCAAGCAGATTGCTGGAAATAGCTGTCTTATCGTCAACTATATGTTTCTTTTACGCTTTTCCTTCCCTTTTTCCTTGGAATGATATATAAGAAGGTTAGACAATGATTTACATAGGAGAATAAAGTGGATTGCTACGCACGACCTTTTCCATTGCACACTATTGTTTTCCGACACTTCAGATATTATCCTTCATAGTTTTACCTATTTATTTAGAACAGCAACTGAAGTCAAAAGTTTGAAAAAGAAAACAATTTTCCCAACACAACGTCTCTGCATGGAAATAAAATATTAATAGCTTATTTACCTTCCAGAGAGAACAAGCTTTTCGGCACAGTCTTTATGAATCATGTGATGACATGGAAAAATAACAGCACCTGAAAAGACCTCCTGGACGGAACAAAAAAACTTGTGACTGTTACTGGTTAAAAAAAAAATCACCATTGTTTTTTAAATAACATGCACATGGGTGCAATAAAAACCTGCGTGTAAGAACCTACATTTTTAAAAACGGTGGCCAATTAACATTATCAACCCAGTTGATATATCCAAATTATCTACATTTTTAAAGTCTGGCAAAATAGTTTCTTGAATTTCGGGGTACTTATTGGCAATTTAGCCTGAGTAGGTTCTTGATTAGGTCCTTAATTTCTAGTACTTTAATTAATTTTTATTCACTACTATATTATGGTAAGCGTAACACAACTGATTTCAGAATGTATATGTAGTGTTGCCTCTATAACAAGTGCTCATAATTTAACTGTAGCCCACATATAAGAGCCTGCCGGCTTGATCTTGCTTGGCTAAACAGTTATTATAATATGGGGTTTTATGACCCACCTCAAAACAGATTGCACACGGATCATGACCTCTGTCAGCAAAACATTTATGGTTTTCCTTTAGAGAGAGTACCATGCAAATATTACAGACATGACAGTGGAAGTGATTTGCCTTGTCTCCCCTTCAAAAAATAAAAGGAAACGAAAACAACTGAGTAACACCAAATATTTAGCTTTTGCATTCGCAGAAAGTTAAAATTGTTAATTTTAAGGTGGCTCAGAACAGTTTCTAGCAGTTAGATTTTGATGGGTGATTATCGCCTCAATGGGTCCGTAACCATTCTTCATTATAACCACTTTTCATTATAACCAATCGCGTAATGCTACAATCATGGTATCAAAAAACTGCCAATTCATTGGCGAACACGTTGTTATCATTTTTGTGACACAATAGGTTACCGTAGCAACAGTATGACCTGCTAAAACACCCTTAATTACAACCTTAGGGGCTTTTAATTCAAGAAAGGAACGGTGAAATTTTGTTTATTTAATCAAATTTTAATAAGCATGATAAGACGCAACCTGAGGAGGTGGGTGTGACGATGGTGGAGGATGAGGAGAAGGAGGAGGAAGAGTAGGTAATCTAGCTTTATGTTAAATCTGGTGGGATGTGGAGGAACAAAGGAGCCAAAGAAATCCAAAAAGACCAAATATCATACCTGCAAATGCCACAGTCGTCGCAGTGGTAAGGGTCGACTTTCTTTTCAATGAGAAGTTTGCATTCGCCACAGAAGTAGGTCGCGAAAGAAAAATTGTCACATGACACACAGTACTGGGAAAACTGTAGAAAAAATAAATGCCATTAGTTCACCACCTATAGGGTTGACTGTAAACTATGTTTGATTAAATAATATCACCTCTTGTTTTTCTCCACACTGGGCACACTTCAGTCGAGTTCCATCCAATGCGGTAGCCACCGAATGCTTCGTCTGATGTTCTTTAGGTGAAGGTAACGATGCATCCAGTTGGGGTTGTGAAGAGCTTTCTTCACTACCTGCCTCTTCGATATTGGTCGGCCAATCTGATGTTTCACCAGTAACAGCCTTATTTCTTTTCGCTTGACCACCGGTCGATAGTGGATCTGTTTGATTCATCAAACATCATATATTACTTCAGCTTGAAATCATGGACTCGGGGCATAGTATGACGCTCAAGTAGTATAATTTATTATATTACATATATTAGAATTTAAATGACATTCTATTTCTTTTTCACTCCAGCACTTTGCAAGTGATAGTGCCAACCATCGAAAAGATTCTTTCGGTCTAACTAGTCTATAGCTTAATTAAGTCTCAACTACCTACAGGACAGACTCTTGCCGTCCAGGGGAGCGAGGGATCGAAAGAAGTGCTTCGTTTCATCTTCAAGTTAAGGTAAGGTTTTATTCATAGACATGCACATATTCAAATGCATGGGAAGTTATTAACAGCAACATGGGTAGCCAGTAAATTGGTTACAGTATGTCTTGCCGAGCTATTTCCAAGGTAATCAAACCATTCGCAGCGAAGGGAAAAGTTGGCTGAGCTATAGAATATGATCGTTTTTTTTAAAAATTATTTTGAATTAAAGTTCGATGAGTCAATGTCACCAAATGTTCACTTACAATGAATCGGTTGATTTTAGTTTGCATTGATTATGGTTTTTATTGCCACTGGTACCTTCGTGTTCACTGCTAGTTTCAGCCTGGCTGGAACTATCCTCCAGTTCCCCTGGGATATTAGTCGTGAGATTATCGTCTGAATGTTCAGCTGATGGTTCCTCATTCTCTAGTGCTTTTTCAGCCAGGTTCTCAACCAAGCCCAGAGCCTCATTGTGACATTTGTGGCAGGCGTACCAATCCTTTTCAGGGCAGCATTTGAAGTGAATCAGACAAGTGTCTCGCTCGTAATGATGACACATGTACGAGTCGCTAAGAGAGAAAGTGGATAAAGGAGTTACGATAAACGCAATGTCTTTCAACTGGCTAAGGTGAGATTCTACTAAAAATCAGGGCATAAAGCGCAACACTGCGCGCAATTTCTAGTGGAACTGTTTGCCCTTCCTTGAACTGCATGAATGTACACAAAAACGTTGTACGCAAAAATTCCAAAGTTGAATGATGGAGTAGAATGTGAGAAAGCACTACCAAACACAGCAATATTCTATCTAATACGCAGAGCAAACCGCTCGGCAACATGCACCGCCGGTCCGCCAGCCATTTTGCGGATGTTGTGACCAAAAGCTGACTGATTGCCTCGTCTTCGCATCTGGTTGCAGCTGAATCCATGTATAGATTTACGCTTACTTCCCTTGCTTAAAGTGCCTATAACCCCCAAAATTTTTTTTCGTTTCGTGAAATCTTTGCATAGAATAAGGAAAAATGCCGCAAAAATTTTTGCAATTGGTTAAAACTCGAATTTTTTATGAATTTTTAAAGATCGTAAAAAGCGCACTTTTTCAAAACACGACCGAGCAGCAGAATCACTTAAAGAAGTCTGGGTATAGCGCGATTTGTGACGTCATTCCAGGCCTTTAATCGCCTTCTTGTTTAGGACAGTCTTTGCTTCGATTGCAAGAAAGAAAATGCCGGATAAATGCGTTGTTTTCGGATGCAACAACAGGCCAAACAAGGGAAAGGCATATCCCTTCATCCAATTCCTTTTGACGGGACTGATGACGCGGAGAAGCGCAAAAGAAGAAAGAAGTGGGTCGACTTAAGCGTGCTCGTAAGCGTGCTCGTTCTGAACCCACGAAATATTTGGCGGTGTGTTCGAAATACTTCCTAGATGAAGATTACTCGATTATGTTTTCTGATTTAGCTAAGATTTATTTTCAGAGAAGGCTGCGGAAGGATGGTATTGCGATTTTTGTCTTCCCAACGATCCGTGTACCTTGTATTTCGATGGAAGGTAAAGCAACTGATAGCAAGCGAAGGTGACAACAAAATATGCATTCATGTGTTATGAGTAGTTTTGGATCGTGCTACATTTGCATTTCGTCGTAAACATGTTTCTTTCACTTACTTTGCATTTGTAACCGTCACCTGGCTGTCAATAGTGCATTCCTCTAAAACAATTTACTACGTTTCCCTTTATTCAGAGAAAGAAAGACGCTTTGGAAAGTCCGGAAATTTGTGTACACAGCGCTCGAAGCTCGCAAGTCGAACCTGTGGCGAAAAGTCGTAGAAAAAAAAGCAGGGAGCAGGCCACTTTTTCAACCTTTGTACTGATTGCTACAGAAGCAAGACCGCAAGCAGCAGTTCATGAATCGGAGCCACTTGATGCGTAGGCATCTTCTGGTTCATCCATCATCTTTGTTGTCTTCTTGTTCGCTCGCGTTTGATCACACCTCAACTCCTAAGTCATACTCTACTTCCGTTTCTGCGGCCTCAGAATTCCAAGCTTGAGTCAAGCTAGTATCGCTGGACGACATTCTCAATTGATGTGATTATTACGTATTTTTTGAGTTGAATAAACGTTCTTTCAACAAAATACTGAACGCTTAAAACACCGAACCCGTAATATAAGGACAAAAACCGAAGCGATGCGAGCAAAGGCCTGGAATGACGTCACTAGTCCCATTCTCCGCTTTGCTCGGTCGTGCTACAAAGAACGCTCACTTTAAAAATTCATAAAAAATTCGGGTTTTAATCAATTGCAAAACTTTTTGCGGCATTTTTTCCTAATTCCATGCAAAGATTTCACGAAACGAAAAAAATTTTTTGGGGTTATAGGCACTTTAATCTGAAAGCCCATTTTATGTAATTTCACCTCGACCTCATCGCAAAGGCCAAAAGAAAGTTACTGTTTCGTAAAACTAGCGCGTTGTTTGGGTTTTCACCTTGCTAAAGGAACGTTCTGGTTCGAATTTGTTAAAAATCTATTTGCGAAAGAACAATGTAAACCTACCTTTTACATGTATCAGCCTCAGCCTCAGCCTCAGGCCGCTCGGTCATTTCTCCTTGCTCTTCCAGTGTGGCTCCGTCTGTTCTTGATCACGTTAACTTCAACTGTGGAATATTTTTGCGACCTAAAGAAGTGACGCTTTGTCGCTGACCACGAAATGACGAAGTAAATATATTTCTCTATTATTTCAAAGAATGAGGGACTTTCCCGTGAGCGGGTCTTTCCCGGATCCGATTACGCTTCCTGTTTATTTACGTCAGTTGTTTTGCAACTATCCGAACCGATGCTGTTAACCATCCAGCATCTACCTGACTGCACTGATCTATTTATTTCTCTGAAAAAAAAATTAGAGTCCAACCAAGGCGAGAAAACATATTCCGCTCTTTGCTTCCTCAGACCAACGACAGAAAAGCTTTCTTTATGGTAATGAATGAAAATAAACACCAAGGGGAAAAAAAACAAGATTGATTTCAAATGTTGACGTAAAAGGCCAAGGGAAATTTCCCTCAGTATTTTCACTTTCAGAATATTACTCCTTGGTTAAGAGACTCGATCGCAGTGACTTTAAGATTCTGAAAAAAAGGAACGCCAAATGCAGGATCTGTATATCATCTCTAGGTTTAAAAACTACAAACATTTTCGAAGACGCATAAACGCTTTAGCTGGCGCTAGAGGTTTATTATTTACAATAACAAGTTGTGACCTGCGATGGAAACGCTTTCAAAGTTCGAGGGAAATTCCCCCGGGAAAAACCCCATTCTCTAAGCTGGCAACTATTTATTCAGGCATAACGCAGTTCCTCGAATTCTTAGTAACTGAACCATCAAAGTGTTTTACTGGAGTGAAAGTTTTTAATAAGGACCGTCTCGCTGTGAGGTATGCGGTAAAACCAAATTCACCTTGCATTGAATATGAATTATTTGATTGATTGATTTTTAGTTACATAAAATCGTAGCAAGTTGCTCTCGAGTTCACCTTCGACGATGGGCTAACGCTCGAAAATCTCTTTACGGTGGCCAATTCGCATTATCAACCCAGTTGATAATACCAAATTATCTTGTAATACTCTCACCGACGCAGCACCACAGTTTCTTTAGAAACTTGCCCCTTTTATGTACTTGAGTTCATCTGTTACTTTCAGATAATGGGTGAAATTCTCAGTACTATTGGGAGTTGGATCAAAACTCGCTACGAACAGGTAACGAGTGCTCTAAAGAAGGCATGGGGTGTTGTGAAATCTGTCTTCGAGGGAATAATGGATGCAGTACTCCGCCGTGTACTCGACGCTGTGTCGTGTTTCAGCTTTACAAGGGAAACAGAATCCATATCGGTGCAATCTGAAACCACTGGAGCTGGAGGTCGCACCTTAAAGACTAGCGTTGAGGTTGGTTTGCCTCCACGAAATTCTGATCCAACTCTTTTGCATCATTTGTTTAATTAGGAATGGATTACTTACTAATTTCTGTTTACCTCTTAGCTTATACTACAAAACCTGCAAATTCCTCAGTAGGGCCTCTACGATCAATTATGCCTTTATCCGAATTTAGCATATATTTGCGTTTTCCAAGTGGCTTTTATGAAAGTGTAACCGAAATTGTGACTGCCAAGCATAGTATTTGGTTGGCTTGGCTGGGGTCGGTGTGTGTGAAACTGACTCGGTGTTTCATTCATGTCGCCTTATAATTTAACTGCCTGCTATGCACGGTCAGTAGAAATTAGTAAAAAAGGTGTATTAGTTACACCAAAAACTGTCGTTTTATATATATATTTTTTTCATTATGTACCTTGCGAGAGTAAATAACGTGCGAGCCTGCGAGCCGGAGCCGTATGAAGGTAGATCTTGGACAAAATGTTCGACTCGTCGTTTTGTTATGGCGTTTCGTCGTTTCGTCGTACCGTTATGGCGTTTTGTCATGTCGTATCGTCGTTTCGTCGTTTTATTATGGTGTTTCGTCGTTTCGGCACACCGATACTCCTGGGTCCTTTCGGCGAATTGCCAGTTCGATTCGTCGGCTCGTCTCGTTTGTCGTTTCGTCGTTTTGCCATGCCTTTTCGTCGTTTCGTTATGTCGTTTCGTCGTTTCGTCATGTCGTTTCGTCATGTCGTTTCGACTCGTCCACTCAGAGAGGCTATAATTCGACGTACATTACATGAAGGGTTATCTATTTCCGCGGTTTTTCGTGCTCTACATGCGAGGCTTGTGCAAGATGGAGGAGTTGCGTGGCATTTTGGAAAACGCAATAAGTAAAATAGAAGACATCTCATGCCCACCAGATGATGAAGACAACAATCAGCATTCCAGCTCGAGCTCGATTGCAAGAGCCGAAGCGAATTGGAGGTGAGCTGATACTATTTACTTTAAGTTCGAAAACATGCTTCAAGTTGCATTGAGCTATGAAGCTACACATTGGGAGCGAGGTTTTTTTTGTTGAGTTCATATCTTCCCGTGAGGAGTGAAATGATGTATAAAGTATATATGAAATAATTCATATATTTGAACTGCGGTCAAAGCCATATAATAAATCCTTTTTTAACAAGCAAGCTTGTTTGGTCAAGATGGCTTGATATTGGCAATATCCAGCCATCTTGACCTCACACTTTGTCAATAACATTATATAATAAGCCATACCTATAGTAAAGTCTGCATACGAGCCAAGTGGCCCATCAGGCCGGAGCTTATCCCGGTTTCCGCGGCATGAAGCGACTAGGAATATTTCTACTCCTCCCTGGATGGGATGCCAGTCCATCGCAGGGTTACCCCCAGCATTAAACTCGCCGGTACCCATTTATACATCTTATTCTTGTAATTATTTTAAATCTTATGTAAAAGCATTGAGACTTATGTATAATGCGTTTTTAAGAACTGTATTATTATTATTGTTATTATTATTATTATTATTATTATTATTATTATTATTATTATTATTATTATTATTATTATTATTATTATTATTATTATACCTTTAGCTCATATGACCAAAGGCCTACATTAGCATGTCTCTATATGTGGTCATAACATTGCGATTTAAATGTTGAAATATCTTCTACATTTTTAAGCTCCCTAAAGTCTGCTTATATGGGTGTATTTTCATTTTTTTGGCCAATTTTATATTTCATGAGTTAATGTTACACATACAACTTACTACAGAAGAAGTTAGTATTGCAGACTGGACTTGTTCTTTCTACCATGTTCAAAGCTGAATTAGGGGTCTGTGTCAGCATGACTTTGAGATGCCACTAAACATTGGTTTGTTGCGAGTCTTTACATAATACACTAGACAGGATTTTGTGCTTGAGTCTTGCACAGTTGGAGTAACACTTTAGTTCAACTGTGCAACATTGTATAGAGACATGCTAATGTAAGCCTGTGGTCATATGAGCTAAAGGTATAACAATAATAATAATACAGTTCTTAAAAACGCATTATACATAAGTCTCAATGCTTTTACATAAGATTTAAAATAATTACAAGAATAAGATCAAAATTTTACTATAGGTTACTATAGGTATGGCTTATTATATAATGTTGTTGACAAAGTGTGAGGTCAAGATGGCTGGATATTGCCAATATCAAGCCATCTTGACCAAACAAGCTTGCTTGTTAAAAAAAGAATTTATTATATGGCTTTGGGGGAAATTTTTTGCTGCGGGAGGCGGCAGAAGTCTCTAGTGTGCCAGATAGCTCAATGCAACTTGAAGCACGTTTTTCGAACTTGAAGTAAATAGTATCAGCTCACCTCCAATTCGCTTCGGCTCTTGTAATCGAACTCGAGCTGGAATGCTGATTGTTGTCTTTATCATCTGGTGGACATGAGATGTCTTCTATTTTACTTATTGCGTTTTCCAAAATGCCACGCAACTCCTCCATCTTGCACAAGCTTCACAAGTAGAGCACGAAAGACCGTGGGAAGTAGATAACCCTTCATGTAATGTACGACGAATTATAGCCTCTCTGAGTGGACGAGTCGAAACGACGAAACGACATAACGAAACGACGAATCCCACAACGAAACGAAAAACGAGACGAGCCGACGAATCAAACTGGCAATTCGCCGAATCGACCTAGGAGTATCGGTGTGCCGAAACGACGAAACGCCATAACGACATGTCGAAACGACGATACCAGATGACGAAACGTCATAACGGAACGACGAAACGCCATAACGGAACGGGCAGGTATCTTTTGCAGGTTGCAGGTTGCAGGTTGCAGGTTGAAAAATGGACTTTTAAGTCTGAGTGA
>OZ026596.1:4763317-4780817 GCA_964020085.1 Micromussa lordhowensis | reverse complement strand
CTGAGCAAAAATGTTTATGGATATTAGTTTTCAGCTGCTCTTATACATCATGAAAATTTATTACATCGCGAGCGAGTTGTGTGGATCGTGGGCTTGGACTGAGAATAAAACGCTAAAAACAGCCTGTCACAAATGATCGAGTCTCCAAGATCTACGTGCGTTCCCGTTAAAAAAAGGAATAAACAGAGTGCAGCGTGGTTGCCAAGATCAATAGCACCAACAGCCGTCAGTAAACAAAATTGACTAACCCGTGAGTTTCCAGAATCACCCTTCACAGGAATCTTACACAGGAATGCAGCGAAGGTGCACATATACCTCGAAAACTCGTCATTATCATCACTTGCCTCGTTACAGAGCAGGACACGTGAAAACCGCATGTAGCAAATACAATCATTATGACTTTTTTCGATTTTTTGGCGGGAATCACAAAAAGAGGCTCGCGCCTCGAGACTTGCAAAATAGCCTGCCCCGCACTTTGCTTCGAATCACTCGCACAATCGGTCGTTTATTTCGGGCTGTTGTCAGTCACCACAGTACAGAGATGTGAGGGCATAATAGACACAACGAATATATTATGCCGTCTACTGGACGTCATTGAAGGTGTTTCAAAGTGGTTTTATTTGATCCGGCTGTATGTTAAACCCCGCAGAGTTCATCTTCTGCATTCGTTGGAGTTTCTAGAAAGTAAATAAGTAACCAAACATGGGCCATAACTACAGTGTATAGTCAAAAGCGACCGGAAATTTAAACGAATTAAGCAAGAATTTTGCCAGGAAATGTACGAATGACACGCATATATAAGGGCAATATGTGTGACGATGAAAATGTTATTTCATTTCAGGTGGGACGTGATAAGCTTAAGATTGGGACAGAAAGGGATAAACGACCTGCAGGTACGAGTTGTACTTGATACTGGCGTACATGTTTTCTCTCAATATCATTTTACTAATGGTAATTTACACGCCACTAAGTTGAAGTGCCTACAGCCGCTGTACGAAATCTCTTTCATCCTATGCTGCTCCGTTGCAGACGAAATTATATCAATTAAAAAACATGTTAAAAAACATAATACACAAGTCGAAAAATGCAAAATAAATCGCAGGCAATAAAAAATATAAGTGAGATTTGTAAAATATCTGGCTTGTCCGCATTCTCCCACTGCATATAGACGGGGGAATCAAAACTCATCATAAAAATAAACAGCGATGCTATGCACTACAATGTCTAGTAAGATGTATAAGGGCCAGTCCACACGTATCCGTATTTTTTTTGAATCCGCAACTTTTTCTTTCAGGATTCAAAAATGTCCCCGTCCACACGTAGCGTATTCAAATCGAATTCGCCTGTCCACAAGCATCCGATGGTATCCGGATTCACCAAGAGAAACGTGCCGCGATATTGGTTTACTGTTTGTTATAACCCACCCATTAATTTTCGTGTGATTTTATTGGCTACTTTATGTCACGTGGTCGAAATCGCCGGACAGTTATCACGGAATAACCCCCGCCCGCGTCGATATTTGTCCTCCGATTGTTTCCGTCGAGGAAAAACAGTCAGCCAAAGAATTCTTCAGTTAACATGGAAGGAAACCAAACTCGTTTTAATGAGTGTAGCGACAGTGACATTGAAAAGCTGGTGCCACTAGCTTTTTTTACCATGTTTACGCGAGGTTCAAACAGACTGGACACCATTTTGCTTCGTCATCGGATTCGAAAGTATCCGGATTCATTATCGGATTCGCAGCGGATTTATTTTTTTTCTCCACTCTGGAGGGCGGATTAAAAAATATCCGGATTCGCTGTCGAATTCGCCGGATGCGTGTGGACGGAAGCCGTTTCCGGAAAGAAAAAGTTGCAGATTAAAAAATATCCGGATACATGTGGACGGAGCCTAAGTGTAAATAGACCGATTTTCAACCTAAAACAATAGAGTTCAGCATGAGGCTCCGGAGAACAACTACAGAGCTTGTGGGGTTTATTTTTTTGAGCTGAATTTTAATATATCGAAATTGGGCTGTTAGACCCTTTGATCTCAAGCTGTTTAAGCGTATTTGAACTGTTTAAAAAATCGTAGCCATCCACAAAGCCTTTTTTAGGGCGCAAAGTATTTAACATTGTCACAGGTCGTGCAACAAAGAAGAAATAGGTGCAGCTTTAGTTATTAGAAGATATTTAAGACGATTTCCGCACAACATTCGAGCAATAATGGCAAAAATTAAGTTACCAAAAAACCCTCTTAGCATGGTAATATTTTGGATAAAGGTAAGAAGGTCTTATTGAGATTTAAGTTCTCAAGCTGACCCCGCGAGGGAAAAATGAACTTCAAGTTATCTATAGTTCAGTTAAAACGGACATTTCGCATTAGTTGAAAACAGAATTACACTCACATTAAGCATTCTTACAAGGTTTTACATTAATTTTCTCGAGAATGCTTGGAGATTTAATTGCGGGGTCACCTAGAGAAATGAATTACAGTGAGATGCAGTGTTAAAAAACTTACCATGCCATGAGTACATTTTTAGTAAATAATTTTTGCACTTATTGCTCGAACCTTGAGCGGAATCCGTCTTAACAATTATTCGCCGAGGGCGAAGTGAATATTCGCCAATATTCAGGAGCCTGAGGGGAATAATTGTTTTAGTATAATAACTCAGGTGATTATAGAAATACGTAAACAAAAGATCGGTCGAAAAACGAAGATTGATATCGAGTGATATCGATTGCCGGTAGCAATCGATGAAGAAAAAAGTTGAGTTATCAATTGTAATCGATTGCCGATAGTTATCGATTGTTATCGATTGCCCATAGTAATCAATAGTGATTGATTCGTCGATTGGTATAGATTATTATCGATTATTATCGGAAATTATTTTTGTCCTTTTACAAGTTACACTGATGAAATGTTTGACAAAATTTGTCTGTAATGGTTTTAGCCTGTATTTTAAGCAATCACCGACGCAATACCAAGAACAGAAACATCGGGCTTTACAGCTTGATCAAACCACCGGAAGTAGCAATGTGAAACCCTCCAGTCTTACTGTAGCATCGGCATCAAGATGAAGCAAAATAAACAACAGAGTCAGTGTTCTAGTGATTTGCTGCGCGTTCGTCCGATTTTGTTATCACTTGTATGATTACAACCCGAATTGGACCATTACTAATCAGTTCCAGGAGCCCATCACTAGGAGCATGCAACTACCCCATATTGCTGTCACGGCGTTTTCACAGACCGATCTATTTTTAGCTTGAATTTACCTCGAATTCAGACCCCCGAAGGAAACTCAGTAACCAATCACAAGCGCGACTTAATTTTTAACTGACATCATACCAGAGGACTAAAAAGAAAAAGAGCCTTTTTTTCCTTAACGATGCACGTTCATGTAGACTGGAACTGACCTATTTCGCGGGAAAAGAAGCCTTAAAAATAGACCGGTCAGTAAAATCCGTGATATAGGCTTAGTATGGGAGTTGTACGCTACTGTCAGTACAATAATCCGCCATTATGCCATACCTCGAGCTTGGGTTGAGGTGCATGTCATGAACGCTTGTCTCGTGTTGTTCCAGGTATTATTTTACACACTGACAAAGTGATCTTTAAATAGTCCGGGTAATTATTGTCAATTTTTTTGCAATCGATAACAATCGATATTCCGGAAGACAGGAATTATCGATTGTTATCGAGTTTTGCCAATCAATAGCAATCGATAAAGAAATTTTTCTGTGAGTTATCGATTGTTATCGATTGCCGACATCAATCGATAGTAATCGGCAATTGATATCGATTGAATCGACTGATTTCCGATATCGATTTTTATATAATTACTATTTGGCATATATGTGGTATTCCCCCCTGACTCACTTCTCTTTCATTAAAAGATTTCCGCAGAGAAAAAATAAAGACTATTTTCGAAATAGGTCTAAAAAATATGGAGTGATCATAGAAAACTCGCTCTCGGGGAGAATTATTTGGAAATAAAAATTCGCAGACACGTTTTTATTGCTTATATGTCAAACTATTCACTGTCCAAATGTGAGGGCAAACAAACAAACAAATTCCCTTTGACTTGTAGCTTTTAAAAGCGACCCAAAAGAGGATTCGAACACTCACATTTAAAGGTCGTGTAAAACTCGATTCATTTTACTTTCAAATTGTTGGTATAGTTTGATAGCCAGCTCTATAAGCTTTACTTTGATATAGAGGTTGGCAGTTTAAACCTAACGCGGTGTACCGTTTGGACGCGAGACATCTCTAAAGCTGCTCAGATAGTACACGGTAACCTTGAGAAAACCTCTAGGGGTCGGCATCTCCCCAGATCAGTTCTTGAAAGACTCTTTCTAACTCCCATAAAACGTTACTAAACATTTTTCGCTATTTTTTCTTTATAGTCCCACAAAAACTGCCATCCGACATGAGTAAGTATGACAGTGTACCCCTGTAAAATCACGTCTAACATGTGTCGGGGGACGGAAAGTCGTAAATTAATTTAATGTACACGTGGGGCAGCTATGGCGATTTCAAACTGGGTTGGTGGGGATCAAGAGACATATAGTAAATAGAGGGCGTTTGCGCAGAGCCTAATAATGCCTAACGTGGAGTATGCCACTTGATTTCATGAAGAAGCATATCATATGAAAATCAGAGATTCGTAAAAATACACTGCAGTACAGGCTAAAATATCTAAATTAGGTAAATTAATGTAGGAGGATCTCAAGGTGGTTTAGCCCTATATTTTTACTACAAGATATTGGCTATTAATTTTGACATCTCCACAAAAGCTCCACTTCGTTTTTAAGTATCGCACGATGAATCCAGAGTTTTTGATTAGATTTTGAGAAAATCAGGGTTTAAAAAAAAAGCAATTGCAAAAGAATATCACAAATATACGTTACTACGGCACAGGAAACCAAAAATAATAGTAGTAGTAGTATTAGTAGCAGTAGCAGTAGCAGTAGCAGTAGTAGCAGCAGTAGCAGTAGCAGTAGCAGTAGCAGTAGCAGTAGCAGTAGCAGTAGCAGTAGCAGTAGCAGTAGCAGTAGCAGTAGCAGTAGCAGTAGCAGTAGCAGTAGCAGTAGCAGTAGCAGTAGCAGTAGCAGTAGTAGCAGCAGTAGCAGTAGCAGTAGCAGTAGCAGTAGCAGTAGCAGTAGCAGTAGCAGTAGCAGTAGCAGTAGCAGTAGCAGTAGCAGTAGCAGTAGCAGTAGCAGTAGCAGTAGCAGTAGCAGTAGTAGCAGCAGCAGCAGTAGCAGTAGCAGTAGCAGTAGCAGTAGCAGTAGCAGTAGCAGTAGCAGTAGCAGCAGCAGCAGCAGCAGCAGTAGCAGTAGCAGTAGCAGTAGCAGTAGCAGTAGCAGTAGCAGTAGCAGTAGCAGTAGCAGTAGCAGTAGCAGTAGCAGTAGCAGTAGCAGTAGCAGTAGTAGCAGCAGTAGCAGTAGCAGTAGTAGCAGCAGTAGCAGTAGTAGTAGTAACTTTATTTATTTGTCAGAAGCACATAGCTGGCGAGAATCCCCTACCAGTTTAAAAACTTTGGTCTTATTTTATCTTTATATGGTAGTGTGGCAAGAATAGAAGAACCTGAAAACTAAGAAAACTATATCAGCCAACCTATCTTTTTTCAAAAATTGCACTACCTTTTTTCTCGGTGGAAAGTGATTAGTAAGAGACGATCCATTCACAACCCCCATCCCCACCCCTTTTTTCCTTTTTTTCCAGTCCCCCACCGAAGTAATAGATGACTGGCTTTGATCACAATTATCTTTGTTATTTCCGACAGGTGAGAAAGAAAAAGAAAAACTCAGGAAGAATTGTAATGATGCGAAGGCATTCATCAATGACTTTGAAAACATCTTCCTATATAATGAGCAGCATTGTTCCCGAAAAACTGGTAATGTTCACAAAACTATGCAGTACTCTTTGATTTTGCAAATAGTTTCAAAGCAGGAATCGGAAGATTGTAATTCTCCCACTTTAATTTATTTAAATGACCTCAAACAATCTGGAAAGTATTGACTCTTTCGAATAGCGGGGCCGGGGGCACTTTTTTAAGAAGACGGGCGAGAATGCTGGTCAGAAAACTTGAATCACATCTATACAGCAAAAAAAGCAACCGTTGTTACCATGACCTCCCCATTTTGTCTCTGCCAAGACTTTCAATGCTTGACCAGCTAAAACCTTGTGATACTTCACTTCCCTCTCCCGACCCCCAATTCATTTCAACATTATATATAGTCTTTGAGTCCCCCGTAACATCATTGATTCTTCTTTTTAGAACTGCGAAAAGTGCAGGAGTTTATGAAAAAGCCACATTTCCAGTCCATACAAGCTGCTTTGGCTAGGCAGCCCGTCGTCAACCCAGGCCTTGCCTAAACTGACCGGCTGTGTTGACCGTTACGCAGGGTGATATCATTTCGTGGATAGATTGAATTGAAGCGCTGGCTTTTGAGATTATTACATCAGTTTACTACTGCACTTAACTTGGATTAATTGTAATCAACAACAAATAGATTTATTTGCATGGCCATAAATGCATACATCATGGCAATAGCTGTTGAAAATTAAAACTAAATTAAAACCGTAATGATTTTCGTGAACGTATAATAATAAGGTTATGATATAGCAATCAAGTTACATCGGTTTGATTTCAGAGAAGAAGCAAGATGAAATAAATTTTGCTAATTGAATATTAACATAATGATTTATAAAAGTCATAAGTCGCCACGAAGATAATTGTTAAAAGGTCGGAACGATATTTTATGTATACGCCTCTGCAGAAGTTACTATAATAGACTTCTAACCACTGCGTTTATGCTATTTGACTTATTAAGATCATGTGAGAAAGCTTGTAAACATAAAACGGAGAAATAAACTAATCCACTGAAATAAAGAGATCTTTAGTGTTGAAAAATTTTATTACTGAATGCGGGAAGCCAAGGGATAGCTGATACGTTGCTTCCCTCCTTAATTGAGACACGACTTGCTTCCCTTCTTAATTTCCTTAACGGGCCGATTTACGATGATTCTTATTACTGAGGTAAAGCGGCAAAAACGAAACGGCATTAGGTAAACTGAACGTGGAAGATTCCAAAAACAACTTTAAAGGCTCGTATATTAAACAAGTCTAGATGGACTAAAAGTAGTCTCTCGATCGTTGTTTAGTTTTTCATGAGATGGAACAGCGTATAGTGCCACGGTTAACTCGTACAAAATGAATGAGGTCAGTCACGTAAGTTAACGGTATGTGCGCTTCATTTCTGCAAAGGATAATTGTAGTAAGTAGCAATAGTTTAACAACACTTATGGCAGTTAAAAACTGAATAACCATTGCAAATGAAGGTGTAAGTAAGTTTTAACATGCCCATGATCTTTGTTTAGCAATGTCAATTGATTCCAAATATCATTTTAGCTTTGTAAGTGAGGAAATGTACGAGCTTGGGCATACCATAAAATCACGATGTTTCGAAAGTTAGAATATTTTCGTGCTTTGACTCCGGAATAGCCTGCGAACACAGACGTCCTATTTGTACAGGTAATCATCCGGTTTCGAGTTCAATTTGGAATTAATTTGCACGAGTGAGTTTTTCAAAAAGCTGAAATTGCACGAGCAAGGATGTTTTGAACTTTACGGACTCTGAACTCTGTTCTCAGTTTTGTGCGCGCTAAACCTCCACTGAGGGCCGGGTTGTTCAAAGCCCGATTAAGCTAGCCCAGGGTTAGCGAGAATTTTGACCTCAGTTTTGTAACTTTACGGAAAGGTTTTCTGCTTATATTGTCAGGCCTTCTCTTTTTAATTTGAATAATCTCAAACTAAACAAAAAATAGGAAGCGAAAAACATTTTTAGACAAGAAAAATCAATGCTTCGGTTAAATTTTAATCGTGGGTTAGCGTTAACTGGCTTTCGAACAACCTGGCCAACAGGGTGATTTTAATTATCACGCAATCAAGAAAAAATTGCGCCATAATTGCGCCATCCAGGGCGCGCGCTTGATTTGAAAACAAAATATTTGATTGGCTATCAGTGAACTTCTTTGTTCATTGACCAATAGAATGCTTGCTTTATTACTTTTTTCTGCATTCAATTACCTCTTTTCTGCACTGTGTTAAGGAAAAACTGCACTGTTCTCAGCCAGTCAGAATCGAGTAATATTTTCATGTATATTATTACATCAGGAAATGTACGCCAACGCCGGAGTCAACTCAATAAAGCCAGATAATATCTTCAAAAATTACAGTTGAAACCCTCTGAGAGTACTCGATATTTGTTCAGAAATGCCAAGCGATTCTAAATTTTAGCTTTGTAGTAAACGAATTCTCTTAGCTTTATAAAGGACTATTAATGAGACACTGCTGCTGTGCAGTTTTAATATGTTACAGCCACACCCTCACGGGGAGAGGGGCAGATCTAACTGTACCACCAAAGGTAGTTTGGAAGGAAACAGAAACAAAAAACTAATTGTAGTGGCAAAACATGGGTGGCAGGGAAGGCAGAGCCTATCTCCCCTAGAGTAGCGGCGTCTCTAGGGGAACCTATGTTACGGGGTAACATAGGATGGACCAGAAGAGGGGTGCCCTTCTGGGAGGACAATAGGTCAGATGGTACGATGGCACCATCCTGGAGAGATCCGGACCTATTACCCAGGGTGGCAATAGCACTTACTGTGGGGCAAAATGCAGCCTAGGTTGCACTTCCCTGCCACCGAAACTTTATTTATTAAGCTGCTATGGTTTACACAAAATATAGGAAAGAGAATGTAGCAGTAAATAGACCTATTAGGTTCATTAGGCAAGGGCTGCTGACTCACGAGAGGTCATTATCACCACATGGAGGAAAAAGAAAAAGACAATTGGACAGGACAAAGCTACCAATACAGGGGGGGGGGGGGGGGGGTGGCGAGAGGGGAAAGCGGAGAACAGCCTAGCTTGAATAATAGATTACAACTGAGACAGGGTCAGAAGACAATGGGATTATTAACTGGGGATTGAAGGAGTTGGGAGGGGGTTTGGCATGCTGAAATCACATGAGAGCATGGTGGAAAACTACTGGGAGCTTTGTCGTATGATTGCCCATGTGGTAAACAAATACTATACATTGGACGTTGACCTAAGGCTATTGCACAATAGTTAAAATGGGAAAGATAACAAACTAGTAACGCTTTTAGATGACAGCTATGATGCAGACTACAGAGCTCATTAACCACAGTTTAAATGATTAAACTTCTAATAAAAATCTTGACTCATTGTCAAGGGCACGGTTCAAAAACACCGCTAGATTTCCGACAGTAAAAAACTCATAGATAATCAATTTCCAAACAAAATTATCGTTTTTATCTGAAAGCTCCGAGAGCATTTGAGTATTTTGATTTTTGGCCTGAAACACCAAACGATTTTATACAATCACAACCTGTCCGATCACGGGAAGGGTTTCAAAAAAAAACTCCGGTAGCAGTCAGAAATTGTTTTTCTACCAAAATTCCCCTTCGAGCCTGCTTAGAATGCTCGACCTCTGTGTAAAAGGGATTTCTGAACTTATCTGGCCGTTACATTGAATTGCTCACTTTGCGTCGACATTGAACAGGCAAGTTCACGCCGTCGACTTCGCAAAAATCTGCGCTGCTAAAGGTCCCTTTTAGGGAGCTTAAGCAAAGGCGTTTTTGAGCGACGTACGGCAACCGGAAATGAGACGTTTTCTCTTTTTACTCGCCTTGGCGCTACCACATTTGTGATACTAAGTGTCTTTACTCTTATGAAGACGATTTACTTGAAAATTAGAGCGCATCCACTGCCTAAAATGAGAAACGTCCACTTCCGGTTGCCGTACGTCGCTCAAAAACGCCTTTGCTTAAGCTCACTAACGTTACATCTGAATGAGACGGTCAAGAAAGCAATTAAGTCAAAGGAAAATGGGTTCCACCGATTAAAAACTTTCTTTGAATTTCCTTCCATTTATCGTGAACAAAGCAAATCTCTTGTCCGTTTCGGGTTTCGCTGAAAGGAAACAAGAGAAATCGAGAAAATCGATGGAAATCGATGAAAATTTACTTTCGCAACTTTCTTGATAATCGATTTTCATCGATTTCTAATATTAATCGATTAATTGTAATCGATTATATTTAACAATTATTCTCCTGAAGCAAAGTGGATATTGGTGAACTGTTGTTTTAGTATAATTACTCACGTGATTATAGAAATACCTAAACAAAGGATCGATCGAAAAAGATTAAATCTTGTTTACCATTGTCACGCGTCAATGAACAACTACGCGCACAGATCACATGTTTTAATACATCACAAACGGCAAGTATTTTTCGCACGCTTTAAAGCGTTCTACCTCTAAAAGAAAAAGCTGAAAAGGAGACTAAAATTGTCTCAAAGTCAGTGGTAAATTCGGTTTGTTGTGGAAGCCATTCTGATAAAGTGTTTTAATTTACTCATGCATATCGACATAAGCGACATTTCCACGGGACTTTAAAAGGTTTCTTTGTTATATCAAGCACAATTTTCACAGCTAAACTCCAAGGATGAACCTTTGAAAAGTGTCGCTCCGAACTTTGTGGCATGTTTTATTGTTTCTCGGAATAGCATTTTTTTCTTTCATTATATTAATAGAGACATCAACAAAGCGCGAGGCAGCCATTTTGAAAATTAGTCAGACGTGAATATTTAACAAATAAAGAAGCCTCGACTGTGCTCTGTTCTGTTGTAAAGCACGCAGGAAGCGGTAGAGCACGAAAGAAGTGTAGGAGAAAACACGAGACGTAGTCGAGTGTTTTTCCCTACTTTTTGAGTGCTCTACCGCTTCCTAAGTGCTTTACAACAAAACAGTTTCAAGCCAAACTTTATTTTTCCAAACGGGGAAAAGTGGCGCCAGCCGTTCTCTATTCTCTGATAAAGCACGCTGAAATAAGCCAATCACAGTCCTTGGTAGAACTGTTCAAAAACTTTGATTGGCTAACGAGACGACAGCTGTCAATCACAAACTGAACGTCTGCTAAGCTTTCAGTATCGAGCTGGTGGTATCTAGGAGAAGAACGATTATGGAAAGCCATAGTGGACAAAAGTGGTCGAGATTAATTTTAAGATCCAGACTTTAGGATGACAAGCCAAGATGTCATTCCATCAAGCGAGATGCAAATCGACCCTTTGAGAATTGATTTTGATCTCGCGAGATTTCTTCTCATGGGTCGAGAATTTTTGGTCGGTCGAGAACTTCTGGCCGGTCGAGAATTTTTTGTCGGTCGAGAATTTTTTTGACGATCGAGAATATTTTTTGTCCGTCGAGAATTTTCTGGGTAGTCGAGAATTCTTTTCTCAGTTGAGAATTTTTTTGCTAGTCGAGAATTTTGTTGTCGGTCGAGAATAATACACTAGTCAGCGGTCTCTACGAGTCAAATTTTGTCACGTGGTACTAAACAAGAAAAATGGCGGACATTTTGGTTGTCATAGGAGTTTGTATGGCACTCTTGCCACTGTTAAAATTTAAAGAGGCTGAAGCGCACGAAGATTTGGAGAATTTCTTCTTATCTTTGCAAGACTGCGTAACGCGAGTAGAGAGTGCAGGTTGTGAAAATCCTAGGTTTGTGGAGTATCTACATGATCGTTTGGAGGGGCACGTTCAAATCGTGTTCGCCATTTCTTTGGTTCTGGCTAGTTTGCAAGGCCAGGAGGCGTTGAAAGACATGCTTCAAAATCTCCTTGAATATCTTTGTAGACTGCTTCAAGATTTAAAGAACAAAATCGCAAGTTCAAGTGTGGACTCATGCACTGTGTTTCGGCGGGAGCCCTCTCAAACCCTAAGTTCTGGTGGACGCCCTAGGTACGTGATCACAAGGGAACACATCGAGACTCTTAGAAACACAGGCATGCAGTGGACGGCCATAGCAAGATGTCTTGGTGTAAGTTCAAAAACCCTTTACAGAAGAAGGCTTGAATATGGATTACAAGACTCATTTAGTGACATCACAAGCGAAGAGTTAGAGTGGAATATAAGAGATATTCTAAAGTTGACGCCCTTTTCAGGAGAGTCCTACATACGGGGAGCCTTGCGTGGTCGTGGCATTTTCATTCAAAGATTGAGGATTAGAGAAGTTTTACAAACTGTTGACCCTGTTGGACGCGCTATAAGGAGAAGATCATCCATTCAGCGTCGGCTTTATAACGTCAAAAAACCCAACCACTTGTGGCACCTGGACTCCAACCACAAGCTCATTCACTGGAGATTTGTTTTCCATGGCTGTATTGATGGATTTAGTAGAGCTATTGTGTATTTGAAATGCTTTACCAATAATCTTGCAAATACAGTTTTGCAATGCTTTATTTATGGTACACAGAAATTTGGGCTTCCTTTTCGTGTTAGAGGTGACAGGGGTGTAGAAAATGTGGACGTTGCTCGCTTTATGATTCAGAGCAGAGGGCTTAACAGAGGAAGTTTCATTACTGGACGTAGTGTCCATAACCAGAGAATTGAACGTCTATGGGCAGAAGTAAACAGAGTGGTATCTGCCTTTTATGGCGACCTCTTTGTTTTTATGGAAGAGGATGGCATTCTTGATTCACACAATGAGCAGCATATATTTGCTCTTCATTATGTTTATCTGCCAGCCATACGGGCTTCTTTAGACGAATTTATCTTGCAATGGAACCACCATGGTTTGCGAACAATGCATAGTGCTTCTCCTCTGGCACTCTGGCATTCGGAAATTGTTCACACTGGTGTTGATGATTTCGATGTAGGTGATGTGTCCTTGTTTGGCATTGATCCTGATGGTCCAGTTGGTGAACTTGAAACAGATAACAATGTTGTTGTACCAGAAAGTACCATTCAGTTAACAGAATACCAGCTCAATGAGATCAGCCAACTTGTCCCAGATCCTCTTGTTGATGATGGTAATTACAAAATATGGCATTACCTTACCATATGCAATTATCTGAGAGAACATTATTCACCCTAATGAGTCTTGTTGGAACTAACAGATGGCTTCTTATAGACAGTGTTATATAGAGGTGAGATGTAAGGGACCCAAAACTTCCTTGAATGATAGTTGTGATACATAGCTGTAATTTAGTGTGTACAACACACTAAATACAACTTGAACTCAACTTCTAACTTAGACTTTTAAGCACAAAACTCAAAATGTAACATCCCCTGCTAGACTCTAAATTGTTGGCATTAGGTAGGTTGTAATTTTTGCGTTAGGAGTTACAAAAAAAGACTGCATTGTTGCTTGACTGCTTTCTGTTTTACTTTTAAGACAATCACCGAGGATGTATGCCATCTTGTCTGTTAAATATGTAATATTTCAAACATTGGGTTGTAAAAGAGAGTTGTTGTTGGGATTAAGAAGATTGAACTCATATAAAGCTTCCTACACCCCTTTTCCCATTTTCTGAGTGTCATTCCGTCACTTGATATCCTGAGAGCATCACTATCAATAGCCTGCGTTGCAGACGAAACTAAACCCTGGTATAGTATACAGACTATACCGGGGTTTAGTTTCGTCTGCAATGCAGGCTACACTATCAATGGCAAATTTATAATTATAATTTCCTTGTGGTGCAAATAATGTCCCTTGTGACCAATGTATCGCAAAAGCTCATTAATGATGTGTTGTTTCACAAAATATCCATACCAACCTCAAGTTCACTGGAAATTTCTCTGTTAGGTGGGGCTGGGGTTCGTGAAGGCCAAAGGTGATGCTATGGTGGAACTTCAAGAGAAGTTGGAGGTCTGGATGTTTTGTAAACACACAATGTTCTTGTGATCTCTACTGTGCTTTCTATGCCAAAAAGATATAAAACATATCATTGTTCCAAGGACATGTGATTTTGCAACCTTGTTCCCATCCTCTGGGGAGTCAGCCACAAAATTTTAAGTACCTTGAGTATTTTGCTGAGTTATTGCATGTTAACTTTCCAAAGGTTTCTGTTAGAATGCACAGATAGTAATAACAAACTGTTAAAATGAAGCAATGAATAGAGATAATTCCCATGATCAAGGGATGATACTGAAGGACTGAAAGTACTGGCTGTTCATGCCTTTGTGGTATGCATTGATGAACTCACATATCCATCAGTTTAGAGAAGCCAGTCATGTGGTTGGTGTCCTAATCTTCCATTGCCTTGGTCTACTTCATCAAAATAATAGTGTAATCAATTTTGATGAACAAACAAAAAAGGACCATCCCATACACATACAGGTTCATGCATCTATCATTAGCTCTTATTAACCGACGAGGAGGTCAGTACTCATGACCGAGGTCAAGATTCTCCCATACAGACCAACTAAGCTCGGTTAATAAGATGTTTATTATATGGCAAACAAGAACGATTTACTTCATTTAATGTAACTGGTTTGTGGGTAACTGACATTTTGCTGGCAAACGGCGATGAGCTGAACTTAATTCTGACAAAGTTTGCTCGTCCTCTATACTTTTTTCTCATCAGGCTTTTTGGCACTTCCATAAATAAATATTGTTAGAGAAACTAGTCAATAGTTTTGCATTTTAGTTTGCAACTTTTTATCCGCAAAATGTAACCGGTTTAGATGCCGGTCTAGACCACTTTCAATATCGATTTCAGCCAATCAAATTTGTGAATTCGGTTGTTCCCAGTCCTTGTGAGACACAACCATATAATAGAAAGAAATACTGAAGACTGACAAAAAACTAAAGAGAATATAGCATCTTATCAGTCAAGTTGAAATCACATAATTTTGTAGTAGTTGTAAACCAGGACCTTAGAAGAGGTTATTTTCCCATTTCATCCCTAAACTCAAAACAACAGCTCTCCTTACTTTTCACACACTTATTTTCTGTTTGGGAGCTCAGACATTCTTGTGTTACACTGGCAAGACTGTAGTGTAGAAGTGAGCAAATGGATGCCTTTAGGTGACAAGTAAATTCTAACAACTGAAACTGACCATTTTTTATTAATAACAATCATATATAACAATACTACTGAAATTCACTAAGGGATGGACCATTATGTCTCAGAGTGCAATTTTTCCAAGCAGGATGTCTTCCAACTTCAGGTGGTACAATTTTTTTTTGCACATGTTCAATGTAAGTATGTGTTGGGGGTTGGCTCACTGTGCATAATACCTCTCTCCTCCGCAGAGGTTCAAGCATTCGTTATATCAATCCGCTGTGCGAAGTGTACCGCAGGCACAAAGTCGAATGGATCGATTAGGCGGAGAACCTCTGCCAGATGTACGTCGATTTCTCGTACATCCTTGTCGTTTTCTCGTACATCGATGGATTTCTCGGCTTTGGCTTCATTTGACAGCTTGAAACTCACAGAAACTCATTGCTAATTATGTCGCTACAGTTTGCATTAGTTTTTTTGTTACCTAGTTTCGTATTTTCCAAGAAAAGAAGCAAAACTGTTTTACTTCGAAGGCCTCCCTGAAACCCGTGAGGGGTAGTCTTGCATGTCCTAAAAACAATAATATGGCGAACGATTCGGATCAGCTGGAATGTCCTCTTCAAGAGCTCTCTCTTCAAGGTAAATTTCAACTTAAATAAAGTCTTGCAATCTATATATCTTATATTTATTTTTCCTATTATTTGCAAACGTTAAATTTAGAACTTCTGTAAAAATGCCGTTAATAAAACGAAGTAAACAAAAGGATAAGCTTAATCATCGTTTGGTTCTCACCACTGAAATCGTATTGTTATCTACATCTACATCTATATATGTAATCTGCAAAGGGATTTATCCATCACCGCAGATGTAAAAGAGAAAAAATTACTTTCCTTTAAACAAATGTATGCTAAGATTAAGCTCAATGCAACTTAAGACTTGAGCTTCGATTTCACAATGATTTCGCGAAGAAAATTGTTCAGTTCGCCGAGCAGACAAACGTTAAAAAAACTTACTTGTTCTTGTCTCTTTTAAGACTGAATTGCGATCCTGTTCAGAGTTTCACTAGCCATGAGTTTCCTGAGCACATTTTGTTGAGGGTCCCCCAGGGGGGGTCTGTGTTCCCGTGTTCCCATCAAAAATTTGACTCTGTTCCCTTGTTCCCGTCCAAAATTTCACCTTGTTCCCTAATTCTCTTTCAAGATTAAATTTTATCTCTTATTCTTTCCATATACGTCCTAATTAACCAAACTGAAGGTCTACAGTGTTGCTGATAAATTTTGATCATTATTTCTGTGACATTTTTGACTTTGTGAACGTATTTTGTAACAAAAATTAAAACAAATCGTTGTAATTGAATCAACTTTTTCCAACAAATGAAGATAATGCTTGGGGAATACTAAGAATCCTGACCTCAAATTTTCAGTCGTCATAATACAGAAAATCGTCCGTATGTGGCCTCTTTCTCGCACGTCTTGGCCTTGCATCCTCTGCACGATCTTGGTCAGTATCCAGGCCCTCACTGATCTCCCTCGCCTCTTCAATAGTCACGGCATCCACGCATTCAATCATTCTTGATTGATACCTTATAAACTCATTTTCTGTCAGTTCAATGTTGCCATCTCCTCTAACAGTTTCTTCCAATGAGCCACCTATGTCCTTAACGTTGATCTCGACAACACCTTCTGTATAAAATATCAGAGGGTTGAATGGGTCACCTTCAAATGAATTGGCCTTTGCTTTCTTTGTCGAGGCAGTGATGCTTTCTTGTAGTACGTATACCACTGTCCGCCCAGATGTGGCGTCAGATGCAAGGAAAACAACATCTCCTGAGGTATAAAGGAGTTCGCGCGAGTTGTCATGATGAGCAGTTGTTCTGGCACCATCTTGTTCATCGTCTGCGACCTTCGAGAAATCCAAAGGCGTTACTGTAGGCTGTACCTGGGCATAAAGATTTATGGGTAGAGTACCCGGATTATCTTTGGTGCTCATGTTGCGCACAGTCTTCTGTGCAACACTTTGACCATACTTCATGCGCCAGTCTCTCATTTCCTGAACTTGTTGCTTTGTCAACTGTGCTGTAGAAGGGGGCGACATCTTGGGTAGGGCGGAATATTTCAAGTCAGTTTTGACCCTTGGGTAATGAGACGCGGTTTTGAGGGTTGCATACGCAGAAATTACATCTATTTCTTTAACTTTCACTGAAATTGAAATAAAAAAATCTGTTATGATTTGATAGCTACATTATGAGGTCATTATGACCTGTGAATGTAATACGCCGCCATGTTTGTGTGTTTGTTGCGTCGCCTTAGGAGCCCGTATCGTTTTTCAAATAATATAGAAGACCCCGAGAAAATATTGGCAGTAATCTTTAAACTGAAAGCTTTCCAATGTCGGGCTGAACACGAAATAATGGTCAATAATACATTTCTTCAGTCGTGGTATAATTTGGGTTCATAAATAAAACCTTTGACCCACATTTTAAGGCCCAGTTCAAACGTCGAATAAGTCACATAACTGACCACATCGTCTAGGTGTAAACGTAAGTAGTCAATTATATCAAAACAATCCCAGTTTAGCTTTCTGTATCAGTGACATCAGTCAACCAATATTGGCAAATATATAAAACAAATAATGCTTTCCAAGTCCTTTGAA
>OZ026596.1:4755817-4758317 GCA_964020085.1 Micromussa lordhowensis | reverse complement strand
GCGGCAAACACGTTACGGACTTCGCTGTCCACTGATGTCGTCGTCTGAGGGGCTGTTTCCCTGCTTAAAGACGAGCCTTGTTGGTCAATTGCTGCTGATAAATCGCCGATTCTACCGAGAATTTGCCTAAGCATATTCCCCGCTGAAATGCCATCACTGGACGCCATGTTGTTTATACCACGTGATACGTTATGGCGCGAAAAAGCCCGCTACCGACAAAAACTCGACAACTGAAAAACCTTCGATCGAGCAAAAACTGTTCGACCGGTAAAAAATTCTCGACCGCCAAAAAAAATTCTCGAGCGGTAAAAAAATTCTCGACCGCCAAAAAAAAATTCTCGACCAACAAAAAAATTCTCGACCGGTAAAAAAATTCTCGACCGACAAAACAATTTCTCCACCGGCCAGAAGTTCTCGACCGACCAAAAAAAATTCTCGACCCATGAGAAGTTGATCTCGCAAGATCAATATCAATTCTCAAAGGGTCGATTTGCATCTCGCTTGATGGAATGACATCTTGGCTTGTCATCCTAAAATCTGGATCTTAAAAATAATCTCGACCACTTTTGTCCACTATGGCTTTCCATAAACGATGCCTTTTAAAGTGCTACTATGATCAAATTTTACCGTTTACAAATATCTGCATTGGTTCAGGAGATATTTAAGTTTGAAAATTGAGCAAAATATGCAAATGAGATTACTGATGAAGTCATACACCCAACCAAATACTACATGAAGTATATAAATAACGCTATCTCGGTCAATTTGCAGCAGAAACCTTTGAAATTTGGTAGGCTAATAGTTCTAAATGCTCACATCTACAGTTATAAAAATTTCTGTTCCCATGGAAACCAACTCTTTTCCAGTCCCCTCTGGCCAGATATCGGTATTTTAGTGTTTTTAAGCTTGGGAAACATTAAACAAGGCTATGAACTTAACCTAATGTGTTTATATGCTTGCTGGATTATGCAGATGAGGCACCATTGGCAAATATCAATATAGAACCCTAAAAGTGGCCAGAAAAGCCTTTAATATTGTGGAGGTCTGGAACCTAGTGTGTTGCCATGGTAACAAAAATTGTTAAGCTCATATTGCGGAGCACCTCTAGTAGAATCTTACCGTAAAAATTCAAACATTTGTTATACAAATTGACTGAGATATCCTTGTCTATCATATTTGATCAAAATGCGGTTGGGTGTATGACGTCATCACTTGGCTAATTTGCATATTTTACTTGAATATCTCTGGAACGAAAAGAGATATTTAAAAACAGTAAACAGCATTTTTACTCTTGTACAGACCACTTGTTTATGTCTTAAAATGGCTCAGATTTGAAGGATGCGATTTTCGTCATAGTGGCACTTTAAGTTCGTTTTTTAGTTTAATCCTTAAATAAGGATC
This sequence comes from Micromussa lordhowensis, assembly GCA_964020085.1. Classification (NCBI taxonomy): domain Eukaryota; kingdom Metazoa; phylum Cnidaria; class Anthozoa; order Scleractinia; family Lobophylliidae; genus Micromussa; species Micromussa lordhowensis. The sequence goes on along the minus strand of OZ026596.1, from coordinate 4,756,916 downwards.
TAAAGGTTTCTACTACGAAGGAATAAGGCCGCATTGTGGCTCATAAAAACGTGCATCGTTTCAAATGGAAATTAAGAAACAAGGAGCTCAAAACTAGCGAATGCTGAGTTGTATTTGAAAGGAGCTACCAAGGAGCGCAGTACAGTTGTTTACGGCTTGCAGCAGGATTGCACGAACTGGGGTCAGAGTTGGAAAGACTAGACTGCTTCCACTGGTTCTACGCCGAGTAAAGGAGAATATCAGAGCCACTGATCACTCGTCGAGTGAGCGATGATACGAAATTGTTGAGGTTCACTTCGCCGAGATGACCGGAGATCGCCAGGTAGCAAACGAGCGTTACTACACTGCATTGTGTTGTTTGAACATTTTTACAAAAATAAAGCTTCTTGTCGTAAACAGACAGCTCAGTTGGTGTTTTCTGTCGTTATTGTACTTCTTAAGTTTAATTTCTGCCTTCGTAATATCTTTAATCGAAGCATTCGCTAGGTTGAGAATGACTGAGAAGTTGTTTATTTCGTTACGTGTTTTGTCGGAATCTAGCAAAACTTGTTATTTTAGTACAGTTTTAGCACTTCTGTTGTTAACAATGGTCTAAATGCAGCTATATTTACTGCAGACAAATAGCTCGTTTCCACTGCATTTGTCTGAGCCACAAGGCATGTTTAATTTGGGTCAAATTTGTCAAAATTCCGAAGGAAAAATTTGAAGAAGCCAGCGTACTGTCATCAACGCGTGCTCTGTTCTCTGATAAAGCACGCTGTTTCAGCCAATCAGAGTGGCGTCATATGGAAACTTTATTATAATTAACAAATAAAGAAGCCTAAGCCGTGTATTACACTGTGATAAAACACGACGGGCATTTGAGAACACGAGGGAAATGTAGAAAACACGAGCCGCAGGCGAGTGTTTTCTACATTTATCGAGTGTTCTCAAATGATCGGAGTGTTTTATCACAGTGTAATACACAGCTTAGGCTTCTTCATTTGCTTTAAAATATAGATTTTACGCGCGCAAAACAATAAAACACGCATTTTCTATGTTTTATACTCTGTTATAACATAGCTATATGCTAGCGCGCGCTGTGATTGGCTAATTTTCT
>OZ026596.1:4738317-4750817 GCA_964020085.1 Micromussa lordhowensis | reverse complement strand
ATTAGCTTTGGTAACCAAAACGGACAGGAGCAGGTGGGGATAAATGTTTCCCTGATGCTTCCTCAGCTTTTGATATTTAATGCTGTCAAACGTCGTAGAGATCTGACATCGGAAAACACAACCACCCGACATCGACCACAATCCAAGTGCGTCTACAGCGAAAGATTCTTTCCATGGTACTACTCTCTAACTTACTCAGCACCCCAGTACCGACAGAGAAGGCATCTCTAGAGTTCGAGTGGTAATAGGCCCAGATTCACCTAAGAGGAAAACACAGATGTTCGACCTGTAGCAGTTCAAGTAAAGAAGGACTGTTATGTTCCAAAAGGGTGTAAATCTGTAAAACCCTCGTCAGATCTGATTGGTGAAGGAATGAAATCTGAGTATCAGTGGCTAGATAAAGTCAAAGAGTTGTTAGTAAAGGATAAACTGGACAAAGAAGACTACATCTCTCGGTCAGCCTACTTTGCGTCGCTGCAGTCCCAAGCACCACAATCCCAGGCCATTACTGCACTGCTACCACTCTTTGATGAAAATGCTCATACAATGGCAAGGAAGGAGTCGCCTATGTTAATCCTAACCAAACCCCTGTAATCGCAATGGATCAACCATTGTTCACCATTGCAAAGCAAATTCAGTGGGAAAAAGCAGATTTGTACGGTGACGAAAAATATGTTGTCATGATGGGTGGCCTGCATGTCGAAATGGCTTCGTTGAAAATGGTTGGGTACTGGTTGGACAAAAGCGGGTGGGACAGTGCATTGGTACAAGCTGATATTACGTCAAGAGGAAGAGGGGATGGTATTCTGAAAGCTGCCCATATCACTAGATCACGCTATGCCCATCAAGTAAGTGCCTGCGCTCTGTATATATTACAGAGAAAAGCTTACAAAGAATCAGGCCGTGACTCTCCCGACATTGATTTTGAGACATGGGTACAAGAGAAACGTGACCACCACCCCAGTTCCAGTTCTGGGCTACAGTGCTACAGCTTGAGCTAACTGTTTTAGAACTTGTCAGATCCATCAGAGAGGGAAACTTTCTCCTCTATGTTGAAGCTCTTGGCAAGCTAACACCCTGGATGTTTGCCCTGGACTTGACCAACTACTCCAGATGGCTGCCAGTACACATACGAGATCTGCTGATGCTGAAAGAAAAGCATCCCTCAGTGTTTGCTGAGTTTGTTCGAGGAAAGTTTGTGTTTCAGAAAATGCAGCACCTCTTCTTGCTGATCGCTTTAGACCATAATCACGAACAAGAAAACGAGATAATCAAATAGGATGGAGGAGCTGTAGGACTTACGGAAAATCCCACTGCCCTCAAGCGCTGGATGGTGGCTGGGCCTGAAATTGCAAGGGTGGTAAAAGAGTTTGAGTCTACCTTTGAGGATACAAAACCCTGTGACAAACGCCATCATGAGCAAACGCCATCCGTCCAAAAGCCTTTTTTCAAGGATGTCCAAGAACTTGTTAGTGTACTAGAAGGCATGGGAAGCCCTTTTCCTGAAGATAGCACAGAACTGATTGTGCTGGACACAAAGGAAATTATGCCAGAGTGTGTCGTCCAGGTGATAAAAACAGCCAAACAAAAAGGACAGTCTCAGTACGATCAGTTTGTGGAAGAGAGGTTTGTTACATGCTCTTAAGCTATAACTGATACCATCCATCGCAACAAGCTTCCGTTGTGTGGAACGACAGAAAACCCAACAAGTAATAACACAAGAAATCAAATTTCGGTCCTGAAGAGCGACTGTAATCTGTTTGCGAGGCTCTATATCGCGTGCCAGGCAAGAGAAGGTAATCTTCAAGAATGTTTCAGGCATGAAAACCATGGTAGTCCTCCCTCGCTCTCTTGCGCTGGCAAAATGCGTTCTAGACAGAAATCTGAATTAGTCCAGTTACTTGAAGCCTCCACCACAAAAGAGTGTCCAGACGTTGACGTAAACGTCTTTGATGCTGCGGCAGTTGTTAACATGCTACCACCTGGAAAGTCTAAGACATTTAAGGACTATGCAACATCTGTATTTCTCAATTATGTCATCAAGCAAGCACAGAATATCAAAAGAACAGATTTGATATGGGAACAATACTTCGAAAACAGCCTAAAGCGGAGTACAAGGGAGGCGAGAGGCTCGGGAGTACGAAGGCGCGTGTGCGATAATGCATCCATTCCAGTCAACTGGAAGAGCTTTCTGCGATCGGATGAAAAAAAAAGAGCTTTTTCACTATTTGGCAGAAAGCGTGACTGCAATTCAGCTTCCAGGGGTGGAGGTAATGACTACATCTGGTGTTGATGTGCTCAGCCCTTCTCCAGTAGAGACGGAAGGTCTTACCGCCTGCAACCACGAGGAGGCGAATACGAGGATGTTCATCCATGTGAAGCACGCATCTGCCAGGGGTCTCAAAAAGGTCTTGATCAGGACGGTTGACACTGACATTGTGATACTCGCGATAGCATATGCAAGAAAGCTAGAGTTGCAAGAGTTATGGATCGCCTTCGGTGTTGGTAACCATTTCAGATATCTACCCGTCCACAAGATAACACCCTCTCTAACTCAACAACAGTGTGAAGCCCTCCCTTTTTCATGCTGTCACAGGGTGTGATACTGTTTCATACTTTGCGGGAAAAGGAAAGAAGACAGTTTTCCAAGTCAAATCCTGAAGTCACTGAAATCTTCCGCGTCCTATCATCTCCTCAAGATACGGTCTCTGAAGAACAATGTCGTGTCTTGGAGCGATTTGTGGTTGTCATGTGTACGTGTCCCCACCAGACCGTTAACGAAGCTCGACAAGTTCTATTTGCGCAAGGTAATAAAACCATTGAGAATATTCCTCCAACTCAAGCCGCTCTTACACAGCACATCAAAAGAGCAGCCCATCAGGCCGGTCATGTATGGGGTCAAGCGCTGGAGCCTATGCAAGAACTCCCAAATCCGGCAGAGTGGGGTTGGCAGCAATCACCAGAAGGATGGTCTCCCAAGTGGACTACGCTAACTGAGGCATCAAAGGCATGCAGTGAACTGATAAGCTGTGGATGTAAGAGGGCTTGCCGTGGACTACGTAAATGTACTAAAGCAAACCTCCCTTGCACTGCACTATATTCTTGTACCGGAGTTGACCTTCAAATCGGTAAGTTTTATGATCCATTCTGTAAAGAAATTAACCTAATGGAATAAAATAATTAAGGATGTCATTTTACTGCTAACTCTGCAATAATTATTTAGATCCTACAAAGTTTTATAATGGTTCACTTTTTTAGAACTTGGGTATCCTGTGGTTTTCCATACAAAACCTTATATCGGAATTTTGTAAGGCTGTTTATTGTTGAACAAGGCAAGATCCGAGATGGGTCTTGCTTTTATTTCATTCTACATACCAAAAGGAGTAGGCAGGCCAATTTTGGCACTTGTATCATATTTTGAACAATTCTAACGCTTATCTTCCGGACTATTTTAAGATCAGTGCTTATAGCCTGTTCGAGTTCCACTTCATTATTACCCGCGTAAAATATTTGAATGTTTGATTGTGGACTTCCTCATGGATCGAAAACAACGAGTAAAACTTACACATGATTGTTACTCTGAGTGGCGCTCTGTTTCAGCCGGTGTTCCCCAGGGGACCCATTTGGGCCCGTGGCTATTCTTGATCATGATTAACGACCTAGATACGCCGGCTGACATGTGGAAGTATGTCGATGACACGTCGATCTCAGAGACTGTTGGGAAGGGTTGTGAGAGCAACCTGCAACGAGTTGTGGATGATCTCTCGCGACAGTCAAGCAGCGAGGGATTTCAGTTAAACGAAGCTAAAATGTAAAGAGCTAAAGATCAGCTTTGCGAACAGCAACTCGACCTTTAATCCTTTAAAGCTTAACGGAAAGCCCCTAGAGGAGGTGACCAGTGCCAAATTGCTTGGCCTGAACATTAGCAGTGACCTAAAATGGAATGTCCATGTATTAGAACTAGTGAAGAAGGTCTCCTGTCGGTTGTACTTCTTGAGACAACTCAAGAGATCAGAGGTTACGCCTGAGGAGTTAATGCTGTTTAACATCACATGCATTCGTTCCATCTTGAATATGCATGTCCCGTGTTCCATCGCGCTCTCCCGGGTTACCTCAGCGAGGACCTGGAGAGACTGCAAAAACGTGCATTGCGAATTATTTACCCCGGTATGTCATACAATCAGGCCCTAGAAGTTTCCCATGAGGTTTGTCAACCCTCTTTAAGAGGAGATCTAGAGAAGAGGTTTCATCAAAGCTTTTTAATGAAGTCGTGGGTGACCCCGGGCACGCTCTTCACAAACTTCTTCCTCCCAAGAACCAAGCAAATTACTCTCTAAGGATGAATCGGGTTTTTGCCTTACCTTTGTGCAAGACCGATCGATGCAAAAATTCTTTCATTTTTAGTCACGTTTTCAGCGCTTAGTAGTGGTTAATTAGTTAGTTAGTTATTCTTTTTACCTTCTTATTTGTTATATTTTATATACTTCTTTATTGTAATGTCCTTTTTATTGTGATGTCTTTCGTAATTCAGCCTATGGCTGTAAGTTATTAAGACAATAAAGCATCTATCTATCTTTTTGACCCCTGGTGGGTGGTAACTTGTACCAAATGTTTCAGTAGCTTTGAAATGAGTTTTAATGTCCAGTCTAGACCGTTCTTCTTTGAGGTCGTTTTATCTGAAATTTAATTTGGCTACCTAAATTAGGGACATAATAGTTTCGTTTTCGAGAGCCGATAATATGGACCTATAAGCAGGGCTGAAATGAACTCTGTGGTGGGCTGAAATAGCTCTTTTACCTGACAGAGGCCCAAATTGTGCTCAAATGAAATGGCCACTAAAGGCTGAATCAGACTTTATGTCTTCAGGGATTTGCAGTGCATTGTTTTGGTGTGGGCGTCTAACCAGTGTAGTTCGTTTTTCGTGATGATAACATTGAAGTCGAAATTGAATCAGTGCAGTAAATTAAAGATTAAAAAAATGCATGTATTCCCTGATTATACTTTAGTACATTCCATTTTGGATACATTACAAACCAAAGCGGAGAAAAAATGAAGAGAGCAGTGATCTTTATTTTTGAGAGTGCACGCAAAAGAATTAGCCCAGCCTCCTCCCCTCCCACAGGAGAGGAGGAGGTACTTATACACCGAGGTCCAACCCCTAACTTTTTTTGTATACAATTTTGACAGGAAAGATATCTCTTTCACACGCTTTCACATTCAGCCCGTATTATACCTCAGGCTGAGAAATCCCTACCACTTTGTGGCAGAACCTTCCTGTATATGCTATTATAGGTAGTATCCCACGTGAATTAGGCTTGTTTAAAGTAAAGTTCCCAGTCAAAGAAAGTTTTTTGAATGTTTATTTAAACGTCAGTTGTCAGCACATTGATATAATGTATATCTCATGGTGACACGGCGCGTGGTGTTGCCTCAGAAATAACCCATCCCGGATCCAGGGGCTTCAGTGGGAATTGGTCGGCAGCGATAATACACGTCCAGAGAGCCAACCGAATAGACAGCCTGGCATGACAGATCGTCTTTGCACTCACACCCATGGATACTCTAAAAATTGTGGGAAAAAAGGGAATTTAGATCCAATTTCTTGCCTTAGCAGAAGACAAACAGCAATATTACTACCAACTCCTGAATGTTGGGTTAATAGTGTATTACAACTCAGCTGTTTAAAAACACCTCAGGGGTAAAGGGAGGGACTGCAGGGGTGTCCTACCCAAGAACACAAATGCATCGCAGTAACCCTGCTAGGACTTGACCTCGACTCAACGCAATCACGAATCCACTTTTCTAACTATTAGGCCAAAGCGCTTCAAATCTACATTTTAACTCTTATTTGACCTGGGTTGGGTTGCTCAAGGCGCGATTGAGCTAACCCAGGATTAGCGAGAATTTTAATTTCAGTTTTGTAACTTTTCGGTGAGTTTTTCTGTCTATATTGTTTGTCTTTCAGTTTTGAGCTTATGTAATCTCCAACTACACAAAACATAAATGGAAAACATTTTTATAGAAGAGAAATTTATAGCTCGGTTAACTTTTAATCGTGGGTTAGCGTTAACCAGCTTTAGAACAACTCGGCCCGGATGGCCAATTTGCCAATTCAAAACTTTCGCTTCACACGGTTAAATATTTTCAGTCACTTTCCACAAACAGCTGGTCATCATTCTTTCTTCTACTTTTTTCTTCAGCGAACTAGTGCGAAGCCTTGTGGAACTCTCGATATAGATATATATCAACCGCGAAAATGTCTCGCAAAAAATACTTTCAGTCACATGACAATCAATATCACTTACAACAAAGTTACAAGACTCGTTCAATCCTCTCTTGTCGTGGCAGGTTCCAATATTACTGCAACAACGTTCCTTAGGGTTTCCACAGTCCGAGTCTACATCACAATACTGCGAGGAACGAAAAAAAATATACACATAGACATTTATTACAGTTTAATGACAACTTACAATACAGAAGTCCCATAAGGATGGTTCGTAAAAAGAGTCAAAGACCCCATACTCAGACAGACTATCTAAAATATATATAAACATATATACAGCCTCTATCGCCAGCATTGTCGGTCATTCGTTAATGTTGGCTGATGAGTGTGGCCATTCGTGGCCATGTAGCAATAAAGCGATGAGTAACATCTGAAGCTTGGATCTGCATCAACGAAAATAATAGTTACCGCTGCTGTAAAGTCGAGCGCTCTCGAAAAAATGTTCTACCTAAGTATCCAGAATTTATATACAGATTTAAATATACACATACATACAGGTGGAATGTTGATTCGATTTGTGAATAACCTCATGATTTGCCATCTCGGCAAACTGAACAAGTAGTAGCAATTCCAGATTTAAATGCTTGAAACCGAGTCAGGAAAAGACCTGACCTATTTTAAGCGTATCTATCGAGAAAGCTCAGTAATTTATTACAAACTGAAAACAGGCTTACCCCAAGAAAAAATCGCTTCTCTCTTTCCTGGATGTTGTAACTGGCAGTGACGGACACCAAGAGAAGAAGTGCAGCTAATATCTTCATGTCTACGATTTGCAGCAAAACTGTAGCAAGATAAACTGACTTGGTTATGAGTTTTAAATTATTTTTATATACATTGACAACAGCTACAAGGTGAAAAAAGTGTTTGCTCAGTATTGTAAATGCTGGTATTTATCCAGAACAAAGGCAGATTGTCTTTTTTAAACAACTGTTTTTTGTTAAACTGACCATCTCTGTAAACTACAAAGGTTAAACAATCACTTGTTTGCCTGAGCCACCCAAATGTTTTGTGGCACTTCAAAGGTTCAGCTGCATTTTTCAGCTGCTTTCCTGCTGCAATATTTTGTATTGTGATTCCTTACTCGTTTGTTATTCGAGTTTTCTTTGTGATGAATAGCTGACAGCACAAGAAAGGTTTTTATTCGATTTGTATCGCAAGACAATAACTAATATCTATCAAAAGGAGATAGAAAATTACAATATGTGAAGAAGGTTACAGAATACCTTTGGGAAATGACACGTTGTAATAACGCAAAGCATTGGAGACCGAAGATAATATAAATGTAACTCTTTTACTTTAATTTACAACTTTGTTCATATTTTTTCTTGTGTTTTTTTTCTTTAGTCTGGTATTATTTATTACAGTGTGTGTCGGCACTCAGGAATAGGTATATCCACGCTGAAAAAAACATAGTTCAAATTAGACGACGTAAGGCACAATCGGACTACATAATCGTGCTAAAGAGGTGCCAAGTGCATGCTTTTATTGTTTTACGGCACCCCGTTTTCTCTCTCCCTATAAATTATATCTATATGTTAATTTTCACGCTCAACATTGAACTTGCGAATGACCGAAGATCCGGGTCGAAATGTCGTCTAATTTTACCCGTGTTTTTATTTTTACCGTGAAGTTACAAAAAAAAACCTTACTGGTAAGGTTTTCACATATTGTTTGCAATGGCTACGTTATTATAGTATTGTAATTTATATCAATACATTAAAATTTCAGTTGCGTTTTTAGTTATTTTGGTGAGTTCGAGTTGGAAGTTTAGTTCAGCCAAGTTTCCAGTGGTAAAACACTGATTTTTTACTCAAGTTCTAAGAAAGACATTATTATTAATTCAACCAAGGGATCGGAAGAATCCGCACTTAAAACATAAAAATGTAAAACACAATTTTGAACTAAGTTGTAATAGTCTATATCAGAAACATTAATTGTATAGTATCAGCTACAATGTTACCCTTGCCTTAAACAATTGAATGTTAACCATTTTCAGCCAACCGGAGTACTAATCAGGTTAACCTGAGTGCTACTGAGTTAGGCCAACTGCAGTGTCATTGGGACTTAAAATAGTTACTAGACGCGTTAACTCAAATTCTAAACTCAAACTCAATGTAATCTCGTATTTTGGAGGATTCACCCCGAAGTGTGTATTTTTCACTGATCTAATTGCTGTGAAAACCTTTCTATGCAATACCAAACATTTTTAAATGTTTAAAAACACGACGTTTTTCACAATGCTAGGAAAACTCAACTGTAATTCAGCTGCATATTGTTTCAACATTTTCCAGTCAAATTTCTCACAAGTTACAAATTAAGATTGTTTTAGCTGACAATAGGCTTTCGCTAAAGCATATGATCGTCAGTTTTCCTTTCTTTTACAAATTTTGAAATGACCTGATTATCTGACACGTTATTTTATATTTACAAGCTAGGGATGATTGTTTTCAACTAATCACTAAAAAGGTCTTTACATTATAGATGAAGCGTTTTATTTCCACAAGTGCCAAGATTTTGCTAGTTACTATCACGTCGTCTTTTCAGTTTTTAATCGCGGGAAAATTGCGCTTGGTTTTGTATCTGGTTGGCTATGAGAAATAAGTGGGCTTTTTGACACTGGGTGACAACTTTTTCAACCAGTTCTATTTCTGTGGCTCAATAACAAAAAAAGCAAAAGAGCGTTATTAACAGTGATTCAGCACGTTTATCCAACCACTGAAGATTCAGTCGATTTCTTATAGAAATACCTGTAGGATCGGAACAGGTCGACCAATGTTCAAATTTTTTATAGTTGCTCACCTTTATTTTCCTAATGAATTTACCGAGCTCATATATTGCACTCGGAATGGCAAATATGACACGAGTGACAAAAATCCAACGATTTTTTTTTTTTTAATGTGAGTTTGTAATAAAATGTATATCAGTTGTTTTTATTACTTCTGACCGCATTGTGCGGGGAAGTTCGCATATATGCTCAAATTTATTCACCTCTAATAAATATTCATCCTTTCACGGGTGTAAACGACTACGCGGTTGGCCGTCTCTGGTTTCAGTGATAGAACTTATCGAACTATCAAAATACTGCCTTCAGTTAGTTGTCGATGCTCAGTCTCTGCACAGAGCTGCAATGCTGATGAGACGTCTGTCGCTTACGTTTTATAATATTGCGTCCGGTTCATCCAGACAACCCCCTGAGCAACATTGATAAAAAGAACTGGGATAAACCGCCGAAAGCAGGATTAACCCCTGATGATACCTTAAAACTTAGGGAAAATGGATTGTTATAAAACCATTAAGGAAAGTTTAAATGCACAACTATCTTTCTTTCTACCGAATTTTTATTGCATTTCATCCACTGATGGATTATGGTGAGCTGCTGTCTTGAGTTATCAATGAATATATGTTTCGGTTCACGGAGTTCTACTGAAGAGGTGGAAGACAGCGATAATATTTCAAACTGCCAAAGCACTTCGCCACTTGACAATACAGTCCGGATTTACAGCCGCACCCGTGATATTGCTAAAGAATAAAAAGAAAATAGTGAAATTAAGGAGAAGTTCAGTGTGAAAAATTAACTGTGAGAAGCATTAAGTTAAGTCTTACATTGATAAGGAACAAAATCAAAGAGAGTTAACCTAGTTTTAATACCTGTTTTTATAAAAAAAAGAGAAATTAGAAAATTGAACCTTGTCGACATTTTAACTAACAACAGTAATTGCTGTCATCTTTGTAGCCAATGGAATTATTTTAACTTTTACAATTTTATCTTATGCATAAGCTAACATAGGATCTCTTATGCTCATTAAGTTTTTATAATTTTCCTGTAAATATTCAAATTCTTGTAATTGTGTCACTTATTCTACCAGTGTCCCCAATTGGTCTATCTAGGCCAAACACATTAACTAAAGTTTTACTTTTACTTACTATACTGAAATCAATAAGGGATCAGGGGAACATGAAAAGCCCCACCCCTTCCCCTAGAGGCCGTACTATAATCCATTGTAATCTTCGCCTTCGTAAAATATACCACACGACATGTCGTCTTTTTAATCGGTTTCATTTCTTTAGTTCCATCGCTGTATGAAAACATTAATACTATAATTGAGTTTGTTTGGATTAAAACACTATGTAGAATTTTCTTTCAGCCTCTTGCGGACTAACTGTAAATGACACTTTAAAGGGAACCTCTACTCTTACAACAAGTTGGCTTTAAAATGTTTGAATTAATGACTATCTCAAATTTTTCTGGACAAGGTGAAATAGCAAAAATTGAGTTAAGGTTATTGCCTATTTTCGCTTTTAAATTTCCCGCGCACCGCCATCTTGGATTTTGTGACGTCATTTGGTTGCCGCTATTGTTAGGAAGCAGAGCATCTTTTGTGTGAAACAATTGGGCAACCACATGACGTCATGTAATCCAAGATGGCGGCGCGCAGGAAACCAAAAGCAAATATAGGTGATAGGCAAACCCTATTTTTCTGACAGTGATTCCTCGTCGCTGGGCCGTTCAACCGAAATTTGACATAATACAGTATTTCCTACAAGTTAGCATCCTTTTGCTTTAAGAGTGGAGGTTTCCCTTAAAAGCCGAACTCCTTTTTGCTGTATTACGAAGCGTTAACAGCGTAATTTGGAAGCATCACTGTACGTTGTATTGGGCGTGCTTCCGGCTTCAAAATGAAACCAAAAGGAAAATGGTGAAGATATATCGAATATATAATTAATCAACTATGATCAATTTAAAGAGAAAAGAATTAAATGTTTGATGGACTGATCGATTGACTGACCGATCGATGGACGGATCGATCGACCGACCGACCGACCGACCGAATGAACGAACGTCCGACCGACCGACCGACCGACCGACCGACCGAATGAACGACCGACCGACCGACCGACCGACCGACCGAATGAACGAACGAACGAACGAACGAACGAACGAACGAACGAACGAACGATCGATCGACCGACCGTCTAACAGACTGACTGATTGGCTTGTTGGCCGTTTGGTTGGTTGCTTGGTTGATTGATTGATTTACGGATTAATTATGTATGACCGACTGCAGTGATTGGCTACGTACCGAGAAATTACAAGACTCGTCTATTCCTCTTTTCGGTGCACAGATGCCTAGGTATTTAATACAGCAACGGTCTTTACCACAATCTGCATCTGTGTTACAGGTCTGAAGAAAGGGAAAACAAAACTGTCAACATATTACGGCAATGGGAAACGTATTTGTTGAGACAGACACTGCTCTCTGACCAATTCCTCTCCAAAGGGTTTTCATTAAAAAAAAGGGTACAATTGTGGAGAGGAGAAAAGAATATGACTGCTGTATTAAGTCATGATGATAGCTTCAAATTCTAGTTCTAATTCCGCTTTTTAATCAACTATGGATTGATTCTTTCAAACAGAGGGCAGACAAAATTGATCATGAGAAGCGTAGTTTAAATCGATATTGCATAGGTGTGAAAGATGTGTGGGCAACGTGTCTTTGCACGTGCGACAGAAAGAAGGGTACAACCGCTGTATGTATGGATCAATTGGACGCTGGGGCATTACCTGGGAAATATGTTTTAAGTTCATGCATGAAAACGGATCTATTGCAATAATTTACATAAAAACTTAAAGCAGCAAACTTACATCAATATTTGGAAGGTCCCATCGCTTCTCTCTATCAGGCCCGGCCTTTGCTGTCTTGACGACAAGAGCGCATAACAAAACTGTTACTAACGTCTTCATGTTTTTCTTTCTCCCGGAAGGGATTTCCACTGAGCTCAGTATAAAATTAAACTGGAGACTTCCAAACGGTGCGAGAAATAAGAAATTAAGGCCGTCACCTTTATTTAATTGCTAAGATGATTAACATCTATTTTCTCCCTGCACTATTTGCTCCATTCATCGTCAAGAAGGCGGGTGAAGCAAAATTAAAAAAACAAAGAGTCGAACAAATTCTCAGAACTAATTTGAAGGAACAGTATGATACTCAGTAAGGAGATTTCGTATGTCCAGAATCTAATAGCCTTTACTCCTTTGCTATTTTTTGTTACGCAAAAGTATGTTCAGGATTGATTGATAGTCTGTGAAATTTCAACTGAATAGAACTTTAAATAGTATTGTTAAAATTTGTACAAAACCTGAATGTGTACTATCAGATGTTTCTAGCTTGGTCAAATCAGAATTACACCTTTGTTATGCATACTTTCTTATCGATTC
>OZ026596.1:4655817-4733317 GCA_964020085.1 Micromussa lordhowensis | reverse complement strand
TTGCCCAAGTAAAAATAAATTAACCGAACTCGGACATCCTCGCGTGACTTATTACAGTCCGCCGTTCTTACCACCATTGCAGCCTGCATTATTACCTGAGCCCGCAAGTATGGCTAGGGATGCGCAGAAAGCTGCGCAGTACGTTTTCCAGTTCTAAACTGGCGATTCTGAACTAACTCGTTTCCAGGACTGATCTTGTTCCCGCGTTTCGCGCTCGCCAACATTGAGAGCCCGGTCGCTACAAAAATATACAATAAGAAATATTTTTGTACCTCTGGCAAACACGCCTCGTCTTGAGCTGGTTTTTTATAGCACCGCTTTGTCCAAAAACAGCAACCAAACTCGCCACAATCGTCGTTGGAATTACAAGTCTAATAAAAGGTTAAAAGGAAATAGTCAATGAGTGTCCGCAATCTTTGCAGCCAGTTTCACTTCAAACCATGATGAGTTGGCTGACTAATAATCGCCAGACGAGCGCGAGTCTGGAAAATTCAATACAACACAATACAAATTTTATTGTCAACTCCCCATGGGGGCTTTTTAGAGGCAATAGAAATAATAAAGACGCTAAAAAATTATCGATAAACAGTTATTGAGAAACTATTCAATAACCTGACAAGAGAGGATGAAGAGTCGATGTTCAGGTCTTATTCCCAATGTTATCTCTCTAATATTATTTTTAGATCACCCCGGGTGTTAGAAATTCCAGGAGGGTCTGGAAATAACAAGTCCTGTGAAGCATGCAGTTTTTGTTCACTTGGACAGCCCAGGCATTATCCTCGCGCTAGCATTATTCACACAGGAAGAACTGGGTATCATGGGTGAAAGTAACTTGGGAGGTATTACCTTGGAAAAAACGCTTATTTAAGGGAGTCTTTCTTGCTACCGATTATCCATTTTTATCATCTCACTGCACCTCTCCCTATATTTGCGTTCAGAGCCACATTCATGGAAACTAGTTGATTGAGATCGAATCACGACGGGCGAATCATAACAGTGAACTGAGTCGCGTTTTGAAAACATGTCTCTACCCATACAGTGCTTTGAAATCGGCTACAGTATGCTTAAACTTAGAGGTTATGTCGCCAGAAGCAGATCAGCCGTCTCTATCCAGGTAGTCTAGTGGTTCACTGGCATATATTTTAACATTTCTACCGACAATTCAAAGGTACGTAATGGATGGATTCAACTCCCTGTCGTCGAATTGAAGCACGAATGCTTATTTTCTAGCCAGAATTAACCAGAAGACAATTAGGGAACTGTTTAAATGAACGGCAATTTTCAAGCATCACAAAATGTAAGATTTCCAAGCCTCCGTCACATATTTGATGTGAAGGTATATAGCAGTATCAGGCATTCATATCTTCGCCCTCGACTAACTATCTAAACCTTATTCTGTTTATTTCAGTTAACGTTGAAGCACTCTGAAATTGTAGACAAAATTTAAAAGAATAAGAACAAGGATAGATTAGAAGCAATCAAACTGAATATCGTTTGCTTCATGACCTATCTTTATTTGCTCTTAAAATAACGTGAAATGATTCTGGCGAGATTTGCGCGCCAGCTCACAGGAAAAAATACAACCAAAGATTGGTACTCTAATAATTGCCGGCGATTATATGGAAAGCACTCTTAAATAAAAACCAAGAGAACAAAGTATTTCCTTCCGCGCGTCTGTCTACCGCAAAGCAGTAAAAAAGACTTGACACAAACCTGACTGACTTCGCTCAGATCTAGTGGAAGATTCTCTTTATCATTTTCCCAGTTAGAAAGTTTCCTGCCGTCTATTAAGAGAAAATTCACCAGAAGAACGAAGACGAAGCACTTCATGTTAACTTCAGATGGAATGGTACCTTCAGAAACGCACAACCTAACACCAGCAAGTCAAAGAAATCGCTAGTTAAATGACAGCCCGTTTTGATAATAACAGATTTGCTTTCTAATTAAAGTGCCTACTGAAAACTAAATATTTGATGCGCTCTGCGGAGAGTTATGGAAGAATTGTGTAATGGAAAGATGTCTTGTCGTTTAAAAACTGACAACCTGGACGGAAATTAGCGAAAATTAAGATTTTAAAATTGAGCAGGTAATTCTTCGCCGTTGATAACACATCTCTTAGTTATGCAAATGTCAGAAGATTCGACTGCTCTCCTCCTATCCGCAAAATTTTTCATTAAATAAATACGTTTGACTGACGTGTTCCACTACGCTTGTCAGTCGTGTCACAATTGAAGTTTATTTCCAAGAGTGATAAAGATCTAGGTTCTCGTTACAACAATAAGACATTTCCAAGTGGATAGCTGATGAGAAGAAAGAAATCATCAACTTGTATTGACGCACCGCCGAGTTCTCAGAAGCAGTTTTAGTAAAAATGTATGACTATGTGTTGGGAGAATTAAGACTGCAAGAATCAACAGCTCTCACTACACGACAGGAGAGTATTAATCTTGGTGGGACATATTTGCATAGCTCGATAGTTTGTTGATAAATATTAATTAAACAACAAAAAATCAAATTCCCTTTTTGTTTGCTGATGGTAAACATCCTAACTGTTTCGTTTCCTGTGACGAACCACAGTTTACACAGTAGTGAGTTTTTTTTTTCCAATTCAAAGGTACATTGACATAATTTACCGAAAAAGGCGATGTGAAGAGCGTGTGCAGAGCATCTAAAACCAGAATTGTCGAGACTAAAGACCCGTAAATTGTCAATGTAAACTTGCGTTCTTAAACGTGAAGCGTGAAACGCGAAGCGAAAAGGGCGTGTCCACTTCGTGTGTCCGCTGTTCCACGCTTCATCTATTTCACCCTTGAGTTCAAGCGACTGCACAAATCCTACAGCAAGTCTAGAATTTCACACCAGTCCCAGAGTTTTAAGATATATTTGCTAAGCCTGAATTTACATAATTACCATCAGTTTTATTTATGACTTTTTCACGGAAACGGATCGCTAAGAATTTGCCCCTGAAAACGGTTTCAATGAAAACTGTCCTATTGAAAACTGTTCAAGTTCCTGTGACATTTAAAAAAACAGCCGATAGCAAGAACTTTAATTGGACGTTAGGATCAGCTATAGACTGCTATACGATGAAGATAACTGTCCGGCGGCTAGGAAATTAGATATACGCACAGGTGAAGTTTTGAATTTGCTGCGAAGTAGACTGCATGTCACAAATGTAATCACACCAATCTCAAAAAGTACAAACCTCAATTGGCAACCTTGAAAGTGATAATGAACTTACTTCATTCTTATGTACATAAAATTAATCAACTGACGACTGCATTTCCGATCGTTCTCAGTGAAATGAAAATTGCTTAAAAACAAAATAAACATTTTAACAATCATTGTCAAAGCAAGCAGGTCTCTAAAACCTCTAATGTTCAACTGCTCGATAAAAAAGTGTCTTTTAGCAGCTTTCTTTTGAGCTTTCTTTCTTAAAACTATTTATAACGATTCGTAAAGGTTTGAGTCCGAATCCCTTTGATGCCGGCCTCGATGGTTTTATTTTTCAAGCTACCAATTTAAGAGTGCAATCTCACGAACTGTAGTTTTGCCTCATTGCCCTTTCGTTCTTTTCACAGTATTTCCCTTACCGTGCACAACGTCGATTGTAAGCCTTAGAACTCTTGGACTGGTTGGAGCATATAGATGGAGCTTATTCTTGCATTGCGTGCGTCCTAACTGCTGTTGTAATTATGCTTATGTGATCGCACCTCCCGTAAGCGACCAACCAAAATGTCAAGCATAGATAGTCGCTTATGAGAGATTAGAACACATTGGGTCAAAATGTTGCCTCATTAGCATATGAAAACTGACTGCAGAGGCTTACCTCATGTTTTAATGTTTATTCATGAGAAAAGTCAGTACTTCCAATTGAGAAATTTCAGTTTCTTGTACTACCCAGGAATACGATGATGTTACAACTTATTATCTGTCTAGTGGTCGCTTACGGGAGGAGAAGGAAAATTTCACACTTTTAGCTCTAAAAGTTGTTGCAGTCACTTCCGTGAGGTGATCGCTCACAAGAGGTTTTAATGATTTGACTTGGATACTTTTTGTATTGTGGCAAACTGGTTGCCGAGGAGAAGTGTTCGCTTACGAGAGGTGGTCATAACAGGAGGTTCGACTGCATTATGTCGTAGTTCGTAGTGAAAACAAGACTTAAGCATATAAGAATATAGAATTTAACTTTGAATATGATGTTGCACAAAACCTGAGCGACACAGTAAAAACAAATAGAAAGAGAGCGAGAGAAAGAAAGACAACAAGAAACGGAACTGGCGTGTGGCCACTTCGAAGGCTGAAACACGTCGGCAATGACATATCGAACGCGATAAAGCATAAGCTGACATACCACGCGCAAAAAGGCGCTACTTAGCAGCTTAGCAGCGCTTTAGTGCGCCTGCTTATGTTAAGTGTCTTGTAGTTAAGAAAACATTGCCGGGGTATTATGCACGAAAACATGACGGATTCGGCAACGAGCTCGAAGAAGAACATTGAACGATTACAAAGTACCAAACAAATGAACGAGTTAACAAGAGGTGACACAACGCAGGGCGTAAACGCGGGCCAGTTTAGGGAGACTTTGTTCCCATGGCTTCCTTCTCTGGACAGGGCTTCCTTCTCTTTATCCAGGATCTGGATAATTGTTAAAGAATTTGATTTTAACTTACCAAAACGGTGCATTTGTGGGCAGGGAACATTGTATGTTTGCCTTACGACCGCCTGGCATCGCCTGAAAGCACGGCTAACTAGATCCACGGTAAAAATCGCTTCTCGTATACACCACCTCTAATTCCCCTACTTCGTTTCGCTTGCATTTGGCATTACTTGAAGTATTGCACCAACAATTTCACAAAGCCTTGCATCTGAAATATCAGAGAAAGTGATTCTTGGACCAGTTGTGTTATTAACTGCCATGGAATACTGATGTCGCCTTCGCAGAATTGTTTTGCAAGATATACGTGCTTCTTTCGCCACTTCTTTCCAAACGCCATGAACATAATGTAATTCTCTGATTACCTCTTCGGGGATGTAAAATCTTGGCTTACCTGGCCCTGTAGACTGCTCCACTGGACACGAGAATCCCATTCCGAAGCAAAGTTTCTTCGTGTTTTATACAAATCTTGGAACTGATCATTCCGGCAAACCGTTGACTTCTTCATGGACCAAATCCAACAGCTGAATTAAGTCTTCGCTTGCGCTCTGTTGTTCGCATTGTATAATAACGGATCTAATGACGTAGGCGTGATCATCTAACGTGCACTCAAAGTACTCTAAAACATTGAGATTATCACTGTGTAGATTTGGCTGATCTTGACGAAAACGCGAAGGAATCGAATCCGCCATTTTGTCTAGTTAACTCCACTGGCCATTGATACAGTGTGCACAATAGCAGTATTATTTTTTTCTCGATAGGCGTTAGCCGTAAATATTTCTTATAGGCGTTAATACATTTGTCATAGCCGTCAATATGTATTTGATATAGCCGGTAATATATTTGCCACAGGCATTGATATATTGGTCACAGCCATTAATGGATTTGTCATTGCCTTTCATATATTTGTCATAGCCTTTCATATATTTGTCAAGGCCTTTCATTTATTTGTCAAAGCCTTTCATATATTTGTCATAGCCTTTCATATATTTGTCATAGCCTTTCATGTAATATATCAAACACGAGCGACAGTGTTTCATCGGGATATCCAAACACTGAGAAGAGAGTTGAAAATACGACGCGTAGCGGATTATTTTTGACGAAATTCGAGGTGTTTGGATAGCCGATGAAACACTGTCTCGAGTGTTTGATATATCTTCTCAATCGAAGCAAAAACTAAGGAGAAAATCGAGAGGTAAAATCGTCGAAATCTATGCTAATTAAGACCGGGTATCAAAACCTCCTTCACGATTGTGATTTTCTTTGTTTTAGCTTGATGAATTATTAATGAGTTTGAGAAATATTTGTCCAAGCCTTTCATATATTTGTCATAGCCTTTCATATATTTAAGCTAAAAATGTTTGGTGTGTAGCCAGGCATGTTAAAAACTAGATAAAAAGGTATTTAAAAAAGCTGACACTGGCTAAAATATTGGGTTGGACGTTTCGGCAACTGCTGTTGCCTTCTTCAGCAAAAGATAAAATGCAAATGTTTAACGGCGTCCTGATGGTATATGATGTATGCTAATATTAAATCGCACCTCGAAGGAATATTTTAAAAGTTAAACAAAGTCTCTAGAGCATTCTTAATTACTTCTACAAATTCTTTATGCTATTGTAAACGTTTGGAAGCGCTATGTGTTCGTTTATAGCGTTCGTGTCTCGCACGGAATGATGACCTGTCAACAATTTCGACGCTCACCAAATCTATTTGGTGAATGTGGCGCATGTGGTGTTTGGCCAACAAAGAGTTTTCATCTAATATTGCTATGGCCTTAGCGCGCGCGATGTCTGACCGATGTAGACGCAATCACAATCTTTACATTTGATTTGTACACGATTCCTCTGGAAGCTTCTTTCTCGATCTTCTCTTTTGGTTTTTTAAGTATGTTTGAGATTGTCCTAATAAGCTGATGGGCGACCTCGAAGAACTTTGGCGATTCTCTCAGAGAATCCTTTGGCATAGGGCAAAATAACCATGCCGCGCTGGTCGGTACCATTCACTTCTTGTTGTCTATTTAGTTGGCGGCCATTGTAAATGAAATTGGCAGGGTAGTTATTAGCGGTTTACTGCTTCCGCTACTCGCTTAGTTTCTCCAACTAAATAGAGACTTTGTTTAACTTTTAAAATATTCCTTCGAGGTGCGATTTAATATTAGCATACATCACATACCATCAGGACGCCGTTAAACATTTGCATTTTATCTTTTGCTGAAGAAGGCAACAGCAGTTGCCGAAACGTCCAACACAATATTTTAGCCAGTGTCAACCTTTTTAAATACCTTTTTTTCATATATTTGTCAAAGCCTTTCATATATTTGTCATAGCCCAATATATTTATTTAAAATAATATAAATTGAATAACAATATTGCCCCATATGGCGCTTCATAACACTCCACGCGCGCGCCAGAGTTGACATCGGCGTAATAACCTACGCTACCAAGTACGCGACTAAAATGAAAGCAAAATCACAGGGAGCACACGATCTTGCTCGTTAGAAAGAGAGTAGTAAATAAATGAATAAAAAGAATGAATAGTTTACCTTTGTCTCCTGCTGTCTTTTCTTACGCGACCTTACAGGGAAAACCGCTGCCTTCAAGTCCTGTGGAACACTGTAACTCTAAACTCGTACCTAGGCCTTTTCGCACTCTGCATTTTTTTTATTTATTACTCAGGCTACCGTAGGAAGAAGGCCTAAGTCTAAAAATTCAAGCCGTTCGTCGTCGTTGTTGTCGTCATATTTGATGGCCAAATGGAAAGTCATGGTCCCAGGCCTTTCTAGCGTAGTGCGAGGAAACTGGGAATGAGAATGCGACAGCTCTCGCTCTTCGTGAGAATGTTGTGTTTTGCGAAGAAAGTTTGGGAGGGACTCCAAAAAGATGTCGACCGCTTTCAGAACGGGTTCGCCCACGAATTATATTGCTTGAAAGCCTGCCGGATAAGCAAAGTTCATGCGCGTCCTCACGACATAACAAAGGAGTCATG
This sequence comes from Micromussa lordhowensis, assembly GCA_964020085.1. Classification (NCBI taxonomy): domain Eukaryota; kingdom Metazoa; phylum Cnidaria; class Anthozoa; order Scleractinia; family Lobophylliidae; genus Micromussa; species Micromussa lordhowensis. Next base: position 4,725,675 of record OZ026596.1, on the reverse strand, counting down.
TACGAGTTTTTTTGTGTGTGTGTGAAATCTCGTGGTTGAAACGAGTTGAAACTACGAAAACACAGACGAAAAACAAATCATGATGCTGAGACAAACTCGGATGTTAAAAAATCAAAGATTCGTCGTAAGCGGAACTTGGAAGATTAGGGAAACAACATGCAATTGAACAAAGAGGATACTCAACGAAGCAACTTGAGTAGTATTCTTTTATTTGTTTTTACCTGGCAGCCGGGAAGTGTTTCCCAAAAAAGCTAGATACCTGGCAGTTTGAAATTATTATAGAATTTCCACGGAATAATTCATTTAATTCTTAGGATACAGTAGAATAGTTGATCCGCCGTAACACAGTAGGTCTTGGTGTCACGCAACCTGTTGCGGACTTTCGTCACTCTCGGGTCAATTGCAGTTCGGAAATCCATTGGTATTTCTAGGAGATCGAGCATTCTCAGCAGGAATGGACATTTCCATGGAAAAACGGAAACAATTTCTGACTGCCGGGTATAGAGTTTTAATTTTTTGTTTTTTGAAAAACCGTGCCTGTGAGACCCGGTTCAAAAGCCGAACTTTACATGTGCCGAACCTAATAACAATTTGAGTCGACCAAAATAAATAAATAAGTTCGGCAGTTGATTTAAACGTCGAACCTAATTAAGTCGAACTCAATTGCAAAAATAAAAGATATACTCTTGCGAACGTTGGTAATTGCTCAACAAAATGCCGGAAAAAATGTGGGAAAGACAAATTGTGGAAATGTAGAGCTAGAACAAGTTGCAGTTAGCAGAAAACAACCGAAGACGAGTTTTGAATAGGGAAGATATTTGTTTACAAACATTGTTTTTGTTATTTAAATGTTCAAAACGTTAAACAAAAGACTTCTTTGTTTCCCCAGCCAATAGCTCTCTGGTTGGCATATTAATAACAATAGGTGACGTCACTGATATCTTTGCTATTTGGTTTGCCTTCGATTATTGCTTATTCCCAGAGGAACAACACAGTTCCTTTTCCAGTTCGTTCCTGCCATCTGTGTCTTCAAGATTCATTTATTTTGTCATTTTCTCTCAGAAACATGTCTCGCAGTACGCCATTAAACTGCCTGCTTTTCAACCCGCTACGCTCTCATCGTTTTTGGGTTATTTTTTTGTAAAAAAAAAAATACCTCTTAGTCGGCGCGACGGGTCAATGGGTGAGTGAGTCAGTGAGAGATGTATGTATGTCACACCAATCAGATTGGATCTACTATAAACAGCCAATCAAATTTCTTGTTGTAAAGGTAAATAGTATATGAGAAAATTCAATTAGAGGTCGCGAATCGTCGCTTCTAGTTCTTTGGATATGTTTTAGGGGAGACGAGACTATTTAAATTTGAGACAGTGCTGATGTCTACAACAGTAAGTATAGGTAATTGTTATCGTTGCATTCAAATATAACGAGATATTTTTCTTTTTTAGTTACAAATGGTAATTTGACACTTTTGTTGTTCACAAGGGAGTAAATTCAATTAGAGCTGACAAATCGTCACCACTTGTTGCCACGAGATGCTTGCTATTTTTAGTTACAAATGGTAACTTGACACTTTTGTTTTTCATATGGGAGCAAATCTTTCGCACGAGATGTTTGCTATTTTTAGTTATAAATGGTAACTTGACACTTTTGTTTTTCATATGAGAGGAAATTCAATTAGAGCTTAAAAGTTGTCGGCTGGTGTTTCCATGCAGGATATTAAAACAGCTTTCATTTCCAAACTCTTTTTACGTCTCTGCAGTAGCAGTTTATAGTTTTATTTGATGACACTCATTTCAGTCCGATATTTTTAAAGGTAAAAGTATGAAAACTGTGCAAATGTTCTTTGAAGACTGCATGGCGTCAAGTTAAAGTGCAACTTATTTAAATCAGACTTTTAACGTGTCAGAGAGGTTTTTTTTTTCTCTTTCTTCCTAGTTTCGGTCAGGTAGTGTCGTTGTGTAAAACGGGTAAACTTACGACTTGTATAGAATGCGAAAAGCTCTCTTAACTTGAGTATTTCTGAGCAAAAATTCCTCTTGGGGGATGAAAGGGCTATGAGATCGGTGAGTGACGTGGAGTTATGCATGTGCGCGGGTCACACCAATCACAGTGGTTGCGGGGTTGCATCAAAGAACGAATCAAATTGCCTGTTAGAAAAAAAGATGGTATCTACTTTAATCTGGATACGCGTCAGATCACTGTAGTTTGTTCAATCAAGTATTTTATGGCTTACTAATTAGGTATCTTACCATGTATATCATAAATTCCCAGTTTCTCTCTTGCTGTACATAGCAATCAAAAAGACTACATACATACATACATTTCTTTATTTTCTAATAACTATTTTAACAAATCGGACATGCCCACAGGTAGCCAGCTAATCTAGGTGGGTCATGTCTTAACTAAAAAATTAAAAGGTAAATATACACGTTTACAGAAATCAGGTAATTAACCAGAGAGAGTAGGTATACAAGTCTACAGAAATCAGGAAGTTAACTAAAAAGAGTACTACAAAAAAAAATACTACAAAAAATACAACAATAATACAATTAAGGGTATGCTTGTTATTCTGAAAATACACTAAAAACTTAAGAAAATTTGACCTTTTGCATAACCTTTCGTTTCGTAACGTTTCGTAAACTTGTCAAATTAACCAAATCATTACTGTAAACATCTCCATGAATGCTCCTATCTCCGAGACTTCATAAAAAATAACTCTTGCACGCCTTGCGTGCCTATGTTCAAATACGGAACGCTGCATACAGAAGTGGTTTATGCACATCAAGCAAGTATATTTCGTACTCTCTAGCCAAGAGTAAAACTTATCTTCCCGCTCTTTCCGCCATTGTAAAGATCTACTTTTTCCGCTTGGTCCTAATCTGGCGCAAGAACCTTTGTATTTAGTAGGCACCGTCTTTAATTGGCGAGTCGCGAAATCCAGGATCAACTAGAAACTACTCAAAGTCGTTAACAACCGAGCGCGAGCAGTCTATAAAATCGTTTCAACACCGTCGTTGATCCAATATAACATACAATAAAAATACATGTGATTTGTTGGCTTTCCGCCATGAAATCATGTGCGTGTATACCCAAACAACAGGCATTTGTTTCCGATTCAACGAAAGTTCGAGGACTTCACATACAGCTTTTCGACACAAATTTTCCAGTTCTGGAGGCATGCACGACGTTCCATTGGGTGACCTCGTCCCCGGATCCCTTGAGATGCCACCGGCTAGTGCGAAACTTTTTGTTTTACTTTCCTAGGCCGAGACATGAGGTGACGATTATAAACATATCACTCCTCCGACACCCTTGATTTGACATTTGAGAGGTTTGAATACCAACAGATTATCGGCATCCCATGCGTGAATATTTAATTAGGCGTTCAATTGACTTGACAACAGACTCGCGTCCTTGCCGCGTAAGTTGATATTCCCGTAGACAGGTAGACTCTTTCAGAGAGATTGAACGTATAGTGCTTGTTCAAGTCTTGTCGTTCGCTTTGAAGGATTCTGAACCAGTTTTAGACTCCAGAGTGAGTGTTGTTGACTTCAAAAGTGTTCAAAAATGTTCGGGAAACCTCGCTCGTCTATTCCCGTGGCCGGTAAAACTGGCATTCCCGTGAAAAGAACAGCACAGGCGACCTCAACCGGGAGATCAACGGCAGCCAGCGCGAATTCTAGTATTCCCGTGGCTTCTAAGGTGAGTGGAAAGCAATTTGGAGCACTAGGCTTTGATTTATGGAAACGTTTCGAGTGCCTTGTTTGAAAGATCAGATCGAGTATTGTCACACGAAACGTAGCTAACGAGCACTTGACAACAGACGAACGGTAAAGTAAGTAAACAAGATGCTCTTGAAAGCAGATGGTAAAAGACACTGCTGAAACTATTGGAGCATCGAAGCTATTCTCGTTTTCTCGTTTTATTACTCTCGACAACTTCGACAGTGTAGACCAGTGCACACTGGAATTCAATAAAATGGTGAACGCATTTTAGTTTTATGTCGTGACGATAAGCGGACATCATGAATAAACTGAACTTTCCTGTTTGCATCAATTTAGTAGTTTGCCTGGGGATCAAAGCAGCAAGTTGTGAAGAGCTAATCGATAGAATTGTTCCTCGTCATAAATGTTATAATGGTTTGATAAATTTGTCAGATAAACATTTATTATTTAAGTATTAATCATTGTGTATAAATTTCCGAACAGTTCTTTTGAGATTTGAGATTCAGACCATAATTATTTCTATTGCGTTTCATTAGAACTTCTGCATCAAAAATTCTAATCAAAGACGTAAGGCAGTAGGAGAAATTATTTCATTCGAGCTGAAAAGAAATCAAACTAACACGAACTCAGAGAGGAAGCTAAATTGTTTATGGTGACATGTAACTTTATAGTCACGCAATATACATGTGATCTTAATACCTTCTTTGTCTTAAAATTTACATGTTTGGTTTGCATCTACTTGATATACGATTCCTTTAGTTTTTTTACAAGCTGCCGAAGCTGGAAATCTTTAATTGTTTGTACGAGCAAGAAAATGTTAGGCAGATTTAAAAGTTAGTGTTTATACACACACTACCGCAAACTTTTGTCACGCAAGTAGCGCCTATTCTACATTGTAGATAAATAGGCCAATTTCGATATATCAAAATTCTAACTTGGCTCCGAGGTTTGGGAGAATAAAACAAAAGAAATCAACTATTCATCTCTCATCCTGGACGCGAGTTCATTTGTTTTATTCCCCTAAACCTTGGAGCCAGGTTAGAATTTTAACATATCGAAATTGGCGTATTGTCAAACTACATGTACATGAATTTTGATGTAAAATAGGCAAGGCTAGCTGATGTCATACGTCTTATTCTCCGTTTCTGGGCTGTTATTCAAATGAATATTAATTTGACGAAGTTGATAATAATTGAATTTTTGACAGGCAAGCAGAAATTCTGTATCGGATCTCCCAAAAGACGCCAAACTACTGAGTGAGATGGTACTGAACCTGCAGAAACAAGTTCAGGAGAAGGACGATGCGCTATTGGACATCAGTGAAAAGCTGTCACGGAAGTCGGAAGAATGTGAGAGCTTGGTGGAAGAGCGTGACATGATGAGAAGTAAAAGTTCCTTTGACTTGCAACAGGTAGGTGTTCAGCTCTAAGCTCAAGCCGTGGCTTCACGGTCGGTATTTTCTCTTTTGAACTTTGATTTTGCAATATAAAAAGGTAGGATTAATGGAATAGGACGAAGCAACACCAATCTTATAGGGTCTTGTAGGTAACAGGCAAAGACGCAGCTAACTGTACGCTGCAGGCCGTATTTGTGTTAACTGTCAGCTTACTGTAGATCGAAGATCACTTGAGAGCACAAATCTGCTGTCGACATGATTAATATAAAAACAGCCATCACATACACGCGCTAAACAAAAATGTTTCAAACTGGTATAAACCATAGAAAACACTCTTTTACTGCTTCTCCCACGTAGAAATCTGTAACATAAAGAATGTATAGGAGTTACGCACTTTACTGTCTCAAAACACAGAGATTGTTTCGGAACAGTCAAGAACTGCGGATAAGACACTCGCCCACGGTTTGTGCAGTTAACGTTTCTGTTGTATCCGTGCTTATTAATTAATACAACTAAAAGCGTTATGTGACTCTTTGCTAGGTTACTGAGGACCAGGATGCTCTCCAAGAGACGCTCAAGAAGAAGGACAGATACATACAAGAAATAGAGAGGCGACACAATGAGGAAACTATGGAACTCAAAAGAGAGCTTGAGGAACTAAGCAGCGAAAATGAAATCGAATTAGAAATGCTAAAGAAGGAAATGGAAGACCTCAAGTTGAGGGAAGAGCGCTGGAAACGAGTCGCCGAGCTAAAAAAAGACTCTGATTACGACTCGAGTGACGTAGGATCACGTGATCATTCGCCTGAAATCGAGGCTCTAAAGGAACAGATGGCCTCGCTCCAGAGTAATTACGAAGATGAGATCACAGTGCTCAAGGAAAAACTTCAAACAGAGATTGTAAAGGCAAGCGAGGCAGCCGACAAGGTGGAGCAACAAGAGTTTGAATTTCAGGAAAATTTAAGTGAGCTGAACAGCGCATTTCAAAGCGAGAAAAACGGACTTTTGACAGAACATCAAACTGAGATGAACGAGTTGAGACGTTCGTACGATGAAAAGATCAGGGGAATGGAAACTGGTACCCATTCTTCCATGGACGTCTCTAAAAGGGAGCAGTACGAAAACCAGATTTACCAGTTACAAGAACAGGTTTCAAACTTGACCAATGAACTTGAAGCCAGTAAGGCCCAAATGGCACAGGACATCCAGATCATGAAAAACGAGTTTGAAGCGCAGCTGGATGAGTCGAGGAGTGGATTTGAAAACGAAAAGCAACAGCTCGAGAGTGCCATATTGGAACTAAAAAATCAATCTGAGGACGCGAACGCCAAGCACTCCAAAGACATTGAACAAATGGAGGAGGCTTTCAGGAGAGAAAGAGAACAAGTCCGAAATGCATCACACATTAATGAGGAGGACGTGAACGATGGAGCAATGCAGCGGAAAATCGAAGGATATGAGAATGAAATAAAGGAGCTGAAAGAAAGTCTCCAAAATGAACGACTTGAGTTTGTTGAGGCACGCGAGTCGTTGGAAAGTATGATTGCAGAGCAGGAGAAGAAATTTGAAGGAAAGGAAGAGAAACTGCGAGCAGAGCTCAATAAAGAGCACCAAATGAAGGTGGACAAAGTAGTCTCGGATTATGAACAACGACTTCAGAAAACAGAGAGAAGCTATCTTGAAGAAAAAGACGTTGAAGGGAATCGTGATCGAACAAACGAAGAACTTCAATTGGAGATTAAATCAATGAAGAGGTTGCACGAACGAGAACTCGAACGGCTTCACGAGAGCTTAGAAACCCTGCAAGCAGAGAACGAAAATCTTAAAACCGAATTCGACTTGGTGGTGACAGATCTTTCCAGCGAGCTAGAAAGCAATAAGAAACAAGACAAGCCGCCCATGAAGAAAAGAGACTCTCTTGTTCTCAAGGAGCAGATTGAGAAGTTGAAGGGAAATCAAGAGGAGGAAATTCGGTTGTTGGTAGAGGATGTTGCCTCGTATAAACAAAAAGTCGCAGAGCTGGAAAGTGAAGTGCAGAGGTCGAGAAGCGCGGATGAGACAAAATCCAAAGCTGACATTGATTTGCAAACAAAAACAACCGAACTTGAGTATGAATTAGAAGTTATGAGAGAGAAAAACAGCACTAACGAATTAGAGCTTCAAGAGTACATAGCGAAAGTTTCAGATCTTGAGAAGCAGTTGGAACTAAGAAGAAGCGAGCGAAAACAAGATGAGAACAAGATTTCAGGCCTTGAAAATCAGCTTGATGATTTGAAGAAGGAACAGGCCAATTCTGAGGCTAAAGAGAAACAGTACAAAGTCACTATTGAAACTCTACGGAGAGAGGTGGAAGCTGTTAACGTCGAGAAACAAAAACTAGATTCCGTGGTACAAAATAACCAAGAACAGGTTAAAAATCTTACTGAGAAGCTTAAGACCACTGAAGCAAAGTTCAGTGAAGAAGTTGAGAGCATGCAAGCAAAAATAGCGAATCTGCAAGCTGAAAAACAGGATATAAACAAAACATTGGAGACACAATCTCGCGAAAAGGAAAACAAAATTGAAGAGCTTGAGAAAAAACTCGAGCTGGTGGAAAATGAAAGTAAGAGTTCCATGGAAGCTCACAAGGAGAAGTCAGAGGAGGCCATTTTAGGACTTCATGAAAAAATCGAAGCGCTTACAAATGATTGCACGAAGGTCAGGAAAGAAAAGGACTTACTTCAGCAAGAGTTACAAGACCTAAGACAGGATTCCATCGAAGGCGGAAACGAAGATGAAAACGATAGCAAAATAGCTCAATACCAAGAACAAATAGAAAAACTATCGGTGAAGATTGAAAGCCTCGAGAATTATCGAAAACAGTCGGAAATTGAAAAACAAGATCTTCAAGAAGAAATCGAGAACCTTCGTTACCCTCAAAATGTTGAGCCGGTGATTTCTTTAGCTGCAGTCGATGAAACCTTTGCGGCAAATCCAGCTGGCTTGGGTCTGGAGTACGAGCAACAGATGAAGGGGCTTGCAGAAGATTATGAAGAGAAAATCGAGAAGTTGGGGAGAGAGCTTGAGGAAGAGAGAAGTAAGTCAGCGGCAAAAACGAGACGAATCGAGTCGGTTAATTTGGAAATTGAAACATTGCGTCAAAATCTTGAGCAAGAAAGACACTCCGTAAATAATTCGCAAGAGCGCATTGTTAAAATGCAGGAAAGACATGACGAAGAGTTAAAGAACTTAAAAGATCAAATAGCTTTGAATGCGAAGAATCACGAAGCTAAAGTTTCCTCGAATGAAGAAGCTGCAAAGGAGGAGTTTTTGAAGACAATTAAGACTCTTGAGGCTGATCTGGAAACGGCTCTTCAAGCTAACAGCGAGCAGGCGGAGTATATCACCGAGCTGAAAACACAACTTGACGTAGCGCGTCATACAAATGTAACACAGGAGGGAGAAGTTACCAAGCTCAGTAAAGAACTTGCAGAGTTTCAACGACAACAGAAAGCGCATGAGGCAAGCTTCACAGCAGAGCAACTTCTAACCAGTGAAGGGCACGTTAAAGTGGTCGGGGATCTCAAAGCTGATTTAGAAGCGGCGCGCAAATTGAACCAAACACAAGAAAACGAGATAAACAGGTTTGAACGGGAACTGGCGGCCTTTCAACAACAACAAATAGCACACGAAGCGAATCTAACTGCTGAACAACTGAGAGTCAGTGAAGGACACGCTATGGAGGTGACGGAGCTTAAAGCAGATTTGAAGACAGCGCACAAATTGAACAAAACACAGCAAGAAGAAATAAACGAGCTTAAACAGGAGCTGGAAGAGTTTCAACAACAGCAAATTGCACATGAAGCAAATCTAACAGCGGAACAGCTTAAAATAAGTGAATCACAAAAAACACAAAAGCAAGAACTCAAGAGGAAAACGAAAGAAATCACAGCTCTCAAGTCCGAGTTAGAAGACGCGCACCAAACAAATAGGAAACAATATGAAGAACTCGCAAGGGTGAAAAGCGAGCGTGATGAACTTAAAAACTCTCGAAAACGCTTCGAAGAGAATTTTCTCGCTGACAAGTTGAGAACAGACGAAGCGAGTGAACGGAAGATTAAAGCCTTAGAAGAAGAGGTGAGGCGAAAGGCAGAGGAAATGTCCAAGCTATTCACCGTTCTTGACACAGAGCAGAAAGGGAGAGAGAGAGTTTTAATGGAGACAGAGAAACATTTAACGCATATGCACCAAGCTGAACAGGAGAAAATTAACTCGGAGGGGATCATAGCAGAGCTAAAGAATCAAAATCAAGTGCTACGAAGCGAGCTGGGCAAAGAAAAAGAGCAATTTGCAGCGTTTGTTTCGCAGAGCAAGAAAGCACAATCTGACGAGCACGAGGAAGTCGAAAAGCTTAGTAGATCATTAACGGAGTCGGAGATGGACAAAGGAAAGCTTACGGACGAGATGGAGACGTGCAAGGAAGAACTGAACAAAATGGAGGAAAAATATGTAAAACTGAAAGAAAAGTTTTTAGCTCTGAAACAAAAACGGAAAGAAGAAAAGGAAAAATATGATGAAATGCTATTAACGCCAAGGTTTGAAATGGGATTGCAAACAAGTCTTCTGGAACCGGAGGAACTTAATCAAACTAAGGAGCAGCTTTCGACGTCCATGCGAGAACAAGGTCGTCTTGAAGACGAGTTAGAGTCTCTTCAACGAGATACGTACAAAAAGAAAAGCGAAATTCAAGCGCTGAAACGAGCCAACGAGGTATTGAGGAAGCAAAATCAAGTTCTTTACCTCGAGACAGAGAGCCTAAGGAGGTCGGGACATAGAGATGACATTGATGTTTCCGAAATCGAAAAGCAAAATGAGAATTTAATGAAAGAGAAAGATAATCTAGAGATAGAAAATCGGTATCTCAAAGAGGCTTTGATCGAGAGAGAGAAACAAGATGAAGAAGGCAAAGAAAAGGAGAGTTTATCAGATAACTTGTCAGAACCAGAGTCTCGAGATTTAAAGCAAAATCACGCAAGAATTGAGCAAGAGAATTCAAAGTTAAACGAAGAGAATGAATTCTTGTTAAAGCAAGGTAAACGTCTCCAATTCCAAGTAGATCAACTTGAAGACGAAGTTCAAAGGCTTAAACGTCAAACTCCTCTGACGTCAACACCCAAGGTTGAGGCTCAGTCTCAGCCTTTTGTGGACGAACTAATCCGAAGAGAATCTGGGACCCACCTTAACGTGGAGTCGTCACCAGGCTCATTCGGAGGGGCTCCTCTCAATAGTTCCCTCGAAGCTCAACGATTCGCAGAAGAAAATCAACGAATAAAAGAGCAGATTGCCGTGTTGCAAGGACGGCTGAGACTAAAAGAGAACGAACTTCAAAACACAAACATTTCACAGACAGGAGAAATGGACGATTTAGTGAACGAGAGGCAAGTGTTGCTCGCGCAGATCGATTCTATGAAAGAAGCGCTAGAGAAAGACGCGGATAAAGGACACAATGGGACAACTGCCAGCCAAAAGGTAAATGATCTAATATAGTCTGCTGTACACTTGGCGAGTTAACAAATTGACGTCAGTTTTTCATGCGTCTGTCCTGTTATTGATCATGAATTTCGTCATAACATTGTCAAAGTAGCTGTGGATTCACGAGGCGATAGTCGAGTGGATCCGCAGACTACTTTGATAATGTTATGACGAAATTCATTGTCAATAACAGGACAGACGCATGAAAATCTGTCGTCAATTTGCTTTTTACGATAACATCGCTCGTCGACGCATCGCATAAATTATAAATTCATGTGTCTGTCCGCTTATTGACAATAAAAATTAGCTTAGAATCTCTGCAGTTATGGTGAAATGTTGTATGGTGGAAAACGAGGCCAAGAGAGTGCCACGCACTTCTCACGCGCGCGCATTTTCGTCCCCAGTGCCGTACCCGTTTCAAATTGACGCGCGCGATGCTCCGTGTACGAAAATGATATGTGCGGGAGAGGCCACTCTCATTCCGTTTTACCAGCGCTTCTTTCCCTGTTTTTAAATCTGTCTTTATTCTGTAGCCCCTTTCCTTGCTTCAAATGTTCAACTCACTATACTACTCTCTAAGCCACGCCCCCTACCCCTTTCTTCTTCCCAAGCAAGATGGTTGGGCATTAACCCCATCCTGTACAATTTCTGAAAGGGAAGCATCTATTTCACTCATGATTTATGATTTATGCTTTTAATAAAGTTAAAAAATATATATACGTCTGAAACGTAACCACCTGTTGGAAAAGACTTGATACAAATGCAGAGTAACAGTGGGGAACAGCAAAATATTTCTTCCTAAGCAGGAAAAAGTAGCAGAATTGCGCGTCTTCTCCCGTTGTACTTCGCGCTTTTTTTGTTTTTCCCATCAGTTCTTTTAGAAAACAACATTAGACTTCGAGCAGCTAGGAGCACAAATTAATCACGGTATTTACGTTGTTTTTATCAAAATATATTTTGCAGGTTACCGACTGGGATGCTAACAGGATGGCCGACACTGTAAACGAAAGCTTAGTTTCACCAGCTCCTTTTACACAAAGAACAGGCCACACCCCTTTTACAGGATTCGCCGCGTCCAATCTTCAAAGCGTTGAATTTAATGTGGAAAATTACCTTGGATCGGCCTACTGGGAAGCGACCAAGTTTCTCGACAGATTACAGCAAGTCAGCTAAGACATACAGAATGAGATTTCGAAGTTTTAGAATAGTTATACATACATTTCATTTAGTTACTTTCTTTCTTTCGTCAACCCTTTAATTAGCGCCCAAGCCCTCCCCTCTGGGTTTCATATACATAACAAACAAACAAACGTCCCTCGGAGAATTTTGAATGCATGTGGGTTTTAGTCAGCACAAGCTTTTAGCTCGAACAATAGAGAGAAATGAAAACAGATGATAAAATACAGTGTAAATAGTGTAAAGATTGATCTTTCTTTTTACTTTGGGCCTCTCTTCCACAGAGGCTTAAAAGCGTTTTTTTTTTCGGGTGGGGAGAATCCGCTGAACGATATGAATGCAGGCGCAGTGCGTTTCCAACAGCCTCCTTCACAAGTACTCTCTTGTATAACTCGTCGCACGATCTTTCCTCTATAACGTTACGGAGCAAAACTGCGTGACCGGCCTGCAGGGGTCCCTGGCGGTTTAGCGGGGCTGAGCGCAAAGCGCGTGACGTGACGTGTATCGGGGTCCACGCTCACGTTAGTAGTGTATCGCGCTCGCGTTAACTGCCTCGCTGTTCGATGTAACTACCTGTGCTGCTGGCTAAGCCAAAAGAAACGTTTCAATGGATTGTCGAAAGTATAAGTCTCTAGCTGCTTTTCAGAGCGAGTTCTCTTGATCCTCATCGCGGCTTACATCTCTTGCCTAAAAATCAACTTCTCCTGACTAGCAATATAAAAAGCTGTGTTACGTAAGTTCTCGTTCCTCGTTTCCCAGGTTTAATTTCAAATGATATTTTAGAGAGCAATTTTGTAATATATATTTTTATAGGGAAATTTGCAGAATAAAAATTATTTTCATACGTGTGCTGGCAGAGTGAGTATTAAGTCACTACTTCACAGTTTACTTCAAAGTCAGTTTGAAGGTAACATCTTTTTGTCTGACACGAGTCTTACACATCCCCGATTTTTCCCATGCATGCCCCTGTTACCTATTATAACTTAGCTAGCAGAGCCGCGCAGTCAAATTCAGTATACGTAAGCGTGCTCAAAATCCCGATAGTGGACGCTGATAGCGTGAGCAAATCGCTTCGCCAGAATTTTTGTTTTTTTTTACGCGAGCGGCCATTGTTAGCGCGGGGGAAAATATTATAGTTCGCGACAATAATGGATACAAACAGCAAGACTCGGCCCACCAGTCCCAAAACGAAGACAATTTTGCGGCCTTTTCTCTTGGGCTACAGTTCTTAAATGAGGCAGAAAAAGAGAAAAACAACGGAAAAGGAGACTCGGCATCAGCGCCGTCACGTTTCGCTTCACTGTCCGTTTTTCGCGTCCAATTTTATGCACAATTCCACCGGCTATGTTATAAAACAATTGGTTCATGCTTTTAGCTGTGCACTATCGAGTTATGGAGCACGTGGGAAGTTTGGAGAGCACGAAAGAAGAGTTGCCCGAGGCGATAGCCGAGGGCAACTCAAGCTTCCTTCGTGCTCTCCGAACTTCCGCGTGCTCCATGACTCGATAGTGCGCAGCTAAAAGCATGAACCAATTGTTAATTGTCCCACGCTTAGTTTGGTTGACCTGACTTTATATTTCTTTCAAACTTGTTTGAAGAGGTATTCTTTTTTTTTTTCTGCTACTGAAGAGAAATATCGGTTTTCAAGTGCAATTTAACGCGGAATTTACGAGTCAGGTAATTAATTTTCCTTGAATCGCATAATTGAATAAATTTGTAGAAAAAGACATTGTAGAAAAACTTTTTTGCAGTTTTGTTACAATTTGACGACAGTTGTTACGTAGATGCGAAACAATATCACTTAGCCTCGTTTTCAACTCGCAATTCCACGCTAAATACCTCGCTTCGTAAACCAATCAGAATGCAAGATTTTATTCAATTATGCAATTCTGAATATTATATTGATCACTCAAACAATCATTAAATCAATCAATCACTCAAATAATCATTCAATCCTTCCATCAATCAATAAGTCACTCGATCCATCAATCACTCAGAGTAAATCAATCAAACAATCACTTAATCAATCAAGCACTCCATCATTCAATCCATCAATCACTCAATCATTCAATCAATCAGTGAGTCAATCAGTCAAACAATCAATTGCTCACTCTGACTCAATCACTCAAACAATCAATCTATCAATCTCAATCATTCACCTATTCGGTCAACCAATCAATTGTTGAAAGAAAAGTGGTACAATTGTATTGAAATGTCTGGCCTTGTTTGTCTAGAATAGTAAAGAGGGACTCTCGAATTATTTTATGTGCTCCGGTTAATTATTGACTAGGCATAAATTGTACAAACATTTACTAAGTAGAAGGAAACGATTTGCGCATAGTTGAAATCAAAATTTAACTGAGATCAAAATGAACTAAATGTAACGTGCATCCATGTGTGTTTGAATAAGTGGTGTGCATTGTGCCACAGGCAACCTACCCTGGTTCTTTTCTAATTCTTAGTCTGCATGAGCCGTTAAGGGGCGAACCACCGTGAGGGTTTTCGCGTGCAATTTAACGCGGAATTCACGAGTCAGGTAATGAAGTTTCCTATATTGATTATTCATTGACTGAGTGATTGATTGATTGATTGAGTGAGCGAGTGATTGCTTGATTGATAATGCACTAACATCCCATTCAGGTGCATGCAATAATGAACTAGTGGTACACCAGTTAAAGATTTTGCCGCCCTTTGCGCCAGTGGGTGCGACGGGGATATGAATGATTGAGTGAGTTGAAGATCAGGTGCTGGCATTACAAGCCCATGGGCTTGAGAAAAGCCTAAAGCTCGACAAAAGAATCATGCAGCACTGAAAAACAATCCGGTCATTGGCCTACGAAAATGGACGACTTCTCCCATGCTTCCATTGTATGATACATGTCATACACATTGTAAATCCAGAACCTTATGGGATAACATGTATGCTACTACACAAAAAATTCTCATAGGTTATAGTTTCATGATTTTATTTCTGACTTAATGTATAAGGTTTCAGTCAGCGATAATCGCGGATTGTTCTAACACTAGCTTGTGCTTAATCCCCTGCATCACCACACCACATTTTAGAAACAATATTTATAACAATGCTATAGCCAGTACTATAACTGGAACCACGATTATATGTTTAAGCCTTCATTCAGAAAAGTAGAATCCTGGTTTTCGGGGACAGGTTTATAGAGCGTTCTTTTAGGAGCAAAACACCAGGATCACTGCACGTTTTGTTAAAAATTTTTTCAACAGGGGAATGCGAGTGAATATTTTCAGGGAATCGGGTACATTTAACAATTATTCCACAAGCGCGCGTTGGATATGAGATGATAGATAGCCAACGAGGCGCGTAGTTGGCTATAATCATCTCATATACCATGGTCCCTTAGCCAATCAAATTCCTTGAATTGCATTATACAATGACCCAGTTTTTTAAATGCGTTTTATTCATCATCTTATGTCTCTTTTTTGGCGGGAGAGGGGTTATTTGAAGGAAACAGGGGTATATCGGCAAGGACAAATGAGAACAGATGCTTGAATGTACCTTTCAGGAGCATGGGAAAGTTCACGGAGGATCATTTTCAAGAAGCACTCATTTGATCACCGTGGACCAGTGGTATTCAATTTTACAAAAGGCTATAATTGAAGCTAATAGAAAGAACATTTCATCATACAACAGTCATAAAATAGAAGCAGACTAATAGAAGCTAAACTAAGTTAAGCTGTTTATGGCAACACTTTTAGTAGCCACTCCCTTACATCTGCCATTTCCTGAAAAATTGAATAAAACAAATCAGTCACTCATTTCTAACAACTCACTTTTCACTGTGAAATAAAACGACAGTACTAAGCTGTTTTGTTCACGAGGTAAAATAAAAGTGAGGAAGAGGTTGAGAAGGGCGGGGGGGGGGAGGGGTTGGAGGGGGGGAGGGGTTGGAGGGGGGGAAGGGAGGCACAGAGAGACACCAAATATTTTGGTTGCAGTTTTCGCATGTAAACTATATACCGGTACCCAATTATTATACAAGTAACTGAAGAATGTGGTCAAGACTGGGACCACAAAATACATGTCATTACTTGGGCTAATTTCTGCAGTAATTAAACATATTGGTTATGAAGGAAAAAGTTGTCTTCATTTTCTGATCTGATGTCACAGGCAATGTGGGAGAATGCCATGTAACTTGTGGCCTTCCCTTCCACACAAAACTCAAACTAGCATCAGCTTGTTCTCAGGCTGAACTTACTTGTGGACTGGATGAGTGACCTAACCCTTGGTATTTTTTAAACTCGTGATTTGAACAAAAATGTGATAAAAGAGTGGAAGTCATCTGCCCAAGCCTAAACTGTACAACTGGGTCACTTTCCCCTGCAAATAACAAAATCATCACATAATTACTATTAGAAAATACATGTGGCCCAAATAAAATATAAGTTAAAAATCATATTTCTATTTAACAATTAGATTATGAACTCGAGATTTCTATCTCACTATCACGAAATTGAGAGTGAACAATCTAATTGTTTTATTATAAACCTAGAAGTCAATCAAAATCACATTATTCATTATTTTCTTCGAGCTGCTTTCTGAAAAGGATAGAAAATAATTTCTTCATGTTTCTCTAGTTAAAGAAACACTCATGATGGTTTGGGAGAACTGAAAAAAGCTGCAAAAACACTCACATATCAGTTTGTGTTTCCACAGCATGTTGTCTTCTTCCAATAATAACAATAACTATAATCTCTATCCGCACACAAACAAAATTACATGGAAGATATTACATACAGCTGTACAATAGAAGTCGAGTATTAAAACATAAAAGGAAAACTAATTTTTGGAAAAAAAAAGAGCCTACATGTAGAGACTAAAGGAAAAATTTGGTTTTCAAGTTAGCCCCTAGACTACATGTATACAAATGTAGCTCGACAGAAACACACAAAAAATTTTTAATCACCAAGGTCGTGTTCTATTAGGATCAACCGTTTCTGGTTCGATGGGTTGATTGGGTTTTTTCGTGTTCTTTTGGGGAAAAACTTGTTTCGGTTGGTTTGGTTGATCAACTTTTTCAACCAGCCTCCAACCAGGTTGAAACGGTTGAAAAAGCATTTGCGTGATTATATCGCATGATTGTAGCTCACGTAAGGGCTATTCCCAGGAGTTACTGCGTTTCAACCAAAAATGGTTGGAAAAGTGTTCTATTGAGAAATGCCAACCGTATCAAACCAAACCGGTTGCGCTTGAAACGGTTGATCCCAATAGAACACAACCCAAGTTTGTCAGCCCCATTATAAGGACGGCTCAGTGATCAAAACAAAGAACAAAGGCTTTTGATTCCTGATAAGATGATTACTCACCATGGCACTGTAGTATTTTTGTGTCTTTATTTCCTTTGATGGCCTAAAATTAAGCACATACATGTAATGATCAACCATTTCAGAGAGTTTGAACCTAGAAATTACTTAACAAGAATGTGATCAAAATGGTTTAAGCAGATGACTGACTCGTCTTGGACAATGAATTTTATTTAGAATGTGTTTGGTCTTCCCAGATCTTTCGCAGTCGTTGAGTACATGTAATTAGTAAGTTGCACTGAAATTCACTGGCAGAAGTTTTTAAGTTTGTGGATGAAACTCTTGTTTGTGTCATTCAAATGGAAGTTACTGGAAAAATATTGTTGAGATCACCATGGCCTCAAATGTTTCCTCCAGCCTTCACAGGTTTTAAAACAGCCGTGCTAAATTATTTCAATTTTCCCTGACTTTTCTTCAAAATGTCAATTTTCGCTTCCAGCGCCGATGCATACATGTATATAAATGTCTTTATGGTCTCACGCATCACAAATTAACATTAGTCACTCAGCAAGAACAGCATAGTTACAACACAAGAAATAAAGCAAACCTCAAAATTCCATCCGTTAAAAGAAACTGGGGTAAACAAAGAACTGGCTATCATGCTGTAAATGATTTTAACTCGCTGGACAAAACTATACGAGCCTCTGATAATGTAAATATTTTGAAGCGTCAGATTTTTAATTCATTGATTTAAGTTTTGTATTACACATAAGATACATTAGTTTTTAGTAGCATCTTTTAGCATTTTTATTCATTGTAAATTTTTAATTTTTAATTTTCGAGGTCCTTTTTGTAAACCACTTTTTAGTGAAAAAGTTTCCTCATTAAAGATTGTTATTATTATTATTATTATTATTATTATTATTATTTCCCTGATTCAAAATAAAATTCCCTGACTTTTCCCTGACCTTGAAGAATTTTTTTCCCGGCCATTTCTTGACCTGTGGCAATCCTGTTTAATACAGGGGTTTTCCTTTTCAAGTCAGTAAAACACTCACAAAGAAAATGGCTGAAATGTTGAGCACCTTACCTCTGGAAAAGAGTTGTGAAGAGGCAACCATGAACTTAGTGCTAAGATTCCAGCTAGAGGTTTCTCCATGGTCAGGGCTGTATATAGTGCAAGAGCGCCTCCTTGTGAAAACCCACCTAGTGAGGCCAGAGGACAATGCATTAACAGTGATGTCATAAATAATATTTAACACAAAGACTGTGTTTGACAAAATTTCCAAATACCAAGAAGAGCGTAGTGCAGTATTTTTGATGAACTCCAAGGTGTTTAGTGATGTGATCAAACACTTCCTTGAGTAAAGTTCTACATTTAAAAGTAATAAAAACCTTTGCTATTTTACATGACTGTTTACTGACAGAAAAACTTCACTAGAAAATAATAATAAAAATATAATACACCTTATTCCATAATGGCTGCCATTTTAGTGTTCTTTTGTTTGCTCGCAAATTAGCCCTTGTTGCTTCATTAAGGGAAAATATTCTTTTGTATTTCAAGTTTAAGAACGAGGCAACAGGGACTAATTTGAAGGCAAACAAAAGACCACTAAAATAGTGGCCATTTTGGAATAAGGTGTATTGTCCAACGTTTTGATGTAATTTTGCTAACATCATTATCAAGGTAGGTAAATAACAGTCTTATTGCAGTGTGACTATAAATAAGGGGAACTTCTGTAGTATAATTATAGACATTTGCATGTGATCTCACTTAGTTTCGCATGGATAGAGTCAGTTTGCACATTCAAACTTGGCTTGAGATCTTCAATACTGAAAAGTAACTATAACCGGTTTTGAGATTCTGTGCATGTTAAACATGTACATTCCAACTGACAAATTCAGGGTACTATGTTCAACAATGGAATGGCTTGGTGCAAGACAGGCGTAAGTGACTTTTTCAAGTAAATTTTTTCCCTTCAAAAGCGCCTGAATTTTTGCATGTGCTTTTCAGTTTAGTAGAAAAACATTCTCCTGTATCTTTTTTTTTTGGCTGAAATGCTCTTGTTCCGCTTTGTAATGCGTTCATCGTGCACGCTTCGATATTTTAACTTTGTTTTTCTCAGAAGCAAAGTGCAAACCAGCCGAAAAAAATACAAGGGAATGTTTACAACTTAATTGAAAAGCACATGCAAAAATTCAGGCACTTTTGAACGAAAAAAAAAATTACCTGAAAAAGTCACTTACAGCTGTCTTGCACCAAGCCGTTCAATTATTATGTTGATGTAAAAGTTGGCTGGTGTATCCACCATAGTCGATATCACATAGACCACATTAAAAAAAGGTACACAATGCATTGTTCGCTAACAATTCTTTTTTCTTACCTTGATAAGAATGTTGGCAACATCAAAACACTGGACAATTATTAATGTTAATTTACATGTAGGTCAGATATCCAAACACTGTCATGGTTATGATAAATCCTCAGTTTACACTGTACACTTGAGAAATTAGTGAGTTTAAGAACATTTACATGTAACAAATGACTTTCCCATGTGTTCTTTTAAAGTTCCATGCAACAGATGTGTTATATCTTCTTTGTTCCTTTTGGAACGAAAGTCTTACATGTTACCGGTATGTAAATGTCCAGTATTGAACTGAGGCTTCCTAAAACTCCAGGCTAACATACAGTATATGTAACATACCTAAAACAATTCGTTCTGATGGTATCCCACTTTTAATCTCTTCTTCAATTATTGATCTTACTGCAAAGCAATAGTGAAAACAAAATCATACTGTGTAGGAAAAAACAAGGTAGAGAACTTTCTGTATCAGTCATTCAATACATTGTGTATCTTCTCTAAGAAAAATGTACAGTACCATAAGTATTATTATTTTATTTAATGACTAGTCTATTGTGAATTCTTAAATTTAATTGGTTCTATGGACTCAGATAGAGTTGTCTAGGGATAAGCCTTACAGTTTACCTGGGTTTGTTTGTGTTGTACTCTTCCACGGCAAGAATTATGATGTCATTTATGGTGGATTTTCACTGATAAGGCAAAATGCATTTCCATGCAGGGCAGGAACAAAAAAGTGCATTGTGCAGTGCATTTCAGTTTTCAGTTGCCCTCACTAAACAGGGCTGTCATTACAACTGTAAATTTTGAGTCAAGTGTGGCCTTGATCTTCACACCCGTAACAAAGTTGTTACCCTTTAGGTGAACTGTATAAACGATAGTCCACTTCACCCGTAAGATCCAGAGTCCACATATTATTCAGCCATAGCAAGGGTTACGGTTTATGACCCTTATTGACAGCCCTACTAAAATATTACTTGCCCGACAAGACTACTGAGACTAATTTCACTGATCATGTGTAATAAAGGCATCTGTGGTCTAGTGTCAATCAAAACCCTTGATCAATACCCTCGATCGACACTTGATTGATAATCCATCGACAGCTAGGTTGACAGTTGGTCGGGAGTTGACTATAACTTTTCGATCGATGCATACGAGTCAGTTGACATCCAGCAGAGTATTGACTGCCTGTTGATCAAGTGCCGACTGAGTGTCAATTGGGATGTCGGTTGATTGTCGATCGAGATGTCAAGATCAAGAGTATCGATCAAGAGTATCGACCAGCACTCAACTGCAAGTGCCTTAAGCACACATGATCCTTATTGTCCACTGGACAAACTTCCTTTTTCACTTGTCCAAGAGCACAATTTACTTGCCCTGGGCAATCGGACTTGTTTTTATTTTCCTGCTTTGCAAAATTGAGAATTTATATATACATATATTACAATGTAAATTGTATGGATAGCTTATGTGCCTAAACTAAATTCCACATGTATGCACATTCCATTGGACACTCACTGTTTGCAGCAGCATTCTTGATTCCCGTTTCATCCTGTTCCCCTTCAAATGTAAGGGATTTTATATCAAACCTGAAACAAGATAACAAATAAACAATGTCTCTGTTTAAAAAAAAAGCCAATCTGAAGATTACATGTACATGATTACATGATTGTGTACTGATGTACATCACTGTCAACTGATCACTATGTGGTGATAATATATACAGTTGATATATACAGTATACAGTTACGTGTGTAAGGCCAAGTTCAAATCTCACGATATAGTTGCGCCATTGTCATGTTGAACTTAATTGATCAATTATTTGTATAGGTAATCATCAGGTTTCGAGTTCAATTCGGAATTAATTTGCACGAGTGAGTTTTTCAAAAAGCTGAAATTTCAGCTTTTTGAAAAACTCACAAGTGCAAATTAGTTTCAAATTGAACGAGCAAAACCGTATGATTACTTATTAATAATACAAACATGAACAAGTTTGCACAGAAAAATTGCCGGAAGATGTTTCTTGAAGCCATTTTTTTCGCATTCAAGAAAACGTTTTTCAGAGTTTCCGTACAAAATTTTTCTCACTGCTTTACATGATATCATTGGCCTACAAAATTTCACATTGTCTTTCTGCCAATCATTATCCAGAATTACAATTCAGTTGTATGTAATTTGCACTGGTGTTATGCACGCTTTTTGCACTTGTGTTACACTTGAACTGCACTGCTCTCAGCCAATCAGAATCAAGTAATTTTTCATGTGTATTATTACAACTTTAACACAACTGTACAGATCATGGTAGATCATGGTATATCACAACTGTAGATCATGGTTTGAATCAACATCATGCCAAAGTCAGGTAGCACAACAAGCTCAGTTGCACCACAGGAATTTAGCCCACTAATGATTACGTAGTCGGGCTACACTTGTGCTGAACTCAATGCATACGTGTGACCTTATTATTGAGATTTTTCACTGATTAGAGCCATGTAAAGCTGAGAGACAAGCACCACTGTATTATGAATTAAAACTGTTTTAACTTAAAAAAAAAAAACTTGTCTACAACGTAACTACATGTATTGCTAGTTCTTCTCTCCAGCAAGATGCATAAATAATGTCTACAGATTAACTGGACAAAAAGCTGGAAGGAAACTGCAGTTGACAACAAATTGTAACACCTCAAACATGGTAATTAGCAATGTGGGCTGGTAATGGCGCTGGGAGCCAGACTGGTTAAAAAGCTTGGGTTTTGGCCAGTGTTCACCAAATACATGTACATGTACCTCTTGACTTACCATGACGGCATTCTGAAACCACCATTTAATGTCACAGGATTGACAGGTCTGGAAAATAGATATTAAATAGATTGAATAGACAAGAACGGGTCAAATGTGTAACTATATTAGTTAACTGACTAGGAAAAAACCTCAACACTGCGAGACGTAGTGCTAAAGTTTGAAATTTTTTTCGTAATGGCAGACGGTCCAGTGAAATTTGGTTTCAGTCATCCTTTTGACAGAAAATTGGCATATACGATTAATGAGTACATTGCTGTAAGATGCGATTATTAATTGTAGATTTTATGATTAATAAGCATTAGATCCACGATTAGTAATAGTAATTGGACCGAGTGGAGCACAATTCAGGGAGTAATCGAGCAAGTAAACTCAAAATCGGACGAGCGCGAAGCGCGAGGCCAATTTGAAATTACTCCCTGAATTGCTCCATGAATTGTATGACACAAGATCCAATCACCTATTGGATGACTTTTTTTAACGCTTTCAGTTAGTAATTCATGTTTGTATGTCCTTAACCCCGCCTGCCTAGATTAGCTCGCTATTTGCAGGCGGTGTTCATTGTAAGTAAGACTCAAAAGACTCAATAAACTTCAAACTTCAAACTAATTAATCGTGTCTATAACAAATTTCGAAATTAAAAATGTCTTTTGAGAACTTCTTTTGGGCGAAAACGTCTGTAGTGCTTTTCCTAAGTTTTGAAAACTATAGAAAACTTTGGTAAGGAAACCATTAAAGCGCGTGTAATTGATGTGAAAATCACATGGGTATCCAATTACAGGTGTCCGATTACAAAAAGTTCAAATCGGACACCTGTTATTGGACACCCACGTGATCGCGCGTCAATTACGTGACAAATAGGCACGCGGAGAACCAATCACGATCGAGAATTTTGTTATAGATACAATTATTATGGTAATCGTTATGAGATCCATTTTACTATTTATAAACGAAAAGTCTCACCTTTGATTAATACACGCAAGTCAAATGTGTGCATCTTACGATTAATAAAAGTGAAAATTTCACTCCGGAAATAATAAAAAACACTCCTGCCCAGTAATAAATAAACACCTGTTTTAAGAGATTGATTGAACCCTTTGGCTTTCATATATCCTGCACATTTTACTTTCATTAATTTCAGTCATAAAAATGATGTGTAAAGTGTAATATTTAATTATAAGAGATTTCTCCAGATGTACAGTAAACCAAACAATTGCTGTTATATCTTGCATATGCGTGAAATTACATGTATATGCAAATGCATGTAATTACAGTACACCAAATCAGTAAATTTTACATTGTGTGTAATTACACGCACCTTACACGCACTGTCCATGAATACTACTCGCAGACTACACGCATTTTATGTGCGTGTCTGGGGCCCTTTGACCAGTACTGTACATTGAACATGATTATTTGTTACTTACGCATTAGGACAAATAGATTTCACATGGGACATTTTGATCTCCTCAAAACCTGCACTCCAGCCATGTCTAACAGGGAAATGAATGTAGTTCAAAAATAAATATTTAAACCTATTCTTTCAAAGTTTCTCACCTAAAGAACATGATTGCTTAATTTCATGTTAAAGAAAGAAGACATATTTTTAGTAGGGAAAGCATGCTTTGAATGGTATCCATCACTAAATCATGAGCATTTTCAAGTGCATCTATACTATACATTACAATTTTACATGTAGCACAATATTACAAAGTTTATTGTTAACATCCATGAAGTGTCAACAGCGTACCAGGAATCTAAACACATTTTCCACACGAAACAAATGCGGCCATCTTTCTTAATTACAGTGGAACCTGTCAAACAGCAGTTTATTCGTGCACTGTAAAAACTAGCGGCAAACTAGCTTACACTAGTCTACATTAAATTCTTCTTCTTTATTCTTTGTCCAACACAAATGTGCGATAGCGGCCCCGCAAATAGATAGAGAGCTAATCGTGACGCTAATCCACAATGGGCACCTTGGGGAAAGAGGAAAATAGAGGGGTGGCTGTTGCGGGGACATAGGGGGTGTAATATGACACCTATTTTTCAGGGGTGCAACATGTTTTGTCAAAAATGCTTTATTTACATGTAGCATAAATCAAAATGTATCAATTAATACAACAGAAAACAGAGACAGAGACCAACAAAGTGTGGTACAGACCAAGTTTGGTGACCTTTTGCAATCAAAAATGGGATTTTGTAAGAACTGTTCGTCAGTCATTGATTAATGGCCTTTATCAAGAGGTTCATATCTTGGCCGGTTGGGACAAGTTTTAGGGGCTGCTGCCTTTCTGTAGAGGAGGTCATTGTACATGTAGAGAGGTTAAAACAAGAGTGAATCTATACACTGTCCACTAGTACCAAAAAAAGTGATACCAAAAAAATTTCTTACCCAGTGTCTCCAAGACCATGAAGAAATATCAACTAGAATAAGACAAAAGATAAATAGTGCCTGAGTGAGTATCTTGTACTGTAAAAATTTGCATAAAATTTATTTAATTACCTATTTACCTATTTAATAGGCTTTCTGTTTAATTAGATTTTATTACAGTATCAACTGAAATCATATGCATATCGACCACCAGTTTCAGGGGGTGGAGAAGTGAGCAGTGCACAAGGTTTGCCTGTGCGTCCACCTTGGGAGGAACAAACAAAGCACGAGATGAAACCAAGACAAAACCTAGAGAATCACGCATTCTTCAAGATCGTACTCTTAATTCACGTGCCTTTGTTTGCTTCAGAATTGCCTTGTAATGTTCAACACCCAAGAGATTTTTATCAGAAACCTTACCAATTAATCGGAAAACAAACTTAGCAGAATAAAATCATTTGAAAATAACTGAAAATGTTTACCACCTGCGGAAAGCGCACACCGTCGTGAAAAGGTTTTGTAAATGCACAATTTTAGGATTAAGCTAAAATATATAAGCCAATTGATTGAATATCAAAACTTCATGTGCGCTGTCAGAGTAGGTGCAGATGGAATTATTTGTTGTTGGTTGTCAACAAATGTAATTGAATTAATGAAAAAGCCAATGAAATTTAACTGTTCCCACAGTTAACATTTCCCAAAGGGAAAGTGCAAGCAGTTGTTATGTAGGTCACTGGAGATCCGTTACTTCAAAATATGTTAAATTATGGGGCATTTTCCTTGTTGAAGCAAAGAAAGAAAATTTCTGAAACGGTATGAGAATTACAAGACATGGATGACATGAAAAACTATTGTGAATAAGGCAAATTCATAAATTGCAGTCAAAAGAAATCCTGGTTGTACTCCTAAACTTCACCAGTAGCACCTCGAATTCATCAATCACTCGAGGAAAACGATCAACTGAACTGTCAGTTAAGTTGAATTACTGCGCAAATTACCAGTAAAAGTGTACCGGCCATGGTTAGCGGTCAAGAGAAAAAGAGAAAGCAAGTCGGCTTGATTTCATGTCATTCAGTTAAATTTTAGATTTTATTGTGTCTGGCTTTCATCTATTTAAACCTAGGTTTTCATTCATAAACCATGGGGATTTTCGTTCATGAACCACACGGTTTCGTCTCATTCCTCTCGCAGGCACTGCATGCGTTCTGCTCTTGCAGTTCATGCATCCCGGTGTGTGCATGATTTCAGGCGGTACTGTATTTTCCCATTTGAAAGACGGAGTAAATGGATGCTTACCATTAGTGGGAAGCAAAGGATGAGGTTTACCATTTGTAATTCAGTTTCCAGTGATAGGTATGTATTGATAAGAGACAGGAAACTGGATTAATGAGAAAATGATAAAGAAATTTCCACCAGGAGGAAGTCTTTTTTCATGGCACCTTCACATTGTTCATTGTCACTGTGTATTATTTTACAAAATGCAAGTGGTCCCAAAGGTTTTGGGGACAACAACAAGCTTTATTCCCCTTGGTCTAACAGAAATTATTAATAGAGTTAGGGGCCTGGCTACCTGAAACACGGGAAAAAGTGAACATAGTCATTTATTTCAAGAGAGCAGAGGAAGGGTTTTGGATCAATTTGAGGGAACAAAAGATATCTCAATTGTTTAAAGGAACTTTGATGAAAATGTCTTGGGAACAATCAATTAAAAGGGGAACAAGGGAGAAAATGAAAAATATCCCAGGGACTGACACCTAGGAGGTGCAAACCCATGCATCTTGAGCTTTCTGTACCAACATACATGTACTGTAAATCAGCTTAAGTGAAAAAAGCTTTATGGTCTACATGTACCTCTTATCATGATAAAATATTCATATAAAGCCTAAAATTATGTGAACTGATAAAATAATTAGTTCGCAATTCACATCCATCACGGAAGCTTAAAAATTTCCGGCACAGCTGTTTCATTTTGTCTCGATTATAATTTTCTGTGGGAAACTGCCAACATTTTGAAAATATGTATTTAAAATTTTATTGTCTGTTCTCTATTTTGACCTGAGAAATTCATGTCTGTTAAGTCAGTGCTTGTACAATTAATTAAAAAACTAGCTCACACCTATTCAAAAACAATCTGAAACATCCTCAAGTCAAAGCAAGATAATGAATATGTACAGCTGACGAGGGAAAGGCGATAAATTATTTCTGGTTAACAATATACACGTTAAGCGCAGTTTATTTTTTCATTTGCCTATGCCTGGCTTTTACACTTGAATTAAAATATTTTTTTAACACATCGATCTTCAAATTTAAGGATTTGTAGCTACGGCAGCAGTTCATTAAAACGGTAGACCTCATTAAAAATAAAAAAAGCGACGTTGCCTCGATCGATGTTCTTGCGAGAGCTAGTAAATTTTTCATCACTTCGGCCGCTATTAGACAGTGTCACGACTATCAACGCTTATAAACGCCGTAAAATAACATGCTGCCAGAAAAATAAAGCAAAACCGTAAAAATGTTCATAAGATCTTCTAATAAGCTCCTAAACGGTGCACATAAGTTTCCCTACAAGTAGGCATTAACTTTTGCACGTAAAGTTCTAAAGGGCTTGATTGATTTTATATCGAAAGACAACTCACCGACGCCGTATGCTTAGCTGTAGCTTTGACGACAACCGACATCTCATTGCCCCCAACACAAGACAACAAGAGGAAACCGTACACAAGAAGAAAGAAGGAAAAAATGCTAAATTTGATTGTAAACATTCACTGCAGAGAAAACCGCAGCGAATTGAACGAAAACACGGCTGCGCGATTGTGAATAACATTTGACAGCAAGTGCGCACAGTGAGACAAACAAAACCGCTAAGCTGATTGCTTGCAGCTTCAGAAATCAAGATGGCCTCCACGAACGCGGGGAACAGCGCTGAAAGGCAGAACAAGAGTCGAAAAAGAAAAAGAAATAGCGGCATTCCAGGTTTTGCGCCAAGTAGTTCCTCCACACCTGTCGTTACCTCTCAAGCCCCGAGAGCAATTAACGCAGAGCAGTTCGCTTCAGCTCGCGCAGTGGAGATAAAGAACATGGTGACTGCGATCGAAGAAGCTGATAAATCAAAAGGGAAGCGTGTGTTTCAAACGCTTCCAAGGCACATGAGAAGAAGAGCAATGAGCCATAATGTCAAGCGAATGCCTGTCCGTCTCAGACAGCGTGCTTCCTACGAGGTAGGTCTAAAAGATTTCTGTAAATAGGAGAACTAGAGGATCACACGTGGTGACCGTCAGGGAGACTGGACCATTGCATTGGCCGTGGATTTCCAAGATTTCCACACACCCCTCCCCCCCCCCCCCCCAACCTATTGAGGCCTTGGATCAGTCGGCAAATAAAGTCGATACCGAATTCCAGTTCAGCCTCATACTTTTCTTTAAAAAGTGTAACTTTTGAGATCCCTTCATCCTCCCCCTGCAAGGAATCTCTAATAACCTCCACAGAGTAGGTGCATGTATGAATATATTCTGTTGAGCACTTCACTCCTGTTAAGGACGTTCGCGCTAATTGTTTCTGCGCATCCTTACTGTGCACGCAAATTCACATGCCATGTCATCCATGAGCGTGCGCGCTAAGTCATAAAATAAACAAATGATAAGGCAGATGGCCATTGCTAGAGCTTTGACTGGATTTAACGATCTTGGACATTCGGTGACACCAATGTTTCTTTCGATGGATCATTTTCTCTACTGATTTTCTACGTTTAGGAAAAAAATGAAAAAAATCTATCGACTACAAGTTTAAATTTTTGGCAAAATGCACCATCGAATTCCATTCTTAGTAGTTCTTTCGTGCATCTGTACAGCAGTCTCAAATGCCTCAAAGGGTTAAATTTTGTGAAAACGTTAGTAAGGTTTGGAATTATTTACGCAGCAGACCCACTTCTACAAAATATGACTAAGATCGTTTGCCTCCGTTGACTCACCTTGGATACTTTTAACTATAAACCCCTGTAGACCGTGCTCGATGGTATGCGACAATTTTTCGAAATCAGTATAGTTTACCACACGCTTTATCTCTGAAACGAAGACGGTGACTCCCAAATTTTTTTGGATTTCTGGTACAAGTAACTCATTATCTGCCTGTAGTAAAAATTTAAAAAAAATTCTATCGACTGGAAAAATTTCGCGCAAACGTCCTTAAGTAAGTGAAGTAAATATGTGCCCAGAAGGTTACTCCCTTGTATGGGCTATATACATGGAGGTAATTGTGCAGCACCAAAGAGTGCAATTTTTGAGCCATTTTGGTTTTCAGGGTGCAATTTCATTGTAGGTTTACATGCTGAAGATCCGCGGCATCACAGTATTAGATTCTTATCGTAGGCAATAACAGGCATCTGTACTGTAGGGTAGGGAAAATCGCAAATTTTGGTCTGAAATAGGGTAAGGGGTTCAAGGGGTTTGCCACACTTTCCTACATGTACCCAATTTTTCTGGGAGATTAACCTTCCCTCCCTCTTGTAGTGCATGGGTATGTTTATTTACTTTCCTTCCAAAATGACAAATACATGTAGGTCACCCTTAACTTGTTTGTACTACTTACAGTACCGGTCAAAGGTAAGTTGACAGTCTCTACTCGAAACTCGATCCTCGATCCTCGATGCTTTCGAAGATCAAGTTTTGAGGCTCGAGTTTCGAGGTGCTCGAAGAATTTTTCGAGAAAACGATTTATATCCCGAATTCGTAACAATAGAGAAAATAACACCTCGCTTCGTGCGGCTTCCTTTATTCGTGCGAGAGTACATATCTTTCATATTAACGTCCAAATCGTTGGTCTGGAGTTAAAGTCTTGAATCGCAATCATGTACAGTACAGCCCAAAATAATGCATGCGCAAGAAGTGCCTTTGCATTTCTGTTAGCAAATCCAGTCCAGCTGCATGAAAAGGGAAATTTCCATTGTTTTCTGTTTTTTTTTTGTATTCCTAGCTTGGAATTAATTGGTGCCAGTTGCAATTGCACTGTCATTTGCTTCTAATCATCCTATCCTTTCTCAAATCTGTAAGTAAAATTAAATGCATCTTGTGTCTTCTTCTTTTAGATGCATAATCCAGCAAACCGACCTGAAACACACAAGAAAAAAAGTAGGCATCATCGCCGTCAACCCAAAAACTTGCTTGAGGAATATACTCGCCGACAGCGTAAGCATGTCTGGCTCGAGACGCACATTTGGCATGCAAAAAGAATGAAGATGATCGATGCATGGGGCTACAGGCTGGCTGATCACCCCAATGACAAAGGTTTTAGAGCAGCTTACAGGGCTGTCAAGAACAACTGCATCTTGCAGGTATACAATGAAAACTTGGTTACAGATACTCTCGGACCTCAGGCCTTGTTTCTGCAAAAGCAATTATAGCACTTTGAACAATACTTGCTAATATTTTATATTAGAGGTACACTGTATTTCTAAGTTTCCTTTACCTCTTTCTGGTAGGATGTGTCTTATTATGGGTGCATTGAAGTATGTGGTGTTCAGAGTAAGATTATACAAGCCATGTGCCACTTGACAAGTCGAGAAGCAGGTTTGTACAGGATGGACTGCCTTGTTACAGTATGGTTAACAGATTATGACAATATGTCAGAAAGAAGAACCTTTGATTTACACTCGTGGTGCATGCATTTTCACTCTAAAAACATTGCTATACTTGACAATTAGACCCGTAACCCGAAAGGGCTATGGGTCAATAGCCCATGAGGCGAAGCCGAATGGGCTATTGACCCGTGGCCCTTGAGGACGAAAGGTCTAATTGTTTTAGTATCACCCAACTAGTCGGACAGAAATAGCAGTTAGAAAGTTAGCAAATGTAAGTTGAAGAAATATTTATCTGGGACTAAAATGAAAGAAAGCGTCATGCTCGATGGTGTTGTGATATTTCATAAATTATGTATTTTTGCATGTCAGCACGTGACATTGTTATGTAATCAACCCCTCGTGGTCTTCAGTTCAGGCGGCCATTAAAGTTGTGTTCTGTTTACGCTCGGTGTCATACGTTGATCGTAACATGGTGTCAGAAAGCGGGATTTAGACCAAATTATCAAGGATTACTTCCCAGTTTCGGAGTTTTCAAGTCCAACACGTCGTCCGTTATTGGTAGGCTCACTGAAGTCTATAGTTTGCGTTCGAGTTTGTGTTTGGATCGTTGCACGTTGCATCACGAGTATCATGGCTGCTGTCAGTACCACTGCGAAAATTCCCTCGCCGTTGATTCTTTCCGATCGTTTGCATCAAGGTGAAAATTGGAAATCGTTTCGTCGTGAATGGAAGTTTTACGAGCTAGCAGCTGGCATTCACAAGAAAGCACAGGAGGTTCGGGTGGCTTCGTTGTTAAATGTGATCGGCAAAGAAGGAATGGACATGTACGAAACCTTTCAATGGGGAAATTCGTCGGACGCTCTAAAATAGACAAAGTTTTGGAAAAGTTCGAGGAGCGTTGTGTTCCTGTACGTAACGAAACTTATGAAAGATATGTTTTCTTCAAACGTGAGCAATTGTCAAATGAATCGCTTGATAATTACATAACTGCATTGATGAAGCTCTCAGAGTCATGTGGTTTTGGCGCGCTGCGTGAATCGTTCGTTCGCGACCGGCTAATTCTTGGTGTAAAGGATGACAGAGTTCGTCAAAAGCTTCTTGGAAAGCGAGACCTCGACCTAGATAAAACCATCGAAACTATCAAGGCAAGTCAAGTTACGCACTCGCGAGCGACAGAGATTTCAGAAGAATTTTCAGCTAACGAAGATATTAATGCAGTGGGGCAAAGGTCGAAATCCAAGCGCGGGAAAAAGTCGCATCGCAAACCTCCCACCAAGGACCCTCCCAAGATTAAAGAGTGTCTGTTTTGCGGCGGTACACATGCATTGGAAAGGAAATTGTGTCCAGCTTCAGGTCAGAAATGTAAGAAGTGTGGCAAAGAAGGCCATTTTGCAGTCAAGTGTCGGAGCAAGTCTGAAGATGCAAAAGTTCATATGGTTGAACAGGAAGAAGTCTTTTACATCCATAGTATCAGTGGTAAAGATCAAGCTCTTGTTTCGCTCACTTTGAATGGTTCAGCATCAGTAACATTTCAAATTGACACTGGTTCTTCTGCAAATATCTTGCCACTGCAGGATTACATCAGGGCGACAAAAGATTTCAGTAAAACTAACATTGTTCCCAAGGAAATCACACTGGTTATGCACGATCACTCGAAGCGAAAGGCTCTTGGTTCTGCAAGGCTGAAAGTGGAACATAAAGGTAACAAGCATGAACTTAACTTTGTTATTGTTGATCAAGAAGTTACACCTTTGCTTGGTTTGAAGTCATCGCAAGGAATGGGTCTTGTGAAGATAATGGTGCCTGGTGTTGATACCCCTGTCAATAATGTAGTTGCAGCTCCAAAGATAGAGTCAGCAGTTTCTGAGAATGTCACAAATGATCCTGTACTTAGTCCTTTTGCTGATGTGTTTCATGGTATCGGCTGTTTGCCTGGAGAATACAACATTCAGCTCAACAAGGATGTTCAACCTGTAGTTCATCCCCCACGAAGAGTGCCTGTTCCCAAAAAAGAAGCAATGAAGACAGAGCTTGACCAGATGGTTGCTGACAAGATAATTACTCCTGTTACTGAGCCAACTGACTGGGTATCCAGTGTCCTGGCAGTTCCTAAGAAGGATGGATCAGTCCGTATTTGTTTGGATCCCAGAGATTTGAACACTGCCATTAAGCGCTCTCACTACCCCTTACCGACAGTAGAAGATGTCACTTCTCGCCTCACCAATGCCAAGGTTTTCAGTGTTCTGGATGCCAAAAGTGGTTTTTGGCAGGTGAAACTAACTGAGAACGCTAGCTACTTAACCACATTTAATACCCCCTTTGGCCGTTTTCGTTGGCTGAGGATGCCATTCGGCATAAGTTCTGCGCCTGAGGTATGGCAGCGGAAGATGCACGAAGCAATTGAGGGTCTCCCAGGAGTTGAGGTAATCGCTGATGATTTCCTGGTTTGTGGATTTGGAGACACAGTAGATGAAGCAGTGACGGATCATGATCAGAATTTAACTACCTTTCTGCAAAGATGCCGTAAGTTGAATCTGACACTTAATCTTCAGAAGATTAAGCTTCGCCTATCACAAGTACCATTCATGGGCCATTTACTCACAGCAGATGGTGTTGTTACTGACCCAAACAAAGTTCGCGCCATACGTGACATGCCTACCCCGAAAGATGTCAAATCTTTGAAAAGATTTCTTGGTATGGTTACTTATCTAGCGAAGTTCTTACCAAACCTGTCTAGTGTCTGTGAACCGTTGAGACGACTGGAGCTTAAGGATGCTGAATGGTGTTGGCTGCCTGTTCATGATGAAGATGTTCAAAGTATCAAGGATCTTGTTTGTGATGCTCCAGTGTTGAAGTTTTATGATGTTAATCAGGAAGTCGCAATTGAAAGTGACGCGTCTCTCAATGGACTTGGTGCCTCTTTACTTCAGGAGGGCCAGCCAGTGGCATTTGCCTCAAGAGCTCTTACTCCAGCAGAAAGTCGTTACGCTCAGATTGAGAAGGAACTTCTCTCCATTGTTTTCGCTTGTGAGAGGTTCGATACGTACCTGTATGGTCGAGATGTGGTGCATGTTAAAACAGATCATCAGCCCCTTGAAGCTATCTTTAAGAAGGACCTTGGCTCTGCTCCCAAGCGTCTTCAGAGGATGTTGCTGCGATTACAGCGTTACAACCTTGATGTAAAGTACCAAAAAGGAAGCTTGATGCTTATGTCTGATCCCCTGTCTCGGGCCTATCTCAATGAACCTCCCACAGAGACTGAGTATTGCAATGAGCTAGAGGAGATAGTACTAGTGGAGGATCTCCCCATTTCAGAAGCACGATTGAAGGAATTTAAAGAGGGTACCGCCTCCGATGACAACCTTCAGATCCTTATGTCCACTGTCCTAGAAGGTTGGCCTAGCACTCTGGATGAAGTCCCAGCTCAGGTCAAGCCATACTTCCAGTTTCGAGATGAAATCACAGCCCAAAATGGTTTGCTGTTCAAGGGTGAGCGCTTCATTGTGCCTCCCAAGTTAAGAAAGGAAATGATGGAAAGGGTCCATTCGTCCCATCTTGGTATTGAGGGCTGCCTTAGACGAGCCAGAGAAGTGCTTTACTGGCCGCGTATGAATGCTGAGTTTAAAGATTTCATTCTCAAGTGTGATATCTGCAATTTGTACAAGCCAGCACAGCCTCGAGAACCGCTAATGCCTCATGAAATCCCATCAAGGCCTTGGCAAAAGGTTGGCACAGACCTGTTCTTGTTTGACCAACGCCACTACCTCATTACTGTTGATTATTATTCTTCTTTCTTCGAGGTGGATAAGCTTGACATAACAGATTCCAGAACTGTTATTGAGAAACTGAAAATGCAGTTTAGTCGGCATGGAATTCCAGAAGTAGTCATTTCTGACAATGGACCACAATACGCTTCTACAGAGTTCGCAAAGTTTGCAAGTGACTGGCACTTTCAACACATCACTTCCTCCCCACGGAATCCCCAAAGTAACGGAAAGGTTGAGAGTGCTGTTAAAATCTGTGAAAACATCATGAAGAAAGCAGTGCATGGAAAGTTTGACCCGTATCTTGCCCTGCTAGACCATCGTAACACTCCTACAGAAATTGGTTCGTCCCCAGTGCAAAGGCTGTTCAGCAGGAGAACACGCAATTTGTTACCGCTGTCAAGTAGACAACTACAGCCTAAGTCAATTCCCCCACAGGATGTGCAAGAAAGGCTGATTAACTCTAAGCAAAAGCAGGCTTTCTACTACAACCTGAAAGGTACAGCACTACCTGAGTTAAAACCTGGACAGACTGTCAGGATGAAGAGGCCACAAGAATCTACCTGGAAGGAAGCTGTTTGCAAGAAAATGATTGGCCCGCGTTCTTATGTGGTTGTATCGGGTGGTCGAACCTACAGACGAAATCGTCGACAGCTGCGCATGGTGCCACAATCAGATTTCCACTCTGTTGCGAAACCAGCAGATGAGCCCCTACAATCAGTGCCACAAACAGATCCCCCACCTGTTGTGGAGCCTGTTTCTGAACATGTGGAAGTTGCGTCTCCTCCTACTGTTACAAGGAGTGGCCGTATTGTCAAACCACCAGCCCGTTTTCAGGAGTTTGCGACTTAGACGTTATAGTCTTAAGAAACTTTATTTTGAACATTGTAGCTTATTTTGCTAAGGAACTCAGTCGGAATTTTGCGAGAACTCAGTTAAGATATTTCTTTTATAAAAGGGAAGATGTTGTGATATTGCATAAATTATGTATTTTTGCATGTCAGCACGTGCCATTGTTATGTAATCAACCCCTCGTGGTCTTCAGTTCAGGCGGCCATTAAAGTTGTGTTTACGCTCGGTGTCATACGTTGATCGTAACAGATGGCGCCCGAGGACTATTGCTAATAGTCCTCAAGTAGCGTAGCCAATTAAAATGCAGGATTTGCATTAGTCGACTAGTTGGGTGATACTAATCTCATTTATTGCTCCTCAGAGAAACATGAGCTAGCATAAGGTACATGTATCTACTCAGATTTATTTCCACATTCCAATTTTGCATACTTGGCTGGTAATGGAACATTTAACTGCATGTAATACTGCATCTCAAATTCTCTGGGAGAACCAGAACGTAACTCAGCACTCTAATGTTTGCAAGTCTCACTCAATGGAATGCAAATCAGTGGTATTTGTTACGAACTGCTTACCTTATCTTTGACGCCTTTGAAATTCTTTTTCCAACAGTTTCTTTGATTTTGACAGCAACAAAGTTGTTTCATCAAGTGATATCAGAAAGAACGAAACATAGAGCTTTGCCTCCATAATGTTGGTTAACACAAAACTTTGAATTTACTTCATGTAGGTTGTTGCAAAATGTTACATTTTGTGATGTCTTACATGAATCAAAACAAAAATTGTAAACAAACGCTCAGGAGTGTGCAGTACAGACTGGAAATCATCTTGAAGATAGCATGTTGTACATTGTACATGTAAATTGCTGAAAAGGTATTTTTAAGGGAAAAATTAATGATTTAAGTTAAAGGCAATGGAGAGTTCGAGATTTACTGGGCACATGATACCAAACTTCAATGTTAATAGATTATTTAAACCAATACTTACATCAGTTTTGTCAACTTAATTCTTTTTCAGGGTTAACCATGGCTGCTAAATGCTATTTGAATGGAATGCAAGAAGGGAATGTAATGTTGTACAAGTTTGATCAGTTCCCTCTCGGAGCAATCAGCCCTGTATCTTTTCTCTGGAGACAACTGAAAAGTAAAACAGAAACTGCAACCACCACGCAACATTCTGATAGGCTACCGTCTGAACAGCAGAATGTTGGGAATGATGTTACAATTCAGGACGATACTGTGGTCAAAGCAGCTTGCAGAATTCATGAAAAGGAGGCAAATTCTCAATTGTGGGTCTGGTCTCATCCGGCAAGTTTTGATTCAGTATTTGATGCAATAACTGAAGCTTGTAAGTCTGTAGGGAGGACATTGATTGAAAAAGACAGCAAAGTTTCTGACGTTGTAGACAAGGATTCTGTTGTAAACACAGACCATCCTGACCAAGGAACTGAAAGTACTCCACCGGTAAATGGCGTGGATCAATCAGAGTTAAAGGTGACCTCTCTTCAACATGACTTACTGAGATTACGTCTCACAGGACCTCAGTCGCACGCTCTACTTACAAGCACTTTAAAGCTACATACTGATTTAAAACACAAACATAGTGAAAACAGAAGCAGTACTCATGTATTTACTTCACACAAAGCATCAACAAGTGTCGTCAGTGACAAAAGTGTCAATAACAGTTCTTCAAAGTGGTGGAAAAAGGCATTGGACGAACCAAGCGATTCACTGGCGCACAGTGCATTATGGGATAAATTAAAGAAAGCCTGCTCACCAGCAGTCCTCCCCCCTAGGTCTGTCATTGGTCTAACAGTTCTGGATCCACGTCTTGACCTCCCTGGGAAGAAAAAGAGCATCACTAGAACCACTGAAGAGGACAATTCTGGTAATACTGTAAAATGAGTTCGAAAATGCACATAACCATAACTTGATGCAAAATTTCATGTTTCAAGTGTTAAAATAGTTTAGAAAGTGGGAGTTTCCTATTTCGTTTGTGAACTCTATGTGAGCAAAAAAATGCGTCGCCATCAAAACCTGCATGTACATGTAGTAGGTCCAAGATGCAGGAGAGCAGAGAGCAGAAGAGGGTTTGACCACCTGTTTTTGGGATAAAAAACTGAGTGAGCCCATAAAGCTGAAACTTCAGTCGGGTACTTTTTACGTCTGAGTTGATATTAGGGAGTTTAAGAAACCACGACGGCGACGCCGAGGACAACGTCGATTAAAAAATGAACTTATATTGTACCTACGAATCTCGCGGACTCTAAACTCATCTAGTTTGTTTATCACTGTCAAAACTATCTCGAAACTGAATATGGAACACAGCGTTAAACTCGAAAAATAAATTTAAAAAATTGGCCGTCGTCGTTCACGTTCTCCAGACAACGCAGAATTTGGTCATTTCACGTTGTCGTTTTGCAGAGGACGGCAAAGAAATGTACCAAGAATTATAACGCACGTGCACAGCCATTGTTCTGCGCATTAAACCTTTTGTTTAGCTACGTTCCCGTTGCCGTTGCCGTCGTGGTTTTCTTAAACTTCCTATTTAATGTGAATTGGCCACCGTAGAGATTCGAAAGCTGACGTTTCGAGCGTTAGCCCTTCGTCGGAGCGAACGATGTGCTAACGCTCGAAACGTCAGCTTTCGAATCTCTCTACGGTGGCCAATTCACATTATCAACTCAGTTGATAAAACCAAATTGTCTTGTAATACTCCCCACCGACGCAGCACCACAGTGTCTTTAGAAACTTACCCCCGTTATACTTTTTACTTCGTTTGTGTACAAGTCTTGAAGTAGATTATCCACTAATGTTAAGTGTTTTTCCATTACTCATTGGCTAATAACTTGGTCTTTTAATCTAACTTCATTGCTGGTATTGCTTGCTCGTTCGTAAAGGAAGGAAGGAAAGATGATAAATAACAGTAATTGGATCGCGTGGAGTATAATTCAGGGAGTAAAAAATTGCGCGAGTAATTTGAAAATCGGACAAGCGCGAAGCCGATTTGTAATTACGAGCACGATTACTCCGTGAATTGTACGACACGGCGTCCAATTACTAATTAATCGTATCTATAACAAATCTCGAACTTAAAAATGTCTTTTGAGAACTTGTTTTGAGCGAAAACGTCTGTATCGCTTTTCATGAGCTTTGAAAACTGTAGGAAACATTGCGAAGAAAGCCACTAAAGCGCGCGTAATTGACGTACGAATCACGTGGTTATCCAATTACAGGTGTCCAATTTCAAAAAGCTCAAATTAGATAGCTGTAAGTGGACACCAACGCGATCGCGCGCCGATTACGTGAAAAAGAGGTGCGCGGAGAACAAATTGTGATCGAGAATTTTGTTCTAGATACGATTAAACTGGAAACAAACTTACAGTATTGTGCAAAAGTAATGCAGATAAAATTCGTTGTCGAATGTTCGGGCAGAGCAAATGCAAAGTAAAATTTCGCTCAAATGGTCGAAGCTATTTACCGAAATGAGCGAATTTTCGCTCGAAAATTCGAAGTCAATTTTTCCGCGGAGCGAATTACATATTTCGTTCGAAAATTCGCGAAATTGGAAGCAAAAGGCGCCGCGAAGTATCGTGACTTTTCGTCGAACATTCGAGATTTTTTCGTCAAAAAGCTCAGAAAAACGGCGAATTTCGGCGAAATAGGTTTGCATTATTTTTTTACACAATACTGTATATAGTATGGTATGGCTCCTTACATCTTCATGTACTGACATTCTTTGCTTTCCAGAAGAATCTGACTCGTGTGATGAAAGCGTACCTCGATCAAGTGACTTGGTGAACAGTACATATGAAGCTGTGTGCAAGTCTGGCCAGGACATGTTATCCTTTGAGAATGTAATAAGCAACTGGCCATCTGATGTCGCAGGCTCGCATATCTGGGATCAAGTTGTCCGCCGTGAAGTAAAGGAGACAAAAATGACCGAGCAGGAGCTGAACCAAAAGAGGTCTGAGCTCCTAGTGCCCAGCTCTCAGTTGAATTTAAACCCAGATGAGATCTCACGTATTCCTGTGCTTCTTATACAGCAACCAGGATGGTCGGGTTAGTTGACTTCCAATCAAAAACTTTCCCTTTCGGCCAAAATAATCATTTGTACTCAGCTTGTGTAAGTGTAAGCTACATAAAATTACAACACGGCAAGCCTAGGGCTAAACTCGAAAACCTTAGGGTTCATTTTGGCTCTAGGCATTTCTTTACTAAACTATATACAAATCTCAAAATTACTTAACATCTTATCATAAAAAAAGAAAATATGTATATAGATCTCTTGTAACCTTATTACACAAGGAAATGCAAATAAATTATTGTATTGTATTGTATTGTATTGAAATGAAAAGATAACAACAATAGCTAACCTTTTCAAACTGTTTTTTTTCTTTGGTGTTCCAGGCAACAGTAGAGATGCTGGCGTGGGTCTTGGATACGGCAGTGGCTGGGACGTTATTCTTCCCAGCGGATGGGCCATGGCATTTTGGATAGCTTTTGTGTACCGAGGGGCAAGAACTGGGGCACTCCAAGAGAGTCGAACGATAGCCCTTGAGCAGGGAGTGCCGTTCTTTCCAAATGATTTCCCAGACACCCCTGCAGGGGAGGCACACAATAAACAGTTGAAAGAGGATGGCGAGGCCCACTACATGCGTTATCCACCAGCAAAAAGACCTAACTACGAGAAGTTAGGTGTAAAATCCCCATTCAGGCCACCGTGGGAAACACTTGTCAAGGACTGGAGACCTTGTGAAGCAGCTTCTGTGAATGTGGCAGGTGCACCTATGGAGATTGCTAGTGATTCATCCATAAGTATCCCTGTTGCAAGCCAGTCGCCTGAGATGGACGTCGCCGCTGTCCAAGCTTTCTACGTGTTGCGTTCACGCTCTAAACTGTCTTCTTTGCGGAATTGTGCATTGCGTGACAGGAAACCACGAAAGAGAGGTTACAAACTTCACCCGACGACGAGTCACCCACATTCACCAATGGACGACTTGCCTTCTGTCGTGAAAGACGATCTCAATTCTTTGGTGAGCGTGTTAGTACGTATGGTCAATCGAAACGTCCCTGTACCTAACTCGACGTTGGCAATCCCTTCAACGGAGGACATTTCAGGACTTACAAAATGCAAGGTTGCCTCTGGACCCGTAGAACCCCTGCACAAAGGTCCGCGGGCTCAGACTTCTAAGAGGTCGTTGCGAAACTCTTGTACAAGAGAAATCCTGGGCTTTGTTTCTTCAGGACATTTTTCTCTTGCCCGTGGATGTGGCTTTGGAGTTGGCTTTTGCGCTCTTCCTGGTCTTGTGAAGTTGCTTTCTTCCGTGAGTAACACTGGAGAAGTCGTCGTGTTGGTGCGGGGTCCTTCGACCCAGCAGTATAGATTTGCCTATTTGACCATTTTGTAATCGCAACTCTTTCCACTGCAGGGACTTTGTAACCGTTAGAATATCTTCTGTCACTTGAAGTACATTTTGGAGGCCTTTCTTTTTCAATTTTAATACAAACATCGTTGTCTTTGATGTAGGAGTTTACCTAGAGACTGACCAACTGTCAGTTTTCACTCTCTTTTCAGTAAGTTAATTGAAAGAGAATATTGCATTCCAGTCATGACAAATAAAGACAGTTTGCTATTGTTTGTACTTGCCAAAACGCTTACAGACTCGGGCATTGTGATGGTTGTGCGCGTTGTGGTTGTTCTGGGTCCTCCCCTATACGCTGTGACCATTTCGTTTGGACATTGTGGTCGCTGTGGGAGCATTGCCGTCTCTGGGTGTTGTGGTGGGCAGGACTCGTTTCACTCGTTTTGATGTTTGACGCAGTGGACGCTGTAGATTTTGTCTCGTGTATCATGGCGATCTTTTATGGAAATGATCGACTTTTTTGTGCCCTTCTGCTGGGTTTTGTTTGGTCGTTATATGTGTGTAGACGTTTAGCCTCGTTGGACGTCGAGTAAGCGTGTATGTCGGGTTGACAAGATAAAGGATGAGAGAGAGTTATCCTCCATATAAATTCAAGAACTCCAAGATACATGTAATTCAAGAACGTTTTTACAGCAGACCCGAGGGAGCAGTTAGTTAACTTGACCGAACACTGAATTCTTCTTTCTTTGTTCGTATAGCTTGATATCTTAATTTACAAATGTGATACTGAAATGACAAATTGTTACAACGTAAAAAGTTGTCTTGTGCAGATAAAAAGAAAGGCACAATCGAAATTAAAATCGTGAGTTCTCGCCATTTGATTGCAGACTGTACTGTCCACAGTCCTGGATAGAATCTTGAGTTACGTCGATTGTTTTTACTTCCAGAAGAGATGGCGAAAATGATGAGATGGGAACCCCGAAATGAAAAACATGAAATAAAGTCTAAGTGAACACTATTTGCTCTCTTAGGGGTAACCTCAGTTTGGTCTCACCAGGTTTCACGGTCGCGGTGGCCATCTTACAATTAGGGCAAGCGTGTGGCAAAATATTGTTTGTTCACAAGTTTTCTTGAATATTTCAGAACTTTAATTTTGTAAAATTCTCTCGCGTCATTTTGCCCTGTTTTCAAAATGGCGACCGCAGGTCTTCTTGTTTGTGGCCCCGCGTAATTATTGTTTTGAAAGGAAATGGAGCGAATATGGAATCCTCCCTCGCTATATATATGCTTCTCTCTCCTCCGCACAGGTTTAAAAGGTATTTCTCGGGTAGGTAGAAAGCCGCTGAGCGATGTGAGTGCAGGCCCAGAGTGACTGCGCCTGCACTCACCTAGCACAGCGACTCTCAACAAGGAACGTTTCGAACCTGTCCGGAGGAGAGAGTATAAGCTTATCGATAAACGCTAGTTAAAACCACTTGCAATCCAAACGCTTTTACCCCCTGGAATGGCAATGCTGACGAGAATATTCCTCTGTTGTCCAATGTAGATAGATTCGCTCATAGCCTCCCTGTACTGTGAAGTGCCTACGGCTCTGCAGCCGGACACGTGGGGGCAGTAGCGGAATGTCAGCAGGGTGGACGCGGCATTCTGTCCGCTGACAACAACTTTACCAAGGAAGGAAAGGAAGTTCGGCTGGTGGAAATGAACGATGACGTAGTAGCGCCCAGTGTCCGCGCTTTCAGCGACATGAAGAGTTTAATATTCTGCCCTGGGCATTGTTATTCATCACATGTAGATAAGGTATGGGAAATCCCAAACCAGGCTCAGAAGATATCAGGGTAGGTGGCCCAGACTTCAAGCCCGGCTTCCTCGTAGGGTGGGCGGGTGGGGCGCCAACTGTTCGCTGCCGCAGACTAGAGTAGAGTGCACAATGAGGACCACGTGTTTGCCTTTTATAAGAATATTTGCATATCATTAACTCATCCCCAGGGCATTTATTACCAATTCAAATTGACTTTGAATAGTTTTCTGGAACAAATAAATAAGCAAATCAAAAACATTGTTATCAGACAGAATGAGTACATTTCCATTGAATTGTTGTTGCTTTACATGTAATAAAGTATCTTTATTGGATTCGCTCCGACGAAGGGCTAACGCTCGAAACGTCAGCTTCCGAATCTCTTTACGGTGGACAATTCATATTATCAACCCAGTTGATAAAACCAAATTGTCTTGTAATACTCCCACCGACGCAGCACCACAGTTTCTTTAGAAACTTGCCCCCTTTATCTTTATTTTAGCCTTGGCTTTACCTGACGTGACCGAACCGAGCTGGAGAAAAGTTGGTAAATTACTTTGCGTAAGAGAAACGTCGGATGTAATCACATACACTAAGCCTGAAAATGACGTTACACACCAACCACAAGCGAAAAAATTTGGCATCAGCCAATGACAATTGCTTCAAAGTTTGAACCGCAACACCGTTGCTTTGCATTAAATCAGAGCAAAATCGTGTGTCAAGCGAGTTTAAACCAAAATATGGATCTCGGAAAACGCAAATCAAACTAAATAAAAAATAGTACAAAATCGGCATTGAAAACCCTCTCTACAATAAAAAGATCGACTATTCTCCAGTCATATCTGATGTTAATAACCTGATCTTAAAATTTACCTCCCCAACTTTTGAATGCTTCAAGCTCGCTCTGCGGACCATAATGTATGAAAAAAAAGGAACCCTGTCGCCACCTTTAAACGGATCTTCAGCCTCGATCCTGACCAAATCAGTAGGGCTGACTGAATGCACGAGAAGCCGTTACTAATGCACTGTTCGGCTGGTATCAAAAATTGCTCCTCCCGCTTGGAGAGGGGAACAGCAGTGATAAAGTCCTAAAGGAAACAATAAATGTTCATGTTTTGTCTTAAAATCATCGGCAATGATGAATTAACGCAGCATCAACAACAATAAGCCGGAAAAAATATCGAAAACGCAGCTTTATTTCTACGGAGCTTTTCGAAAACGCTCCTCAAACCGGAGGAATTTGAATCATTCAGTTCACTTCTTACATAACAATATACACCTTTGCCAATTAAAATAAGATGTGGTTAATACATACTAACTTTCAAATCAATTGTCAAAACATGTTTTTGTTGCAATTAATGGTACTTTCTTAACCTGGAATTTGTTAATTTTTTTGAACATAATTATAATTTGTCAGTTATTTCAGAAAGAAAACCTGAAGGAATCTCCATTGGAATTCCAAAGACTTCCTTTGAACATCATTTACAAGATATGACTACGAGAAAAAGATGATGATCTGTTCTCTTCTTTGTTTGCGTTGAACAGTAGATGTTTCGAAATGGTCTTTTGACAACAAGCAAGTTCGATTTCCTCCAATAATTCCTTTGACCCTTTAAAAAGAAAACTTGTTCGTCCAACATAATCATTCGCTACTTGCACATACCCATAATCCTTTGCGTTGTTGGGGGGTAACCATTAGAATAAATGTATTGCATCATGACAAAAATTAGTTCGGTGAGCTCGCAAAACCAGCTACTAATGCTTTAAAATGCACCAGAATTTACCAAATCATGATAGGAGAAATTTGTACTAGTTTATAACTAAATGTAGAGAAATTTTTTTTGTCCATACATCGTCTTGTAATTTTACAGACGGTGTATGGACAAAAAATATTTCTCTACATTTCTAATTGGCTAATTTTTATCGTGAATATGCGAGAGCGGGCAATTCGACCATTTGTTATCGTAAAAAACAAATCCATGTCAGTTTTTAATGAGTCTGTCCTGTTATTGACAATGAATTTCGTCATCACATTGTCAAAGTAGTCTGCGGATCC
Organism: Micromussa lordhowensis; assembly: GCA_964020085.1. NCBI lineage: Eukaryota > Metazoa > Cnidaria > Anthozoa > Scleractinia > Lobophylliidae > Micromussa > Micromussa lordhowensis. The sequence continues at coordinate 4,681,651 of OZ026596.1, read as the reverse complement.
ACTCGGCTATCGCCTCGTGGATCCACAGCTACTTTGACAATGTCATGACGAAATTTATGATCAATAACAGGACAGACGCATGAAAAACTGACGTCAATTTGTTAAATGTACGAACACAATAGGTTTCACGCGGCGAGGTTTTGATCCTCGGATCACTCGGTTATCGGCCACTGCGCCAGTCGGCTCCTACTGTGACAGATACTATTTGTCCTTCACGCTGTATTGGCTTAAAAAATGTCGCCTCTTTTGTTCTTTTGATCGGGTATAACTTGTCAAGGTAGTCGTGGCTGAGTGGTTAAGGCGATAAACTTGAATCCATTGGGGTCTCCCCGCGTAGGTTCGAATCCTGCCGACTACGTCATATGGGCATCATCTATGTTTTGTTGTTGTTGCTGTAGCTACTATTACCAAGCTTTTTACATTACAATATGTTGTGGTCAATTCATACTAACTTTCAAATCAATAGACAAAAAATTCAGCCTAACACAATAGACCACAGCGCGAGGCTCTGGGGAATAGACCTTTATCACGCGGCGGCCATTTTGAGTCCCAAGGGAACAAAAAGCTTTGTTTTTGCACGTCTAGCCTCGCACTGGATGAGAGGTTAGACGTGCAAAATCTTTTATTTGAGCATTGCGTGATAAAGGTCTATAAACCCCCACAAACTCTGCAGTTATTCCCCCGAGCCTCGTACTGAAGTCTATTGTTTTAGGCTGAATTTTAATATATCGAAATTGGTCTATTGTCAAAACATGTTTTTGTTACAATGGCACTTTCTTAACCTGGATTGGATAATATAAGCGCAAGGCTTCTAAGTGTGTCGCTCAAAAATTAGTCATTCCATCACGAAGTTATTTAATTTATCTATTCGCTCAGGGAAATTTCCTGGGATTTGGAAGTGCTCTAAGGCGACCGAACCAATTCAACAAATAGCCCTTTTCACGGTTAACTTTTCTCATTTGCATCACAATATAATCTAGCACGTATGTGAGGCAATTTCGGGCTATTTTGTAGTTTTAGCCCGAAATTGCCTCGCATCCACGTTGGATTACATTGTAATGCAAATGAGAAAAACTAACCGTGAAAAGGGCTATTACCGGCCCAATCTCTATACTGCCCACCCTCAGCAAGATTTTAGAAAGAGTAATCCATTCCCAGTTGCAGGAATATCTGAATTCAACCAATCTGCTCTCAAACAATCAGTTTGGTTCTCAACAGCCACTGCATTGTCTAGTTTTGCTGATGAAGTGCTACTCATGAGGAGCTTAGGTCCGGAAAAAAATTCGCAGCATGAGTCCACTTAGGGTGTTATTTTATGCCAATCATTTCTGTCAGCAAAGTAGATAATTATATTAACACGTCTAGTTGGTATGTGTCCTTGTGGTTTGAAAGATGACACATCGAGATTTATCAACACCAAACAGGTGAAGGAATGTCGCTGATCTGACTTAAACGAGTGCGTTTGTTAAAACGAAAAACAAAACAAGAGATGGTAAAAAGCATAAAAGCAGTCAAAATAGGAAAGTGTGCGAAAATAAATATAAGCTAATGAAAGAGCTATAGTAATTAGATTACCGCAAATAGTTCCCTCGCCACTACACAAGAATACATAGTACATACTGACTTAATCTCGGTGTGCGACACTTGCAGACTGCAGACTGTAGACTTTTTCACTAAAATATTGTATTCCATTTCCATTACCAATAGCTAACCGTAAACAGGCTAACCTGAGTGCTATTCAGGCTAGCCTGAGTGCTATTCAGGCTAACCAGAGTGCTATTTAGACCTAAATGTAGTCTGTAGTCTGCAGTCTGCAGTCTGCAAGTGTCGCACACCGCTGTAATCTAACATAAGACTTGCGTTTCTTAGCAAATAAGTACTATATTCACATGCCCTGGAATTCTCTTGATCTCTCACGGTAAACGGGGTTAGAAATCTTAGTCCCAAAATTTGCGGCTGTTTGTTTAAGAGGCCGGTAACGGAAATAGCGGGCGCTTTTTATATTGTGACGTACTTGTGGGACCCAGATCACTTGGTGTAAGAGATCACGCAATGTTTACTACTTGTGGTTGATGTGGTTGTACATTGATACCGACCAACCAAACCTTTCAGTTCAATGCGTTGTTGTTGGTTTCTGGAAGTTAAATGTTAACGAAATTATTAATTCTGTACCTGAGCGCGAAATTCAAGTTCAAAAGCACAATGAATCACAAATCATTTCGCGTGATTTCATCATGGACGGCGACTTCCTTGATCGATCAGCTCAGCATCCTTGGTCGCTATCACGAGTTACAGGGCGAAATCTCGACCCTAGAAAGCACTGGTACGTAGCAACGAAAAGTTTGTGTGGGGTTAGGCCGAATGCGTTTGCAAAGAACGAAATTTTTCGTCGATTTCCAGATGAAATACGTTCTGTACCGTCAGCAGATCTCAAGCCCGCCGCCCGAGCCTGTTCATTCGACACCAGGCAACCAAACAACTTTGTATGTTGTATCTACGTTCGGTCTTTGTGCGGCACTGTTAAGACAGCGAGAACTTCCTACCGATGGGTTCGTGAATTCCCCAGAAATAATCCCCGTTGTTGACGCGGTAAATCGAATCGCTCTCGACTGTGAGGTGCCCGACAGAAGTTTAGTCGGGAAAAGCGACGAACTGCAAAAATGTTAGTCAAGAATCAGGAGTGCTCACCGGAGCCGATATACAAAATATCCGCTCCGCAGGGCATAGTGTGCTGGCTGGCATTCAATTGCACTGGCATGAAACTTGCTGGAAAGCCCGCTTCAAAACAATTGCTTGCTGACTGGTTTTTACTCAGATGCATTTCCTAGCTGGAAAATGCTCATTTTCGGGATGAACCTGGCTGGTAAATTTTAATGCGAGGTTGTCCATGGTAGACTCGATTACCAGCCGCCGCTCTCGAAAATTAACGCCCGGAAATTAGCTTACACGCGTCAATTCCGGACGCATTTCGCGGGGAGAACAGTTGCTGCGTCGTATCACACAGCAGTTTGTGCCCCGTGACAGCTGAGCTGTCAACTTGGAAAGACAAAACGGTTATATTGCAGGCGCGGTCACGTCCAGCGTTTTGGCCACAGAGTCGGGACTAGTTTCTTGATAAGAGGGTTGATTTTATTTCAGCAAGGTAAGTTTCCTGTGCTTTCTCATGTCTGTTATCTGTGTAGTTTCAAACCTACTCATCCCTGGACCTAACTATTGTGGGTTTTCCGTTATTGTTTTACCAAGTTAGATAACAATAGATTCTATGTAAATTGTGCATTATCTCCTTGGTGTGCTTTCCGTTTAGAGTTTAGATAACCAGATCTTCTTTGTCGTTGAAAACACTTGGTAAATTCCTGATTTACTTATTGAGATATTTACAATTTTGTTTCAGAAATCATAACGTGTTACACTACCTGGAGGGCAGCTAAAGATCATTTAAGGTATGTTCGAATATGTCACTGCAATAGTACCGGAAATAGTATCGCCTTGACAAAATATGCGCGCCATCTCATTTAGATGCAAGATGTTTACTGTAAAGCCGGTAAGCTTATAAATATACGTTTAGTAGTTAAATTTAAAGAATTTAACTCAAATTCTATACACAGTTATTATCAGTAGTGTAGGAAATGGGGGAACTAGGACATTTCTGGATTTTACGCATCTCAGCGTAGTTAGTGTAAAAATCTGAGTCTAAAATATATGATATAATACACTGAAACAGCGTGGTTATGCGTAGGTAGTGTAAGTAGCGTAGATATCGTAAAAATTAGACATACTATTTTACGCACAAAAATGCCTGAAATGCGTAGGATAGTGTAGGATATAGTAAAATTTAGATTGTTCTCACGATGCGTAATTAGCGTAGTCTGATGCATCAGACAAATATTTTAATTGGTCGATATTTGCATGTCACCTATCATTAATATTCAAAACACGTACTCACGCATACTAGCGTGTGTCTGAAGTCAGTGGACAGTGTCATACATCTTTAAATATTTATCAATAATTGGGCTATTATCAATCACAAAATTGTCAACGCTTGTCATTTGATTAATTAAACTTTCTCGGTTAAGATCACCTGAGCGCATCGCTTCTCGAATCATTATTAACAAATGCTGGTAACTTTGATAGGCATAGGTACAATTTTGAATTTTTAAGTCTAAACCTTTGTGTTCCATGTAGCCTTTAACTAATAATGCTACTGTACTAATCGCTATTAGACTGATACCACCAGTAGCGATAGCGCTAGCAATACCACCTGAAGCGGTCAGTACAGAGAGTGAATTACCAATGAATTTGAACAATTTGAATCTTTTGTAAGCCTTTTTAAAAGCCCAACATTTCCTATGATAGCTTAGATAATAAGACTTTAGTTCGTCTACTTCATCAGTTGATAATTTGTCTGAAATATGATTCCAATCGAAAATATTCTTTTTAGCCACCATTATATTATTTTATTATATTTATAAATTAAAAACAATTTGATCACTATCATAGCCCATTTCGATTAATTCATCATATATTTTTTCAGTTTGATCACCTTGTAGGTTTACAGTTTGGTCTCTAATAAAACCGTTACACGCTAACTTTTTCTTCCAATCTTTTAAATTGAAACCTTCAAACTTTTCAAAAGATGTGATTGATTTTTTTCCCCTCTTTTCGAGAGAAATTTTAATAAACTTTCTACTTTCATCTATCAAAGAAGATAAACTTTTAATATCCATATATTCTTTGGATAAGATAAATTTTTCTAAAATGCGTTGAGTTGTATTGTCTAGATGAAACGCGTTTCCGGGAATCCCCTGTAGACATGAGTCATAAATTATTTTAGCTAACCATAGCTAGATGAAACGCGTTTCCGGGAATCCCCTGTAGACTATGATAATAAGCATAGACATATGTCATCAATTATTTTAATCAACCGTAGCTTTTAATCAACCGTAGCTTTTAATCAACCGTAGCTTTTATTGTCTGGATGAAACGCGTTTCATAAACTCATTTGAATATTATCTAGACAGCTATATCAATTTGAATTAATAAGTTTACCATCGCGTGTGTTACAGCCGAATTAGATGTTTTGCTACGAAAATTGATTCTGTCACCAGCTCGTATCGTAATCGGATCGCTGAAAATGGTGTGATTTGACCATTCATCCACAGGTTTGACAATTTTTAAATCTTTATCAGCACCATTAAGAACTAAGCCGACGATCACTTCAGATGCTTGCCTATTACCCGCGCAAGCACAAATGCTTCCACGAACTATTTTACCGTCTACAGGACTAGGCCAACCATATTGCTTATTCCGCTCACATCCATTGCCAAAACTCCATTGGAGACTGCTTTTAATCAGTGGTCCATTCTCTTCTGCATAGACGGTGATGAACGGGTGGACAGAGGTATTTGTACTTTGCGTCTTAGTCTCTAAATCATTGTAATCGACTTTGCTTTTTAATGCATCATTGAATTCGATTGCTAAAGTTCCTAAATCAGTAATTAAAGCGTAATCCTTTAAAGCTGATGAGTTAGTCTTTTTAGCTAGTTCATTGTTAACGTATGTAGTTGCTGCTTTTGTCTTTAATAAATCAGATACGAAACGTTTAGTGGTTGCGTCGTGATCATCCATTGGAGCGGAAATGTTAGTTAATCTCTTGTTTTGTAAATGGAAATGGTTGTCTGGAGTTAATTTTATGCCTATTCCTTTTTTAACCTTTTCTACTTTTCCTGTCGTTGATGGTTTGTCATGTTGTCCATTAGTAAACCCCATATATATATATATTTATTTATATAATAGTTCCTTGACTGTTTTCAAATTCTTTCACATTTTCAAATGCTGTACTATTATTATCCCAAACATTCTTTGTTACCAATCCTCTCACCTTAGTGAAAGGATTATCATCTACATTTATTCTTCTTATAGTTGGCAGTCCACTACTATCAGTAAAAAAATTATTAATAATAATTGGAGCACTAATTCCACTAAAAATTAGTTTCATATGAGTGTCTTTTACCCAAATCCAAAATAGGACTTGCTTTCCTAAAGCGTTATTTGGAATATTAAATGTTCTTAAAGATGGTTCATCTATTGTAGGATTACGTGAAATTACGACTTTGCTTTTATCAACATGAATATGTTCAAAGCCAAGTAAGTTCTTATATCTAATACTTATAGTCATTACACTATTTGTAGTTGTGCTATGTTGAAATACATAATAAAAAGTTAAATCACCTTTGTTATCACCAGTAGTTACAAATGCATATGTATTTGGTGTTTTACCTTCATTACTATCAGAAAAATACAAATCTTTTATTAAAGAAATCTTTGAATCATTACTTAATATATATTTTACTATTAATTCTACTAAATTTTTATTTTCATTAATAGTAGGATTTTCTTTTGCTATTTCACTATTTACTTTTACAATTTCACCATCAACATATTTTACAACATTATCTTCTGTTTCATTTAGTTGTTTCACATTAACAGCATCACCGTTTTCATTCCCATCAGATAATCCTTTTATCTGACGATTACCCATATCTATAGATGCTTCATAATAGACGATTTTGTTTCTGATGGTATAGAATCTATCCCAAATTTTCGAGTCAACATCATTCTGATGACCACTGACACCATAAAGGACTACAAAGATGTCGGTTTCTGCATCATAAGTGTTACCACTCTTGTACTTTAAAGTTAAATCAATATCTAAATCAATAATCCCAATGTTTCCATATTTGTGAAAATTCACTATTGTTCTACTGTGATCGGAAAAAGTATTTGTATTATTACGTGAAACATTCAAAGTTTCAGATACAGCGTTAACAACCACTTCGTCATGATCTACTTTATCATTGTAATACATTTCAAAAGCTAATGTATACTCACCTAAATCTAACGATTTTAAATCAATAGTTAATCGGGTGCTATAATAACCGATAGCAGAGTCATACTTAATTTTAAATTGATAAGTAGCTTTGTTGATATCATAGTAATCTTTGTCGACTTTTCTTACTTTGGTAATATCATCATCATCTTCCTTAAATAAATCATCATCCATGACAAAAGAGAATTCATTATCTTGTCGGTTTGCTTTAATATTCAGTTCTTCAAATTCACTAACTTTGTATTCAATAAAAGATCTAAGTACTGAGTTATTATCAGTAACTCTCCTATTAACATAGTTAACATTAGTTGCATGTGTGTTATCTGATGAATTTGGATCTTTCAAGCGGATAATGCTATGATTAGCCATATCAAGATTTCCTTCCATGTCTCTATCTCCTAAAAGTGGTAGATAAGTAGATTTTGCATCACCAACTGTTAGGGCTGCGTCGTCTACAGAACTACTACTAATTCCAGTGATAGCATGATCACCCATTTGGAGACTTCCTGTCATTGATCTGGAACCATTTAAAGGTAAATTCAAATTATCTCCATTGTCAACATAAGTTTTATTAACAGCATCATCACCACTAACTGGATTTGGTAAACCATAAAGATAACTATTATTCATATTAATTGGACTATTACCATCAGCAACCATGGTTAATCTACCACAATTTGTAATGAGATTATTATTCATGTTTAGATCACCTGTCATGGGCCTTGAACCATCCAATTTTAATACATCTGTAGGTAGCTTACTTATTTCTGCTAAGACAAATGCCTTGGAGACCAAATCATTTGTATCAAAAGTATTGACACCATATGGTTCAGTATTTCTTATCCGTTTACCTTTTAAGTCATAGTCATCACCTTTTAGTTTTAAAAAGTTTTCATTGACATAAAGTTTATTAACAGCCATTTTAGAATCTTTTAAAGCATTAGGGTAATCACTGATTGGGACATCATCTTGAGTCTCTAAATCTGTTATTTTTTTACTACCAATATTGAGATCTCCTGTCATAGCGCGTGAACCATCTACTTTGAGATAAAGACTTAAATCAGGCTGTGGTATGGAAGCAATTTGACTTTCTAAATAAGTCTTTGTCACAGGTTGCTGAGCCCCAGTTGGAATAGGTAAGCTAAAAATCCTATTTCCATTCATAGAAAGATTACCCGTCATGTTTTGGCTTCCGTTTAGGAGTAATACTTCTAACCTATCTGCTTTTCTAGAAGATAAATCATTAATAGCAATATCCTGTTTAGCGTCTTCATCGTCAACATATTCTTTGGTTGTTGCATCTTTAGGGTCAGTAGGATTACCAATATTGATTATCTTTTCATTATTCATATTGATCGGTTCAAAATTTAATATTGTTCCTGAAAAATCAGTACTTTTAACATTAAATAATCTATGATCAAAACTAGTCCTTTGTATTCCTTTGACACATCTACTAAAAAATAGAAATTTAAAATTAGAGTTACTGGAACCATAATATCGAAATTGTAAACGGATGTTCACATCTCTTTTCGAACTATTAAATATTATGTAAGCTTTTGCGTAATTGCTAAACCAATCATGACTAAAATCAATTATGTTTGCATTACCAGTGACATTTGTAAATAATAGCCTATCTGAATCACCATCTGTAACTATATTTGTTCCATCATATCCAAATATTTCAAAAACGATAGAATAATTAGGATCTATTTCTAAATTGTTCACTAGTCGAACAGTAGAATAAGCATAACCAGACTGCGCCCCTTCTCGAGGCGCTTCTAATAGTTCAAAATGATCAGTGTGCCCAGGAATAGGTATAGATCCTTTAGTACATTCTGCTTTATCACCAAAATCTTTATAAAAAGTAAAACTAGGTTGCAAATGATAATTTGTCCTATGATCTGTTGTCATCTCCTTTAATTGTTTTAGAGGTACAGCATCATTATCATTAGTAGCATCTTCTAAATCACTAATTTTATGATTATTCATATTTAAATGACCAGTCATTGAAGTTGTTCCATCTCTTTTCAGATAAGGTGACAAATCAATAGCTGATAGGTTATTATCAACATACTCCTTTGTAGCTGCATCATTTTTATCGATAGGAGCAGCTACTTCAGTTAATCGCTTACTATCAATATCAAAATTACCATCATCAGTTAGACTAAATCCAATTCCAGGTAAACCAGGATCACCTTTTTCACCTTTACCAGTTGCTGATGGTGATTCAAGTTGTCCATTAGTAACACCCATATATAATATACTAAATTAAATTTCTTCTTCTTCTACTTCCAGACCCTTAAGACGTAACATTTTCCGATGAATATTAAAATCTTCAGAATCTTCAGATTCAGATGTGTCTCTCAAATAATCGATATGTAAGCTATAAAGACTTTTAGTTAACGACAATATTCTATCGTCAATAACTTCGTTGTACTTTTCCTCAATTGATTTTAGTTTTAGTAGCATAGCACTAATATTTTCATAATAAAAATCCATTTCTGACAAATCAACTATTATTGAATTTGTTAGTCTCTTACATTCTTCTTTATCATTTACTTTTTCATTAACATTACCATTACCATTGCCATTGTCATTACCATTTCCATTATCCATCCTATATATTTTCATTGAAATTTTTTCTGATTGTCTTTTTTGTCTTATCAATGTACGCAAAACTATAAGGCTCACTAGTCGCACTCTCGAATCGATTCTTAGGTACATTGACTTCTTTACACATTCTTGCTGTCTCTGCATTACTTGGAGAGTCAAAAATACAAAAATGAGAGCAATTCAACCTGATGTCTTTGGGAGTGAGATAATAAGATTGACTTAAATAGATTACACTACAATTTTTATGACGACCACCAACAAAATATTCAATGAGTGGTTTTTGGTTTCTTTCACAAGCGTAGTCATCAAAGATAACTATTTTTTGATTATCATTATCTAGGCTTTCTAGAGGAATGACATCACTATTGCTCTCTTCTATAACATCATAACCAGCCTCTTCTGAAATGGGTCGAAATGTTTCTAATAGTTGTCTGTACTTCGGTTGCTCGAGATTTTTAGAAAACAAGTAAATCTTATCATAGTAGAGTAGATTATAAAGCATATGCATAAGAACGTTAGTTTTACCACAACCGCTTGGTCCACAAATTAACATTCGAAAAGTGTCTGAAGGCATATAAGGTAGCAGTCGTTTGAAATTGCGGTCATTATTAGAAGCTGAATCATAATTAGGAATTTTCATCTATATAATTAATATTTTTTTAATAAATGTTGCATATTATTTCACATAATATAAAAAATATAAATATTATATGAGTCTCTCAAATTGGAAACGATTAGCTCAGAAGCGGACAGAGACTGGAAAGATGAAGAATCAGCTATATGATGAGATCACTGAAGAGAAGATAAAGAGTAAGACCTCTGACGCAAGGATAACAAAATCTTTTAGACTTGATGAAATCATAGAGGGTTTAAGGGCACAAAAGCCTAAGAATAGACCGCAAATGAGAATACGTCCTGCCCCCGCAGGTAAACCAGATGAAATTGATTATGCACCAGAAGTAGATCCATATGAAGATATGGATGTGGAAGGATTATTAGATCTCCAAGATTACGTAGCGCCCCAGGCAGAAAAACAAATAATACCTAAAGGCGCGCCACCAAAATATGAAATGGATCCTAGTTTTTGGAGAGGAGATGAATCTTTACCACCAGAATATTCTTTTGTGGAAGAAGGACCTTTAGCAATTGAATCACCACCTGATGATGATGAAGATTTAGATAGAGGAGATATTAATAGAATTTTAGATAGTGCAAATCTTCCTAACTATGATGATGTTGAAATGAGATTATCCCAACCAGAAATGACACCAGTTAAACGTAGTAAATATCTCGAGAGTAACATAAAAAGAGCAAATTCTGAAATAAGCAGTATTACAAGTAAATTTAAGACAAATACAACTAATAGACTAAAACAAGCCATAAAAAAAGGATTGCCAAAAGATGTAATAGAAAAGCTAGAGCGAGAAAAGGATATGGCTCATAAATTTGCTGATAGTAGACTAAAACCTATTCAAGAATATAGAGACTATCTAAAAGTACAGAAAAAGAAAAGTACAAAGGGAAGTGGCGTCAAGAGGGGAAGTGGTGTCTATTTCTATAATGATGCTCAAGAATTACTAAAGAAATTAACACTAATTATTGGCGAAATGGAAGCAGGCAATACAAGTGTCAAGATGAGAAATATGGGTCAAACTATCTTAGACGCTCTATTAAGAACAAAATCAATAAATAAGTCGCAATATCAAAAGTTAGTGAAAAAATATTTCGGGGTTTAGTAAATATTATTTACATTAGTATATGGAGAGAGAAATCTCATTAAGCAGTTTTGCAGTTAAAGATGAACCTGGTAATCGACCTGGTGATTTTACTACAAGGTTTTCTAGAACGCTGGAATATGAACACAGTGATGGGATTTGGTATATTGGTTTTAATAAAATTATTTCAATGGCTTTTACATGGACAAATATAAATTCTGGTTATAGCAATCAAAAGATAGCTTACAGTAAAGACGGAGGGAAAACATTTACAGATATTGATTTTCCAAAAGGAGTTTGGGATTACACTGATATTGATAATTACATTAAGGAAAAGACTAAAACAGTCCGCGGTGATGGTGATGAAGAATTTCCAATTACGGTGACTTTTGATGAACCAACTTTTAGAGTCTTGGTGACTTTAGACGCTAACTATCAGCTTGACCTGCGTAAATCTAATTTTGGTAAACTAATAGGATTCGATAAGGTGATCTTAAGAGATGAGAGAAACGTTAGTACTAAGATACCTAACCTATCAGAAGATACAGATGTCTTAAATATTCATTGTGATTTAGTCTCTGATTCATTAGTAGATGGGAGAGAATCAGATATTGTTTTTAGTTTTGGTACAGGAACGCTGAGACCTTCTTACAATTTTACACTTGAACCGCGTCGTGTTATATTTAATCCTATCAATAAAACAAGAGTTTCAAGCGTTCGAATCTATTTAACTGATGGTTTAAGAAGACCAGTCTATTTAAATCATGCTGACACAGCATTTTCATTAATCTTAAAAAAAGTTCCATTCTAATTAATTTTATTAATACTAATATATAATGAAGTCAAGAGAGTTCAAAAAGATTTATCACCCAAGAACGGGACGATATGTCTACAAACACCGCGGCAATGGAATTATAGTAGATAATCTTATGAAACCACTAAAAAAGGTAGCTAGTGCTTTAACTGGACAGGTTTTAAAACCATTTGCTAAAAAAGCAATACAAGCTGGTGTCGCTCATGCGGGAGAACGAGTTGGTAAAAAGGCTGCTGATAAAGTTATAGAGCGATCAGGTGAGCTTATCCGAAAAAGGCTATCCTCAGGATCTAAAAAAGCAACAAAGTCAACAAAGTCAACAAAGTCAAAGCCAGGTAGAGCAAAGCCAAAAACGCAGGAGGAAGTTTATACACTGATTAATAATCTTATAGCGCGATCTTAAAGAAAAAAAAATCTGATAAAAAATATATAATGGCATTTAGATCACCAGAGAATGTTCAGAGAAACGAACTAGTTCAATTTCGTCTTCAAGACGCTATAAGAGCTCCTGCCAATACTCAAGAGCAAAATAAGAAAGGATACAAATTTCATGTTACTGATCGTGGTATTATGCTTGATTGGTTTAACGCCTTTTTTGAAGTGCGATTCAAATTAGACCTTCGAGCAAATGGTGGAGACAATGCAGACGCCAGAACAACAATTATTAATGGATCGCATTCATTAATTAAGCATATGGTAATAAAGAGTGCAGGAAAAATCGTCTATGACACTGATAATCTTCATCTTGTAACTTTTGCAAAAAATCTTTTAGAATATTCAGATGATTTTGGGCGTAGTACAGCCAAAAATAGCTTATGGTATTTAGATACAGATGCCACTTCAGATGATACAAACACTGGTTTGGAAAGTAGGCGTTTATTAACAGCTAACAGAGCTCATGTTAATACAAGTATACCATTAAATAGGTATTCTTTTTTCGAAGAATTAGAAGGACGATTGTTACCTCCAATGGATCTCCAATTTGAAATAGAACTGACACCAGACGCTGAAGTCTTATATGGGGCAGTTGATACATTGAGATTAGTAATTGATCGTTTTTATCTATGGGTACCACGACTAGAACCAAAAGATGCTCTTATGACTAAATTCATCAGTGAATACCAAAAACCCAGTAAATGGAAATACCTCAAAGAAATGTACCAAACTTCAGATACAACCAGAAACAGTGGTGATTTCAGAATCTCAGCTAGTATTGATAAAGTACAACATGTTTTCCTCTACTTCCAGAGACTTAAGACAAATGATATGTCAGCAAATCCTTATATTTTTGATACTTTTAAACTTAATGCTGCTAACAATAATAGTCATCTTAGCACATGTCGTCTTGAATATGGTAATGGTGTCTTCTATCCAGAACTTGAATATGATACAGAAAGTAAAACAAGAATCTATTATGATTTAATGAATTATTCATGGAAAAAGAATGATTATAATACAGGTACTCAGCTCAATATCAGTAATTTTTCGAGTCTTTACCCAATGTTATATTTTGATTTAACTTATCAAACAGAACAGGTAAGCAGAGATCCAAAGCAACTTAACATAAGATTTCGCCTCTCACAAGCCGCAGCTGCTGATTTCCGAGTGCATGCAATTGTTCTCTATGAAGAAGATGTTGTTGTTGATAAGGTGGGAGATCAATTAGTTATTGTATAGTCTAAAAAAAAATAAAAAAATAAAAAAATATTTAGAAAAAAAATATTTTAATATAATATATGAGAGTTAAAGAGAGTCAGAATGAAAGAGCAGAAAAAGAACAAATAGTCGATTTTCTTCATATTGACCCTTCAAAGATAACTTTTACAAAACCAAAACCAAATAAGCATAATGGAGCACAGATAGGAATATTATACAATCGAAAGCCATTGTTTGTTAAATATGAAGGATTTACACAATTCGGTTCAAGAGAAAAATATGATGAAGATGGTAAGTACCAAGGTACTAGTATGCAAATTAATTGTGAGGGTGAATATCTAAAAAAAGCTAAAGAATTAGACCAATTCTTCATTGATTATATTCATTCTTTTAATGATGAAGAAATACCAAGAGAGGTTGTAGAGGGATATGATGAATATGGACAAGGAGGTTCTTGGAAAAGAATTTGTAGAAAACCATATATAATTGTTAATGAAAAAAGAATGTATACAGATTACCCATCAAAGATGGAGTTTAATTTTTTTTATCGCAATGACAAACTATTTACAACATTTTTTACATGGGATAAAGAAAAGATTGAAACAGAAGAAATAGGTCCGCGAAATACAGTTAAATTTATTGCTGCCTGGTTTTCTATAACAACTGGAAATTTTGGAGCTACTTTAAAACCAAAAATAATGCAAGTAACATTTCTAGAGGAAGAAAATATTTTCGATAAGTTTCTCTTAGATGATGATGAAGAAGAAGATGAAGAAGTTGACTATTGGATCTGATTAATAACAACTATTCCAAAGTCATAGACTATTCCAAAGTCATAGAATAAATATTATTTATGAATTTTAAAAAAAGTCCATAAATAATATATAATGACTGAACTACATCAAATTTCTATAAAACTTTCTGAAGGCCAAAAACGAAAACTATCTAAGGCTTACAGAAACAGAGAAGAAATAAGTTTACGCTTAAGTAAAAATGCGTTAAGTGGTTCCGATGTTCTTATGGTACCAATGAATACTGTTAAGAGACTCGCTAAGGCCAAAACAGCTAATCGAGGAATGGTAATTACTATATCAAAGTATAATATCAGGCGACAAACTGGGTCTGGTATCTTTAGCTCAATATTGCCAGTATTAAAGAATGTAGCACCAACTATCGGTAAAACACTAGGATTGTCTGCTCTAGCAGGGTTAGCTTCTGAAGGTGCTAGTCAAATAGTTAAGAAAATTAGTGGCGGACAAATGTATCAAGTACCAAATAATAAACTATTTATGTTAGCTCAATTGGGTGATCTACTAACTAAAGGACAAATAGGAGATTTAGCCCGAGCTCATAAATTAGGAGAAGACTTACTTTTCAAAATGACACAACGACAAGTAGGTAATGGTATTGGAACTTTAATAGCTAGTATTGCTGCTCCAATGATTATTGATGCATTAAAAGGAGGAAGTATAAAAGGTGGAGCTCCTAGAATGGGCAGTCCAAGATCAAATGGAGGAGGAGGTCCTCGTATGGGAATGCCTATGGCTCCACCACCTTTTATTGGTACTTGGGGCAGGGGAAAAAAAAAAAAAAAAAGGTAAAAAAGCCTAAATTCCATAAAGATATCCCAATGAGTAATTTTGATCTTTTAGATTGGTGTAAATACTTGAAGATACCTATCAAGAATGTTTTAAGTAGAGATCAGACTGTACCACATCAGCATAAGTTAGCGCTTTTTATCTATAATTTAGAACCTCATTATATGAGTGGTAGTCATTGGGTTACAACCTATGTTCGTGATGGTACAATAAATTACTTTGACTCTTTTGGTATGCCACCTTTTCAAGAGTTGGTAAACCATGCAAAAGAGAAAAACTTAAATTTATTACACCAAAACCATCAAATACAGAATCTCTATACTACAACCTGTGGCTATTTTTGCTTGTATTTCTTGAATGAAATGCATAAAGGAATCTCTTATTTCGATTTATTGCAAGTTTTTAGCTTTGACACAGAAGAGAATGAAAAATTCATAGAAAAATACATTAAACGATTGCTTAGGTAGTTTTTTGGATTTGTCGGAGCTTATTTAAATCTCGTTTCAAACTATTTCTCAGATTTCTCACTCTTTTAGCTTCTCCAGAACAACATAAAAAGGCAAGTTTTCTATAAAGAAGTTTGTAATGTTTATACATCGCTTCTATTCTACGTATTTCTTTTTCAATGACAATTTGTTCCATTATATAATATATTAAAATAAATAAAAAAAATAATAAAAATTATTATATAGATGAAAAGCTATTGTGTAAAACAACGAAAACAGACAGAGTGCGTTCCTGGTTCAGAAAGGGTTGTACAGGCAAGAAATGGTCGTGCCATGATGAAATGTAAATGCGCAGAATGTGGGATAACAAAAACTAAATTTGTCCCTTCAGGTACGGTAGGAAGAGGTAGAAAAGGAAAAGGGCTATTACTGGGTAAAAACAGTCCATTTAAGGGAATTCCCCTCATAGGAGCTATATTATAGTAAAGTAACTTTGTTAACAATAGATTAACATATATTTATTATAATATTAATTAATATATGTTATCTTATTGCGTTCGACAAAGAAAAAGGACAGAATGTATACCTAATTCTGAAACTTTTGTAATTACAAAAAATGGTAGAAATGCAATGCGATGTATTTGTGCTGAATGTGGAATTACAAAATTTCGTTTTATATCTAAAGCGGAAATGCAAGGAAGCGGTTTTGATGAACTAATTGTCAAAGGGTTGGCTGCTGGTGCAAAAGGATTGTACAACCTAGGTAAAAGGGGAGCTAGTAGAGCAATAAAATCTGACTATGTAAAAGACAAAGTTAAAGGCATTGGTAAAAGGTATTTGAATAGAGCAATTGACTCACTGGCAGATGATCTTTCTAAAAAAATCAGTGGAAGGGGAAGGGGAAGGGGTCTTGATATTCATAAAGCAATAGGTAAGTTACCTAAACCGAAAGCTGGTTGGACTCTTCCAGGTCACAAATATACTGGTCCTTACAATGATTTAGAACGACAAGTAAAATGGGATCGTGATACTGGGCAAATCTATGAAATCTATGATCAACCAACAGGTAAGACAGATGCTATAGCCATGCAACACGATGTTGATTACTCAGTATGTGCTGATAAGGGAGGTAATGTAAAATCATGTAAAAATGTTGCTGACAAGAAAATGGTCCGAGCTTTAGATGCAATTCCCTGGAATGAGAGACAGTGGGGCCATTGGTTAGCTAGAAACACTATTAATACAAAGCAAAAACTTGGTTTAGGAGTAAAAAAAAAACGCTAAAAATTTAGACACATGGGAAGGTCTGGCTAATGAGTTACACAAACCTATAAAACGAAATTTTACCAAGCGAAGAGTCATTTCACATAATGTAGATGATATCTGGTGTTCAGACTTAGTTGATATGCAAAAGCTTAGCAAATGGAACCGAGGTTATAAATATCTACTAATGGTCTTAGACCTTTTCAGTAAATATGGTTGGATAGTACCTCTAAAGACAAAAACTGGCTTAGAAGTCGCTAAAGCGTTTGAAAGCTTATTTTTCTCTAATAAGCCTAAAATGTTATGGGTAGACAAAGGAAAAGAATATTATAACAAAAATGTGTTGGATCTCTTAGCTAAAGATAAGATAAAGGTCTATTCCACTGAAAATGAAGAGAAATCATCAGTTTGTGAGAGATGGAATAGAACTATCAAAGATAAAATGTATAAGAGATTCACTATGCAAAACAATACAGTCTACGTTGACATCCTTCCGAAAATACTCGCCTCTTATAACAACAGCCGACATAGATCAATAGGAATGACGCCTATCCAAGCTAGAAAACCTGAAAACTATGGAAAAGTTTATTTTAATTTATATGGTGATTTAGCGAGAGAAATCAAAAAAACAAAAACAAATAGAAAACCCGAATTTAGAGTAGGTGATAGAGTCCGAATAAGCAAATACAAAAGGGTGACCTTTGATAAAGGCTATACTCCTAATTGGACTGAAGAAGTTTTCATCATAGACGAAATTAGATTCACTAATCCTATTACTTATAAGATAAAAGACTTAAATGGTGAAGTGATTAAGGGTACTTTCTACAGAGAAGAGTTACAAAAGACAGATCAGGAGGTCTATAGAATAGAGAAAATTATCAGAAAGTCAAAAGGAAAAGCATTAGTCAAATGGAAAGGTTACCCAGACGAATTTAACAGTTGGGTGCCAGCTGGGGATTTAAAAAATTTATAAAAATTATTTAAAAAAATTAGAATATTATAAATAATTATATAGATGGAAAAAACAGAAGAACAATTGAAACGAGAAAAATGGAACAAAATTACAAATGAGAGACTTAAAAATACTGAATGGTACTGTGATGTATGTGGAAATGGAAAAAATTACACTTATAGAGGAAAATATATGCATCTAAAGACAAAGAAACATGAGCGTAACATTCTAAAATACACTAATCCAGTTACTGGTACACTAATTGATTTATAATAAATAAAAAATTAAGAATTTAAAAAAAAATTAGACATATATTATTATATATAGATGGATTTTAAAGTTAAAATTAAACCCAAAAAGATATCTGTGGACACATTACCAAAACCATCTCATTGGTATTGTAATACATGCAAGAAAAAATATTCAAAAGGGGGAAAATATCAGCATTTAAAGACAGATTTTCATAAGCTTAATGAAGCAAAAAAAGGTCCGCAAGGTCAGCCACTACCAGTCCCACCTGTCAACCCACAACCACTAAGATCTAAGAAACATGGAGATTATGTTGAAAATCGACTAATCCGATCAATTGCAGAAAGGAGACTAAGAGACTCATACCTTGGAGGTACTTTAATAGATGATCAGATAAGTCCCTCAGTCAATTTACCAGAACCATTAAGACCTACTGAATATAGACCACCTGCCCCAGTACCAAAACCACGTACAAAACCACCAACCGCTCCAGTGCCTTTACCGAGGCTAAAAATAATAAGACCTATAAAACCTGTACCTACAAGACTTCAAAGAAAGGTTAAAAATGTGATTGATCAAATCGCTCCATATTATAGGCCTGAAACTATAAGAGAATTCAGAAGAAATTTGAAATTTATACCTAAAGACATCACTATTACTGAGCGATCCAATGCATTAAGAGGTAATGTCAAATCTTATGATGTACAAATTGTCAATAGAAATGACCCATCAATACAGTTAAGTAGCACTAAACGAGAAATATTTGATCTTTTAATGCGATCATTATCAGATAGAAGGGGTTTTAAATACAATACTACACTAAGGGTTCGATTATCAAAGAGTACTGAGGATGGTGTCATTTACCGAGAACCCTATTTTAACGCTGGCCCTTTTACGGTGACCAATAGACTAGATATAGAAGAGTCTATCGATAATGGTATTGAAAGAATTTTAGAGTTAATAGCTGTTTGGCTATCTGAAGGTTCTGGTTGGGTATTTGAATCAGTAAAATTACATATCATTAATATTGTCTCTTACTTTCCATTAAGAGGATCATCATATATTGAACTACCTGAAGAACTACGTAACCCTATGAAGGGTTTAATCAATCTCAAAAATACAGACAATAAATGTTTCCTATGGTGTCATAATAGGCATTTAAATCCACTTATAGTTCATCCGGAAAGAATAACCAAGGCAGATCGAGAATCTGTCAAACGGTTAGATTACACTGGTATCACTTTTCCAGTCACTGTAAAAGATATTTATAAGATTGAAAAGCAAAATAAGATTAATATCTGTGTATTTGGTTATGATGGAGAAGCTTATCCTATCAGAATATCAGAAACTAATTTTACAGACCACTTGGAATTACTATGGATTGAAGAAGGAGACAAGAGCCACTATGTGCTCATCAAGGATTTCGATCGATTTATGTTTTCATTCAATGATCACAAAGAAAAGAAATATTTTTGTTTGCGTTGTCTACATTGTTGTAGTTCTGCTAGTGTCCTAGAAGATCACAAGCAAGATTGCCTGCTCCTTAATGGAGCTCAAGCGATAAAGATGCCCGAGGCAGGATCAAAAATTTATTTTAAAAATCACAAAAAAATGTTACCTGCACCTTTCGTAATTTACGCTGATTTTGAATCAATCACAGAAAAAATAGACGGTTGCCTACCTAGTGATGATAAATCTTACACTAGTACTTATCAAAGTCATAAGGCTTGTAGTTACGGATATAAATTAGTCTGTAGATATGATAATAGTTATTCCAAACCAGTAGAAATATACCGTGGAGAAGATTGTATCGAAAAATTTATCATGAAAATGTTGAGTGAAGTAAAAGATTGTATAAAAATAGTTATAGAACATTTCCAGAAACCATTAGTTATGACTGATAAAAATGAAACACATTTCCAAAATTCTACTATATGTCATATTTGTGAGAGAAAATTTAATGAAGAAAAAGATAAAGATAAACCTTCAAAACAAAAAGTTAGAGATCACTGCCATATTACAGGTAAATATCGTGGTGCTGCTCATAGTAATTGTAATCTTAAATGGTCTATTAGTGCAGAAAATTTAAAAATTCCAGTAATATTTCATAATCTTAAAGGTTATGACTGCCATTTTATCATGCAAAATATTGGTCATTTAATAAGACAAGATTTTAATATTAATGTTGATGTTATAGCAAGTAATTTTGAGAAATATATTGGCTTTAGACTAGGTAATTATTTGACTTTCATTGACAGTTTTTCATTTATGAGTCAGAGTTTAGATCGACTAAGCAGTAATTTAAGTGATAATGCATTCTTTTATTCAAAGAAAGCTTTTCCAAATGATGATCAATTTAGATTAATAAAGCGAAAAGGTGTTTACCCTTATGATTACATGGACTCATTCCAGCGATTCAGTGAGAAGTCTTTACCAGCAAGAGAAGATTTTTATAGTATTTTGAATGATACAAATATTTCAGAGAGTGACTATGAGCACGCAAAACAAGTATGGAGTGAATTCCAAATTAAAGACTTAGGTGATTATCATGATTTATATTTGCGTACAGATGTACTGCTCCTAGCGGATGTATTTGAAAGTTTTAGAGGAACATGCCAGACAAACTATAGGCTAGATCCTTGTCATTATTATTCAGCGCCTGGCTTATCTTGGGATGCATTACTGAGAATGACAGGGGTAAATCTAGACTTAATCGCAGACCTAGATCAACAACTCTTCATTGAAAAAGGGATGCGTGGAGGTATTAGTACTATTACTCATAGACACGCAGTTGCAAACAACAAGTATATGAAGTGTTATAATCCAGAAGATGAAAGTAGTTATTTAATGTATTTAGATGCAAATAATCTTTATGGATGGGCTATGTCACAGTCACTTCCAACTAAAGATTTTAAATGGATTAACTCTGAAGATTTCATCTTAGAAAATTACAAAAATAATACAAAAAAAGGTGCCATTTTAGAAGTAGATTTAGAATATCCAGAAGAGCTACACGATTTGCATAATGATTATCCATTAGCACCAGAAAAGATTTTAATCACTGATAATATGTTATCAAAGTATTGCAAAGATTTAAAAGAAAAAGAAAATATTAGCAGTGGTAGAGTTCACAAGTTGGTTCCTAATCTAAAGAATAAAGAAAAGTATGTATTACATTACAAAAATTTACAGCTTTATTTATCTCTTGGTATGAAGTTGAAAAAGGTTCATAGAGTATTGGAATTTACTCAGCGACCATGGATGAAACGATACATTGATTTAAACACAGAGAAAAGAACAATGGCTAAGAATAGTTTTGAAAAGGACTTCTTTAAGCTGATGAATAACTCTGTGTTTGGTAAAACTATGGAAAACTTGAGAAAAAGATCTAATATTAAATTAGAAACGGATCCGGATCATTTATTGAAATTGACAAGGCAACCAATGTATGTTTCTAGTAAAATATTTGATGAAAATTTAGTTGGGGTACAAATGAAAAAGGCTAGACTAGTCTTAGATAAACCCTCTTATGTTGGATTCTCTATTCTAGATCTAAGTAAAACATTAATGTATGACTTCCATTACAACTATATCAGAAAAAAATACCCAGAAGCAAAGTTACTTTTTACTGATACTGATTCTTTATTTTACCATATAAAAGCAGAAGATCTTTATAGTGATTTATATAAAGATAAAGAAAGGTTTGACAATAGTGATTATCCCAAATCGTCAGAGTTCTTTTTTGCAGAAAATAAAAAAGTAATTGGTAAATTCAAAGATGAAGCAGCTGGTGATCCAATCACTGAATTTGTTGGTCTAAAAAGTAAAATGTATAGTTACAAGACAGAAAACAAGGAAAACAAGACTGCTAAAGGTGTCAAGAAGAATGTCATTAAGAGTGAATTATCTCTCTCTGATTATCGTGATACCTTACAAAAATGTAATACTATGAGGCATAAGATGCGAACTATCCGGTCAGAGTATCATCAGATATCTAGTTACCAAATTAATAAAGTATCATTATCACCTTTTGATGATAAAAGATATATTTTAGATGATGGTATCAGTAGTTATGCATATGGAAATTTTAATATTTCATAATATATATGCCTGTCCCTAATTTTAAAAAATTTTTAACTGAAGACCCACTTCATGATACTGATAGTAGTGACAGTGATTATAATCCTGATTCAGATGAGGAATCGACGAGCAGTGAGGAATCAACGAGCAGTGAGGAATCAACGAGCAGTGAGAGTGAAGATTACTCTACTTTAAAGAATAAAGTATATTAATTATTATGATGAACAAAGAGACCATTGGCAATCTACATCGTAAAAAAATTTCAGAAATTGTTCTCAAAGAAAAAAAAATACCAGATTTAAAAAAAAAAATTCTAAATTTATCCATCAAAAAAGATTATTCTAGAATTGATCAAATTGAACAAATAAGGTTAGAAAATGAAATAAATGATATCAAAAATCTTCGTACTAGTTATTTATTAAAGAATGCTATTTTACTTTTTTTACATACAGAAAATAGAGAAAAACATTTTGTTGTTGATAATTCTTATTATAAAAGGTATAAATATAATATCTTCCCTGATGAACTACAATACAGTGAAAATAATATAAATGAAGATAACTATTGTTATACATGTGAAAAATTTCGAGTATTGAACGTCGATGAAGGGATAAGTACTTGTCTAAGTTGTGGAATAAGCATAAATGTCTCAACAAATCCAGAAAAATCATCTATAAAAACCGCAGAAAATGATTACAAAAGATATAATCATTTTTGTGACTGTTTAGCCAATATCCAAGGCAAAGAAAGTTTTAAAGTCTCAGAAGATGTTATTAATAATATTTTCAAAGAAATCATTCGTGAAAGGATGGAAAATTCTTTGGAAAAGTTAACTGAATCAGATATCAAAAGACATCTTAAAAAACATCGTAAATTAAATTATTATAATCATACCACCCAAATATTGTATCGAATAACAAAAATACCTCCATTACAAATGACTTCTATAATGGAAGAAAAAATGAAAATGAGGTTTTTACAAATTCAGGAGCCATTTGAATTATTTAAAGGTAAAAATAGAAGAAATTTCTTTTCCTATTCATATATCATTTATAAATTTT
The DNA here is from genome assembly GCA_964020085.1 of Micromussa lordhowensis. Taxonomy (NCBI): domain Eukaryota; kingdom Metazoa; phylum Cnidaria; class Anthozoa; order Scleractinia; family Lobophylliidae; genus Micromussa; species Micromussa lordhowensis. The sequence goes on along the minus strand of OZ026596.1, from coordinate 4,658,318 downwards.
GTCAAATACTTGGATATAATGAATTTTTACCAAAGCTAAAATTGTATAAAGATCGTTTAAAACTCTATGAACATGATAAAATTTGGAAAAAAATCTGTGAACATCTAGGTGGTGAGAACGCTGGTTGGAAATTTATCAAGTCTTAAAAAATTACGCATCGTGAGAACAATCTAAATTTTACTATATCCTACACTATCCTACGCATTTCAGGCATTTTTGTGCGTAAAATAGTATGTCTAATTTTTACGATATCTACGCTACTTACACTACCTACGCATAACCACGCTGTTTCAGTGTATTATATCATATATTTTAGACTCAGATTTTTACACTAACTACGCTGAGATGCGTAAAATCCAGAAATGTCCTAGTTCCCCCATTTCCTACACTACTATTATCTCATCATATCATGAACAGTTCAACTTAGGTCGTCTGAGTGTGTGTTTACCATACAATAAACATCCACGGACAGACCAGGGCATTTATGCAAAAGTCTCGGAAGGTCGTTTTATTCCCGCTATATCGTTCGGGGCCTTTTAAAAGGAAATTTTTGGAAAAGCAGTTTAGTCTGGACGTTCGGATTTTTTTTAGCTGAATGCTAATGTGGCAGAAACATCAAGAGAACGAAATCTTATTATCTGGACTTGCGAGCTGTTGTCCTGCCTTTAATTTGGTTACTCTTCTTCTAGCCTGCGTACAGGCTCCCGGCGATCGAATTCTTCAGTTTCGCGCTAGTCTACAGAGTCTACTCGCTTCGCTCGCCGAATTTTTTTTCCGTCCTCGCCGGGAGCCTGTTTGCAGGCTGCATTCCTTTCGAAAGGATAAAAGCGACATGTTCTGTTGGGTGCCCCTGGTCATACATTGGATTTGCCATGAGCTTCTTGAAGTCTTAAGGGTAGAAGCGCGCCCAAATACATATATTTTGTTACCATGAGTTCGGTTTGAATGTGTCCCAAGCAGGGAGAAAAGCACTTTTATAAGCGCTTAAATTTGAATCAGGGTAGCTGTTGTGGTCTGGCAAATGTTTAACAGCTTACAGGTCTGCTTGGATTCCGGTGTTTATTTGGCCTGATGGAATTTGACACCTTTAACACCGTTTGTTTTGGCTCATTTTTTGGTAATTTTAGGTTCACCAACTGAGCTGGGGTCTGCGTATAGCCTGCGAAAACAGCCGTCCTTCGTCGCTCCCAGCCCGAGTGGCGTTTCGCGAGAAGGACGTCTCGTCTGTGATTTACAGCAGAAAATTCCATACTGATGACGTAAGTGTGAACTTTGTAATCTTGCCTCAATCTGCAAAATAGGCATAAATTAACATTTGCGGTTTTTTCCCGAGTACACGAATATTCATGATCAGGAAGAAACTTGCATTCTTTGCAGAAAAGGCGTTGAAAAGGGAGAGAGCTACTATGTTAGGACTCGGTGATATTAAGATCACTGAGCTCCTGCAAAAGATACCGCGATATCTCGAACATTTGTTCGACTTTCTCCCGTCGAACTCGACAAATTCACTTCTTTTCACGTTTCCGTTTTGAGTAATAGTAATAGACAAAAAAGTGTGATCTCCCGAGAGATTCCGAAACTTCGTAACATCTCAACTGACTGACTTTAGAGAAGTGTTTGTGATCTCACAAGGAATTCCGAAACTTCGTAACATCTCAACTGACTTACTTTAGAGAAGTGTTTGTGATCTCACAAGCAGGGATTCCGAAACTTCGTAACATCTCAACTGACTTACTTTAGAGAAGTGTTTGTGATCTCACAAGGGATTCCGAAACTTCTTTTGAACATCTCAACTGACTTACTTTAGAGAAGTGTTTGTGATCTCACAAGGGATTCCGAAACTTCTTTTGAACATCTCAACTGACTTACTTTAGGGAAGTGTTTGTGATCTCGCAAGGGATTTCGAAACTTCGTAACATCTCAACTGACTTACTTTAGAGAAGTGTTTGTGATCTCACAAGCAGGGATTCCGAAACTTCGTAACATCTCAACTGACTTACTTTAGAGAAGTGTTTGTGATCTCACAAGGGATTCCGAAACTTCTTTTGAACATCTCAACTGACTTACTTTAGAGAAGTGTTTGTGATCTCGCAAGGGATTCCGAAACTTCGTAACATCTCAACTGACTTACTTTAGAGAAGTGTTTGTGATCTCGCAAGGGATTCCGAAACTTCGTAACATCTCAACTGACTTACTTTAGAGAAGTGTTTGTGATCTCACAAGGGATTCCGAAACTTCTTTTGAACATCTCAACTGACTTACTTTAGAGAAGTATTTGTGATCTCACAAGGGATTCCGAAACTTCTTTTGAACATCTCAACTGACTTACTTTAGAGAAGTGTTTGTGATCTCACAAGGGATTTCGAAACTTCGTAACATCTCAACTGACTTACTTTAGAGAAGTGTTTGTGATCTCACAAGGGATTCCGAAACTTCTTTTGAACATCTCAACTGACTTACTTTAGAGAAGTGTTTGTGATCTCACAAGGGATTCCGAAACT
>OZ026596.1:4640817-4643317 GCA_964020085.1 Micromussa lordhowensis | reverse complement strand
TGATTTCTTCACTTTTCACGGATGCAAACCGGACGCCATTTTCTCTCGAGTTGCTCGGAGGTAAATAGCACAGGATATCCGGAGTTTGACGAGCCAATCAGCGCGCGCCATCAACGCTATCCACTGTTTTAGTATATACTAAAAGTTAATATACATGCAGGTATGATTGCCAGCAAAAGTGTAATGAGATCAAACACCAATTTTCTTTGTATCTGCAGTCTGTACAATATAGTTGATCGCTTTATGTAATTTTAGAATCACTGTGATCATCTTTTGAAGGGTGATTTTATATGACTGAGCAATTATTGTCTGAGGGTACATGAAGTTTAATTAATATGTGGTTTGGATGAACAACTATGATTGTCTTTAAAGAAACCAACAAATGAATTGTTAGTATCAGGCGAGTGTAAATTGTATTTACTTTATCCCCAGGGATGCACATGTCATGGGGTTCAACCTGATGAAACCTTTCTTGACTGCCTCAGATCCAAAGCTAACATTGGCAGGTACAGTTTTAGAGCTGCTAATGTTGTTAAAAGTCTGTTTGGCTGCTTCAATTTCAGTTTTACAAATAATTGTTGGTAGTGGTGTTATTTTTCTCATATGGCTCGTTTTTGTTAATAACAATAAGGTCGACAGGTCTACGAGACGACCTCACATTTCTGCTTGAAGAAGACCTCAGCAACATAAATCTTTGCTCTTTGCATTGTGAGATGCGTAACTGCGAACAGCTACTGGGCTCGTTAGGGCTCTTTGCTCATCCTGTTGGCTCTTTAGATGCACTTAATCAAGCATTGTCAGATCATGGACCTGAAAGCTGCAAAGGCTTTTCACGGGTAACGGTTAAACAAAAACCTGGCCAGCAAACAGACGTGGAGAAGAGCAATATTAAAGTGGCATCCTTTTCAGGTTTTTTTTTTTACTGAAATTTTAACTATAATTATACTTAGGAGCAATTGTATTTTATACCATTTTGTGTTGTCTACAGAGAAGACTTTTCTCTCTATCAAATTCCAGTCTGAGGTGATGCTGTAAACTAATTTAGAAACAGCCCTAAGAAAAGATCAAGCTGATTGGTTAAAAATCGTGTTTCTATAACTCAAAATTTGATCACAAATTGAATGATGCATTTTAGTTTCAGTTTGTTTTCATGCATGCAGCTTATTAAATGTATTGAATGTCACGGTGTTTTGACAGGGTCATTTGAACAAGACGTTCTCAAGCATTTTGACACATTTGTTGAGAAATCTCTGCCGTTGAACAAAGTAAGGAATCTTGATTGTCCAAGTTGTCAATAGTTGGAGTCCCTCCCAGTGCTTTGGAGTGGTCTACATCGTACTTGAGTACTCGGAAAGAGCGAACTTCTTGTGAGAATGAATTATCCGAAGCTCTGCCCGTTACTTTCGGTGTTCCACAAGGAAGCATCTCGGGACCGCTGCTGCTCCTTGTATATACTAACGATCTGCCAGCTATTATTGAACACTACGAGGTGTCACTGTATGCTGATGACACCGTTCTCTACTGCTTTTCAAATGAGCCACACGAGCTGGAGAGCAAGTTAAATGAGGATCTTTATAATGTAGCATTGTGGCTAAAGGCGAACAAACTAAACCAAATAATCCATGTTAATCGGAAGCAACAGAAAATTAGCTAATGTTTCCTCGCTGTCTCTATCTATATTTGATTGCGATCTTGATAGTGTAAATAAGTTTAAGTATTTAGGGATTATGCTGGCTTCAGACTTCACATGGTCTGATCATGTAGAGTATGTAATTTCTAAAGTTAATCAGCGACTAGGTCTTTTACGTAGGATCAAAGATTTGTTAACTTTCACCGCTCACCTACTCTTCTATAAGTATGGGTTATTGACCAAGTGTGAGGTCAAGATGGCTGGATATTGGCCGAGTTCTTTTTTTGCTTGTTTATGGACTCCGTCTCGGTCCATAAACACGCAAAAAAAGAACTCGGCCAATATCAAGCCATCTTGACCGAACAAGCTTGGTCAATAAAGGACCTATTATATGGCTTTTGGGGAAATTTTTCTTGCGGGACGAGGTGGGTAGTCCCGAGCGGGCAAGATCGCCGCTCGGGTAGCCAATCACAGCGCAGGAGTTGATTCATCTTACCCGCTCGCGGAGCTAGCCATATAATAACAGTTCTTCCGGTTTTTGATTATGGCGATCTTGTGTGGGGCGACAAGAACAACGTGACTCTTATGAACGACCTACAGGTTTTGCAGAACAAGGCCGCAAAAGTTATTCTCGACAGGCCACTTTATTCGTCAGCCACTGATACCCTGGTAACTTTAAAGTGGCTGAACCTAGAACAACCTAGATTTTACCATCGTTGTATATATATTAACAAGTGCTCAAAATTCAAGTATAAAAGCATGCAAATGCCAACCCAATAAAAATATAATTTGATCAAGTTGATGATCGCTCGAGCAAAGGACTAATAAACTCTCCATAGTTTGAAAACATGTACAAAATGATAGCTCGAA
>OZ026596.1:4575817-4635817 GCA_964020085.1 Micromussa lordhowensis | reverse complement strand
TTTTTCAGCTTTTCTTGTTGAAATAAGTAATTATTACTATAATTTATGTACAAAAATGAACAAATTGAAGACCAAGAAAATCCCATTGTTGAGAGCTATATTATTAAGTTCAGATTTAATATCATTTCGATACACGTCATCCGTAAGCAGAGTGGCGCAGTGGAAGCGTGCTGAGCCCATAACCCAGAGGTCCGAGGATCAAAACCTCGCTCTGCTAAGTTTTTTGATTTATTTTTTCACTCTTACGAACAGTGTTTGCTTTTAATTTCCTGACATAAACTAGAAAGTGGTAACCTTTTACGTCACTCAGAACTGTATAAGCCAGGATAGTCACTAAGTGCCTGAAAAAGCAAAAACCCAAATTCCGACAAGCTCACTAAAGTGTAATGTAATTACGATTCCTTTCAAAAGACTATCTAACAACTGAAAATCATTGAAAACATAATCTTCTTCAAATACCAGGAAGATGATTGATTAAAACTGTTATGTCTTTCCATGATTCACAGGTAAAAAATGTTCGACTTTTTCAAGATAGCAAGGAGACCTACAGGTATTTTATTTTAGTTCACAGAAGAATAAAAAGAGAACCTTTCATTCAACGTAGTCGGCAGGATTCGAACTTGCGCGGGGAGACCCCAATGGATTTCAAGTCCGTCGCCTTAACCACTCGGCCACGACTACTCTGATAAACGGAAGCTAAGTAAAAAGATTCATCAGTCGGTTACGAGTCTGATCTCTGATCTACGGATTTTAATGTGGAGAACGAGTGCCTCCTTTACATGCAAAAAATGATCATTTAGAAGAAAAGTGAGCAAAGGAATTCTATGTGCGAATAGAGCAGTTTAGTAACAACAACCGATAAAAAGCGGTATAAACAAATCCACATTTGTCTGTCAGCAGCAGAGTGGCGCAGTGGAAGCGTGCTGGGCCCATAACCCAGAGGTCCGAGGATCAAAACCTCGCTCTGCTAACACTTTTATTTGGCATTCTTTTTTCTTGCAGTCACACCCCATAAATGTTTGTCAAAAGTAATGTAGTTTAGGAATTCAAACAAAGATCCTTGGTAGGAATAATACGAGCTTTCCTTTTTTCAGCTTTTCTTGTTGAAATAAGTAATTTTTACTATCATTTTTGTACATAAATGAACAAATTGCAGACTAAGAAAATACCATTATTGAGAGCTATATTATTAAGTTGAGATTTAATATCATTTCAATACACGTCGTCCGTGAGCAGAGTGGCGCAGTGGAAGGGTGCTGAGGCCATAACCCAGAGGTCCGAAGATCAAAACCTCGCTCTGCTAAGTTATTTTTTAATTTTTTTCACTCTTACGAACAGTGTTTGCTTTTAATTTCCTGACATCAACTAGAAAGTGGTAACCTTTTACGTCACTCAGAACTGTATAAGCCAGGATAGTCACTAAGTGCCTGAAAAAGCAAAAACCCAAATTCCGACAAGCTCACTAAAGTGTAATGTAATTACGATTCCTTTCAAAAGACTATCTAACAACTGAAAATCATTGAAAACATAATCTTCTTCAAATACCAGGAAAATGAGTGATTAAAACTGTTATGTCTTTCCATGATTCACATGTAAAAAATGTTCGACCTTTTCAAGATAGCGAGGAGACCAACAGGTATTTTATTTTAGTTCACAGAAGAATAAAAAGAGAACCTTTCATTCAACGTAGTCGGCAGGATTCGAACCTGCGCGGGGAGACCCCAATGGATTTCAAGTCCATCGCCTTAACCACTCGGCCACGACTACTCTGATAAACGGAAGCTAAGTAAAAAGATTTATCAGTCGGTTACGAGTCTGATCTCTGATCTACGGATTTTAATGTGGAGAACGAGTGCCTCCTTTACATGCAAAAAATAATCATTTAGAAGAAAAGTGAGCAGAGGAATTCTATGTGCGAATAGAGCAGTTTAGTAACAGCAACCGATAAAAAGCGGTATAAACAAATCCACATTTGTCTGTCAGCAGCAGAGTGGCGCAGTGGAAGCGTGCTGGGCCCATAACCCAGAGGTCCGAGGATCAAAACCTCGCTCTGCTAACACTTTTATTTGGCATTCTTTTTTCTTGCAGTCACACCTAATAAATGTTTGTCAAAAGTAATTTAGTTTAGGAATTCAAGGAAAGATCCTTGGTAGGGATAATATGAGCTTTCCTTTTTTCAGCTTTTCTTGTTGAAATAAGTAATTTTTACTATCATTTTTGTACATAAATGAACAAATTGCAGACTAAGAAAATACCATTATTGAGAGCTATATTATTAAGTTGAGATTTAATATCATTTCAATACACGTCGTCCGTGAGCAAAGTGGCGCAGTGGAAGGGTGCTGAGCCCATAACCCAGAGGTCCGTGGATCAAAACCTCGCTCTGCTAAGTTTTTTTGATTGATTTTTTTCACTCTTACGAACAGTGTTTGCTTTTAATTTCCTGACATCAACTAGAAAGTGGTAACCTTTTACGTCGGTCAGAACTGTATAAGCAAAGATAGTCACTAAGTGCCTCAAAAAGCAAAAACCCAGGTTCCGACAAGCTCACTACAGCGTAATGTAATTACGATTCCTTTCAAACACCTATCTAACAACTGAAAATCTTTAGAAACATAATCTTCTTCAAATACCCGGAAGATAAGTGGTTAAAACTGTTATGTCTTTGCACAATTCACATGTAAATGTTCGACTTTTCAAGATAGCAAGGAGACCTACAGCTATTTTATTTCCATTCACAGAAGAATAAAAAAAGAACCTTTCATTCAACGTAATCGGCAGGATTCGAACCTGCGCGGGGAGACCCCAATGGATTTCAAGTCCATCGCCTTAACCACTCGGCCACGACTACTCTGATAAGCGAAAGCAAAAAGATTCATCAGTCGGTCACGAGAGTAGTAAAGGACGCTTATCTGGGCGGTAACCAATCAGAGGGCAGCATTTTGTGACGTCATAACCCTTAATGAGGTAGGACTAAGAGGGTTTGTGGGGAATAAATTATGCAAATTTATGCGTTGCGCAATCCAAGATGGCGCTATGATGGTCGCGTGCCGTTGGGGCCCTAGCAACGGTGGCGCAGGTCGTGATCGAAAAAGTACTCGCAATCAGTGAATGTGATTTTGTGAACGTGATCGAAAAAGTACGGGTACGCAGTGAAAGTGATGGTAAGACTAATTGACGAATGACGACGCTTGAAGGTGTGTATAAAGGTGAGTTCGTGGTTCGAGACGAGTCACTTTGATCTGGTGAGATGGAGCCCACTAAAGTGCCAACTGCTGAAGATATGCGTGCGTGTGCGAGTGAGCTGAAATCGAAGATGGAAGAAAATGGAAAAGAGTGCAAGCGTGTCCTGAAGGAAGTCTCTAAAGTTGACAAGAGTGAGGGCGAGTCCGCATATGCAGAGTTGTTTGGCATGGTGGTCCGTGATTGTGTTGACTCGATCCTGAAGAGAGAGGTTAACAGTCTTGCTTTGGAGATGGAGGGCTTCAGAAATGGTCTTTGTGTAAAGCTAGGCGGAGACGAAACTGTCAGGGACAAGCCATTGAATTTGCAGCGTCTATCGAATGGTTTTGATGAAGCGTGGAAAGTGTGGAGAAGTGTTGGTGCCGACGTGGATAGATCAGAAGCGACGTTCCGACGTTTTGTGGCTGTTGTGTCCGAGGAGGAGGAGGAGTGATTGAAAAAATCTGTAAAATACTGTGTTGGAGTCATTGAAAAACGTTGTAAATAGAAACTCTGAATTTTATTTGAAAATAAAACACTGTTATTGACAGTCCTTTAAGGATAAAATGTACATGTGTTGTTGTGTGATACGTTGCATCATCCTGAGGGTCTCTGCTTCATTGTCTCCTAAGTGGATAAGGGATAACATCTTGTTTTCGGGGGTGAAGAATTCGCCGTGATAGCCCGAAGTGGTTTCGAAGATGCGCCCGTAGATCCATGAGCGTGATAGGTCTAATCGTTCATAGCATGGGTGAGGGAACTGATTGTGTAGATAGACGAGAGTGGTGTCTTCCCCCGGGTGTGGTTCGTCTAACCGTATTTTGCAAGCCAAGGGTCTTGGCGTCTGAGAAAAAGGGGAAAAAGAGGTGTTCGAACCTGAGTCTTTGAGGCCACAACTCAACGTCTTGACCACTAGACCACCGAAGCACTCACCTCATTTTGGTTTGTTTTTTGAGGGTCATTGTTTTCTGTGAAAGAAGACAGGACAACTTTTTAAAACTCAACATTTTTAATTGTGTCACAACTCAGTGTATTTACAACTCGAACTTTTTTTGTCACAGCTCAATACTGATTGGTCCATAAGAACGATTTGATGTGATTGACTCGTGCTAGGGCCTGCTCCTCACTATCCCCCAGGTACATGGGTTTGTAGATTTTGGTTTCGATATCATAGTACATGCCATGGTATTTGTTGCAACAGGTGACCCACACACTGCCCAGTGCCCATGCCTCTCTCAAAGGTCCTTGGATGGGATGGACCACTTTCTCGTGGTGCCCACGTTCGCCCAATTCGAATAACGACTGCCTGCAACAGGGCCTGGTCTGCTTGCACAGGTAACAATGTTTGTCTGTGAGCGAGAGAAAAAGTGGTGAGGGGTGTGCTCCCCTGTTTTTATATCCATGAAAACGCGATACTCACCTGGTTTGCTTTCCATGGCTTTTGACAAGGTGATCTGTCTGAATCAGCAAGTGGCGAGTAAGCAGTGCACTGCGCCTTTTATACAGTCGTCTGAATTGGACCCCAGTCTCTCGCGATTGGGGTCCAGTCCCCTGTCGGCTGTAAAAAGGGGGGATACCCCCCCATCCCCCCGGTGGTCGATTTTACCACGTGATAATTTCCTGCACTCTGATTGGTGGATTGAAATCCTATATAGCGAGGGAGGCACTTCGGAGAGTCACTCTGCTGTTGACCAGTGTATGAGCGTTTTAAAGGATGGCGTTGCGTGAGTTGCCGCGTAGTGCAGTGCACGTACCGAGACGGAGGGATATGAGTTACGAGGAGGCCTGTGATGAGATGAACGGGAATTGGGTGTTCGAATTTGAGCAAGCGGGTGTGTCGATACGCGACGTGTTGGCGGGGCGAGTCGAGGTCGGGCGCTTCGCCAAGTCGAGCGAGCTGGATTTCATGGTGAATTTAATATTCACCTTCTTTGACAAGGAGCGCGAAAATTGGACGCGTTGGAAGTCGAGATACGCACGCATGGAAAAGTGTTTGCGAGGAACCTGTTCAATGCGATCATTGCCATTCGGCTTAACATTGATTGGTTCAGTGCGGGAGCGAAGCCACCAGTGGATCGTTTGACTTCTACACAACTGATGATGTGTTGGGGGTTTGAGCCCTTCCATCGACATTTGAAACCGCGTCAGCGAAGATTCGCCCAAAGTCACATTGAAGTGATAGAGTTTTATTATATGACATTTAACCAGGAAGGCCAGGAAGAAATGCGTCATCAGTTGGACAGAGACGATGCATTGAGACACGTTGTTCAATGAAAAAATGTTTAATAAAAATGTTTAATAAAAAATGTACAAATAAATGTTAGAATAAAAAAGACCAGCAACGCCCCTGGCAAAAACAATTGCCCCTGGCAAAACAATGTAATGAATAAAAAGTGTCAATAAAAGTCAGTTGTCCATGAGAATGTGTTTGGCCATGCCTCTGGGGTGTTCATTGATCCACTGAAAGAAATTACAGGTGCGTTTGGGGCACTTGAGGTACAGACGATTCGGGTTGTTGACTGAATGGGAAGTTGCTAGTACCAGGGACTTGTGACAATCGCAACGAAAACGGGCAGGGTCGATCTTTTGGTAACAGGGGTGGGTCTGTTCTTTCACTCGTCTCAGATACTCTTTCACTTCCTTGGTGGGGCATGTCACATAACACTTGGTGTGGAATCTTGTTGTGGGGCACCTGGAATACTCGAAAATGCTTCCGTCGGGGCATGGGACACTTCCATAGTTCATGGGCACTTCACACCGGGGACAGTAGGGACTGTAGCGACAGTGTTCTAGTTTCTTCAAGAATTCATCGGGGTCGAACACCCCCTCGGCAGCTGGTGTGCCCCCTTTTTCCAACACTTCTTCCAGGACTTGCTCATTTTCGGAGGGTGGAAGGAGAGTCATGAGACCTCCCTGTATGGTTCCAGCGTACTCTGGATCATTCTTTAAATCTGGAAAATCCTGGACGGTTCCTATGTATTGTGGTCCGACATAGGTTCCTATGTGTTGTGGAAGGTTCTGTAGGGGGTTCTGGATGGTTCCTTGTGGACGATCCTGGTCGGATCCAGTGTGTTGTGGCAGTTTCTGTAGATTCAGGATGGTTCCTGTGGGTTCTGCATGGAGAAAGGAACAGTTAGTATCCGAGTTTAGTGTTTTCTCGTCTCATCCTTTCCAGGATGTGAATGATTCTTCGCGCATTCTTGGGAGTGAGTCGTTGTCTTCGCAAGCGATGCGTGTGAGCCATGACTTGTTTTAAGCGTGCCCGTTTTTTGGCAAAGGTGGAATTGCGATGCGAGAACCCTTTGAGGGTTACTGTGGTCCAACTGACTGAGGGTCCAATGATTTCTTTCATGAGTACTTGTTCCTTGAACCGAACGCGCGTGGGTGTCTTGGGTTTGAACAACCATCGATCTAAGGTGCTTTGAGTCCTACCTGGTTTGAGCTTGCTGAAATCTAGTGTCAGGTTTGCCTTCTTTCTCTTCTTGCTGTTTTCGGTCTTCCTTCGTTTGGGGAGAGGTTGAGCACTGCTGCCTTCTGGTGTCTTTGCATCCATGGCTTTGACTTGAAGTGATTGTGTGCGATGAGGGTGCTTCAATTTATGCTTTTGGAGAACCAATCACGAAACGTGGCGTGATCGAAAAAGTACTCGTACTCAGTGAATGTGATTTTGTGAACGTGATCGAAAAAGTACGAGTACACAGTGAAAGTGCGAGTACACAGTAAAAGTGATGTTTTCGGGGAGTATAAAAGGAGCGACGCTTTCAGTATCGCGTCATTCTCGACCTGACCTCTTGTTGGTCTCAACTGGATCATGACGTATTACACGGACAATAACGAGATCAAGGAAGTGGTGTCTCGTATGGCGGATGTGAAGATGAGGGATCTTGGGTCTATGGAGCCCCCCTTGACAGGTGCAACGGTGCTCTTATTTGACAATCTGTTCCCAGATGTTCCTGTCGCGCCAGTGTGCCCCGATTTTATTCTGTCGCGCCGTCCGCTTTGGGGTAATAAGATCCTGGAATTGATGAAGAGGAATGATAGGGTCTATCTCTTCTGCGGTGAGTGGTGTTGTATACTGCCTCGTGAGAAGGTTACGGACAATTTCAAATTCGTTCCTTGCAAAGATCCCAGCTTGGACGACGATCGCATTTGTCTGCTTTGTCCTGATCGCCTCAATTGCAAGAGTCGTGAGGCTATCCAGGATCTGATGGAGCCTGTCAGGTTCGGTCAAGCCATGGCAAGTCGATTGAAAGAGCAATCCTACGATACTCGTCTCGAGTCCTTGTTGACCATCGACAGAGGTGATTATAGAGAAATGTGTTGTAAAATGGAGGGAGTGGTGAGTGAGATCATGCATCAGCGTAATGTGTGGAAGGATCGTTTTTTCTATAAGGCTATGAACGAAGACAGTAGGGCGTTGTGTGTTGCGTGTAAAGATGACATGCGTCTGACCTTTTACGTGAATGGGGATGAAGAGACCGCTCTGAACTGGAGACCCGGCCAATGCAGGGAGTGTCGCTATAGTAATTGCAAGCATTATTCTTGGGAATCCTACGAGGATGAGTTTCTCGTGGACCGAGACATTGAGGTTGACGCGTTCGTCTCGTCCGATGAAGAAGAAGAAGTCTGTCGTTAGCTCTCTTTGTATCTAGTTTTTGAAAGAACCAATCAATTTTGTACCTGGTTTGAAAAATGTATATAAGTTGAATAAAATGTTGATTTGACTTCAGTCATGTCTTTGGTATTGAGTGTGATGTGCTCTGAGCTCTCCAAGGTGTGGCGTAGAATGTCTGATCGATTGAGTTGGTCTCGATTGTGCAGTAAATGCGAAAGAGTGTTCACTGCCTATGGAGAGGGTGGGATTCCGAGTGGTGAGTTTGATACCTTGGAAGTGTTTGACGAGACAAATGTCGAGAACAATGTGATGCGTTTTGTCGTTTATATCATGTGGTTGAAACGTCAAACGGATTCATTTGAAAAGTATCTGCGAGTCCGGGATAGTCGTTACGAACTGTGGAGAATCTGCGTGTATAAACTCTGGTTGCTATGAAAAAGAAGAAGCCCTCCACCGGTGCGTTGTTGGCTCGGTATCGTGACCCCCTCAAACCTGGTAGTTTGGGTGGATTGACCCGTTTTGCCAAGGCCAATGGGATAACGATCAAAAGGGCGCGTGAGGTCTTGGAACGAGATTTGGGGTACACGTTGCATAAACCACAACGGCGTCGTTTCCCCACTTCACCTGTGGTTGTTTTTGGAATCGACGAACAGTGGACGGCGGATCTGATCGAAGTGATCAATATTGCCAAGTACAATCGAGACTATCGATACCTTCTGACGGTGGTGGATGTGTTTTCAAAACATGCCTGGGTGCAACCCGTGAAGAACAAGACGGGTCGTGCTGTGACGGATGCCTTGGCCAAGATCTTGAAAGGGGGGAGAAAGCCGATCAACCTTCAGACGGACGATGGCAAGGAATTTTACAATAAGACCTTCAAAGCCTTAATGAAAAAGAAAAACATTCATCACTTTTCGACCAGTGGCGACACCAAAGCCAGTGTCGTGGAACGTTTCAATCGCACCTTGAAGCAACGCCTGTATCGTTACTTCACTGTGAAGAACACCTTGAACTTTGTCCCGGTCTTGCAAGATCTCGTACGAGGTTACAATCGATCGTTCCACCGCAGTATCAAGAGAGCCCCGAATGAAGTCACTCTGACCAATACCCCCGAAGTGTGGGAAACCCTTTATGGAAAGAAAGGCAAATGGAAGAAACCCCTGTTCAAAGTGGGGGATCGCGTGAGACTCAACAAGAAGTTCAGGCAGTTCAAGAAAGGGTATCTGCCCGGTTGGACCGAAGAAGTCTTTGTGGTGCGAGGGGTGCGAAAAGGTCAAGTGCCTACGTATAAGGTGAATGAATGGGATGGTTCACCGATCGAAGGTACATTTTATGCACAAGATCTGCAGAAGGTGACCGTGGAGGACGAAGACCTATTTAGGATCGACAAGATTGTCAAACGCAAAGGTGATAAAGTGCTGGTGCGTTGGAAAGGGTGGCCAGACAAGTATGACACTTGGTTGAACAAGAAGGACGTGTTGACGAAGCCATGAAGGACCTTTACGTGCAATTGAGCAGCAATGCGTGTGTGGCGGAGTTCCCATCGAATGAAGCGAACAGTTTCAAGAACCGTTTGCCTTATCCACTTGAGTTCCGAGAACCGGGTTGGAAAGTGGGATTGAGTGGCGTCTCGTTACCACTGTCCACTCATACACCTCGAACGACCAGGCGAATGAACTTGACAAATCCTTTTCTGTTCCGGTTCTCTTGGTATGCCGATTGGGACCCCACAGGTCTATGGGTCAGTCCACGGAATGTGGAAATCAAAGAATCGGATTTGACCTTACCCCCCAGGAATGGAACGGAGTTGACGAATGAGATACGCCGCCTATATTTGGGGTCGTTTGGAGATCAAGCCGAGGTCGACGACACTTACGAGGTGGATAAATCGAGTAGCATAATGCAAGATACACGCTACAAGAATAAAGGAACGGATCAAGTCGTGGAGATCAAGGACACGGATCCAAAATACGAGTACAATGTTTTACCGAAGTTGACGTATGTGGTGATGCATCGCGCGGATCACGGAGAGTGTTTCATGGACAATTCCAGAACGTCGCTCACCCTGCACAGTGCTGTAATTGGTTCAGTAACTGACAAAAATCGTGTGTGGCCAAAGATCACGATCGGCCTGGAATTGGCCCTGAAAATGAAATGGATTAAAATGGGGTACCGCAGCTACGTGTTGGGACCCAATCTGAGGAAAGAGTTTGTGAATCATGACATTCCTACGGCTCACGATGTGATTGAAAGCCAGGACCAACTTTTTTTCAAGACGGATGCTGACGCCTTGTACCTGAGTGTGTACATTAACTGGGTGTTCACGAACCTGGATCGAAGTTTCGAGGAAGCGTTTGGAAGTCACACGCACACCGTTGTTCCTAAACGTTCCTTGTACGTGTACTCGAGTGTGGGTCAGAGTGTGATTATGGGAAATCAGATCACGGATCTCTTGAGAGAAATACCCTATAATCCCGAAGAGCATTATTTCGAACCCAAACATATCCAATATATACCTGTGCGCAGCGATGTACTGGACATTCTCGAGACGCAAGTGGCCGAGAACACCGGTGCTCTGACGGACTTCACCTCGGGAGTGACCACAGTGACATTGCATTTCAAGCATGAGTGATCCATTCTACCTCACCTTACCCAGTCACAGTAACAAGAAGGAGTTTCCTAACAACAAAGCCAATCATTACAAGATCCGTTTGCCCCAATCGATACAATTGGATGGATCCGGATGGCAAGTGGGATTGAGTTCCATCTCGTTACCCGATGCCACTATCAATCTGGAGTCGTTCAAGGAGTTGGATAAACCTCTCCTGAATGCCAAATGGCTTAAGGTCAAGCAAAGTAGTGCTGTCACAAGCAACACTGAAATGAATCTGACATTTCAAGACATCCTGCACGACAACAACATAGTGAACGGTATGAGCTTAGTGAGAGCCCTCATCTTCAAATTTGACCAAGTCACAAATTTCAAAAGTCCTCCTGGAGATTTTGTGACATTGACTAATGGGAAAAAATGCAGCTATGAGTTCAAGTGGGAAGGTCAAGACCTAGTGCTGGACAACACCAAGCTGGACACGTCGTATGTCACGGAAACCCCCGGGAACCCTTACCTGATGGCATTGAACCAAAAGGTGGCACTTCAAATGGGGTGGATCAAGTTCGACAAAGCCCTGACGATATACCGCCTCGGTCCCAACATGAAGATGGAATTCACCAGTGAATCAAAGCACAATCCCCAGGATATTTCCAAAGGTAGACCAGATATTGATGGTGGGTGGCGTTATTGGTGCGTCGAAGATGGATTCCTCAAATTGTCCGTTTACGGCAACTGGCGTTTCACGAACTTCAATAGTGCCTTTCAGAATGTGATAGGGAATGAGAAACGTTCTCTGTTCGTGTATTCCGACGTGGGTGGAAGCTCTGTGGTGGGGGACCAAGTGACGGATTTGCTTCGAGAAATCAATTTCAGTCGCACTGGAAAAGGAGCTCAGTATTTTGAGCCTCTCCACATTCAATATATTCCGGTACGCAAGGAGACATTGGACATAATAGAAGTGCAAGTGGCTGAGACAACAGGTGAATTGGTGAAGTTCGGAGACGGAAATACAGTCGTCACGATACACGTCAAGAAAGCATGATAGGCAATGGTTTGGTGAGATTTCATGGCGACACGACTCAGTCCGGGGGCGGACTCTGGAAAGAGATCAAGAAACGTGGACCCGCAGTCCTTCGTGACGTTGTGTCAGAAACGGCCATGGAAGGAATAAAAGGGTTGGGTCGAGGTGCAAAGGTTAATTGGAAAGGGGGACTCGCTGGGATCAAGAGAGGAGCCAATCGCGCCGTCAAACGTAAAGCGAAGCAAGTGATCAATCGTCAAGTCTCGAAGAAAGTTAGAAAGGACCTTTTTGGAGTATGATTCCCATCTACTCAAGACGCGTCAAACGCATTCCTCTCATCGCGAGTGGTCTGACGCGACGAAGAGTGTATGAAAGGAGGAATGATCCTTCCTTCAAGATCAAATCTCGTCGACTATCGTTGGATACAGCCAGCCTTGAAGAGGAAGAGGAGGAGGAGGAAGAAGCGACGATGACTGACATGATAGCTCACGCACGCTCGGTGGGGGTGCTCAACCCTACCCTGGATCTGTTCAAGATACCCCCCCCACGGACCTCAGCATGTCCTCGTGCCGTTTTGTCCCCATCAATCCCTTTACCACAGGGATCAACCCCGTGGACTTTCAAATTAACCCCCAGGAAGATTACATCGATTTGAATCGAAGTTACTTCGAAGTGGAACTACAGATGAAGAATGTAGCGGACGGTGCCAATCTGGTGGCAGCAGACACCATTTTTCCAGTCAACAATTTGGCTCACTCGCTCTTCAAACAGATCAATGTGAGACTGAACGGAACACTCATCAGCCCTCAGACTGACACGTATCATTACAAAGCTTACCTGGAAACCATACTGAATAACAACCGACAAGACGGAGAGACGATATTGCAGCCAGAGGGGTGGTTCAATGGCATCAACGTCCCTGATGCTCTCACTGCCAATGAGTTGGACCCCACGCATGCTGATTTTAGGGCGTTGTCCCAGGATAATCAACAACTGGTCCGTGATATGAGAGGTTTCCTGGCTGAATTTGTTGGGGGAAACAAAGTCACCCTGAGATTCAAGCCTTACCTGGAAGTGTTTCATCTCAGCAAAGCGTTGGTTCCAGGTGTCCAAATCCAGATCCAGATGTACTTCAACTCACCGGACATGTTCACGATGAGATTTCAGGGTGCAAAAGCTATCAGACTGCGGCAGGAAGACGTGAAAGTGAAATTGTATCTGGCGCAAGTGAGAGTCACTGAATCGATCTACAGAGATCTGAGGAACAACATGCTCGAGGGAAAAATGGTCACGTACCCCACAGTGAGAAGCGAAATTCGCACTTACTCTCACCCCGGTGACCAGCGATACTTTGAGTGCAACAACCCTTTTCACAATCAACTCCCCAACGTGTTGGTGGTGGCGTTAATAGAAGCGGCGGCCTTCAACGGGGATGTCACCAAGTACCCGTTTTCTTTCAAAAAGTTCAGTGTCACCTCCGTGAAGCAATTGGTGAGAGGTGAAGAGTATCCCTATGAAACCCTGGAACTGCAGCATGACAGTGGTGCCAAAGACCGAAGGGGCTACTTCAGATTACTGCAAGCGTCAGGAAGTCTGCGTAAAAGGACTGGAAACATGATCAGACGGGAGGACTGGGGACAAGACAAGCACTGTACCCTGTTTGTATTTGATGACACAGCCAACGGGAATTTGCACAATTCAGTGCTGAACCCCAAACAGAGCGGTGATCTACGCTTGGTGATCAATTTTGGAGCCAACCCAGGTGAAAATCTCACCGTCTTGTTGTACGGCGAATTCGAGAATATCTTGGAGATTGACAGAAACAAGACAGTGGTGTATGACGTGTATCAGTAGTAATGGAGAAAGTGACGTTGAATAATTTGCAATTGGATCATTTGGCGATGAATCATCCGAAGCTTGGCCCCGTCTTTTACGGAACGGTTCCATGCGATAGACTTCCCAAGACACCATCCAAAGAGGGACCCACGGCCTACATTGTCAACACGGATCCTCACGACAAACCCGGGATGCATTGGATAGCTCTGTGGACAGAGGGGAACGTGTGTGAAATCATGGACAGCTATGCTCCCCCCTTGGAAGTGTGCGGCACCACACACCCTTTGCAAGAGTGGCTGAATGGTCATTTCAAGTACAGGGTGCACAATGGGAAGAGCCTTCAGTCTTTATTCAGTCAGAGTTGTGGCATTTATGCTTTGATCTACTTGATTTTTCGCGCTCTGGGTCGCAGCATGAACGAGTTCTTGAATGAGTTCGAAACGAACGATTATGTGAACAATGATCACAAAGTAGGCATGTGGTTAGAACGTGTGATTGTTGACGAGTTAGCTTGGCGTAAGATTTGCGACCGATTCATGGAGTGTCACCAGGACACAAGAGGGTCCTTGTATGGTGTACACCATTTGTTAAATTAAGAGTTTTAAAACAAGATGTTAAATTATGAGGCATTGATTAAAGAGTTGTCAGTTGAAACAAGATGTTGCGTGGTGAAGTCAAGTGGTTCCCTCAATTCTTGGTCCTATGCAGGGACCTGCGTCTCCAGTTACCCTTAAATCATCCGTACCGTCCTACCCTCGAACGCATTTTGACATGCGATAGTTATCGAAGAGTGAGACCCCTCTTGAAAGACCAGGACCTTGAATTCCAATTCGAACTATTCTATCAGCGTTCGCGAGCCATGTCTATGACGAGTGCTCCCCAGAAATAAGTACGAGCGTGATCGCGTTGCGAGTCAGTCCGCTCGATACCATGGAACTGCGTAAAGCATTTCGATTTCACACCCCCGCGAGTCTGATGGTGACCGGACCCTCCGGATGCGGAAAAACTGTGTTCACTACCAATTTACTGTTGAACAATTCTGACTTGTTTGCTCAATCGCCGAAAAGCATCCACTATTGTTATGGCTCGTGGCAAAAGGGCTATGAACCGCTCAAGAAAGGGGGTGTGAAGTTTCACGAAGGGATTCCTGACAGCGACTCATTACCCAAATGGTTCCCTCAAGGAGGTTTGTTGGTGCTGGACGATCTGATGGACGAATGTGGGAACGACAAACGCGTCCTGGATCTCTTCACCAAACACTCTCATCATCAAAACATCACGGTCATTTACTTGTGTCAGGATCTGTTTCCGAACGGAAAATTCGCCAAGACCATCTCTCGCAACGCCCATTACATCGTGGCCTTCAAGAATCCCAGAGATCAATTGGGAATGCGCAACCTGTTGTTGCAATCGTTTCCCACGCAATCGTCTGAGGTCCTCGACACATTCAGAAAGGTGACGGACCGCCCCTTTGGTTATCTGCTATTGGATCTGCATCCAACCAGTAAGGACGATCAGCGCGTCCTGAGTCACTTGTTAAAAGAGGAAGGGTTCGTGCGATGTCATCAGTTTCGAGATGCTGCGGAGTGAGGTGGCGTGGTTTGGGAGATTCCTTCTCATTTGTGAAGCTCGGTTGAGTTGGATGAATCCAGAAGAAGCGGATTACGTACCCATGCAACGAATCACACAGAGTGTGTCCAAGCGTCAAGTACGGTCCCTCGTGAAAGCATATAATCAACCCCATTTTGAGGATCTAATTCATACGCAAGAAGAGTTGGCGAAGAAAGCAATAGCCAGGGAGTATGGCGAGTAACGTGTACAACACTTGGTTGGATGATGATGATGATTTGGACGTGTCGGGTGACATGCCCGACGACGACGACTGGATAAATGCTTGGGACGATGACCGTCTGAACGTGTATGGGTCACCGTCCTGGACGCAGTCTACGTCTGCCAACAATGCGGGTCCCTTGTCCACACCACCGCCACCCTCATCCCCGGGACAGGATCTCCTTGCACCAGGTCCCAGCGCTGCACCACCCCCTAGCATTGGTGTGGGAACAGCCACTGCGCCCCCGCCAGTGAATAACACAATCGGTGTGGGAACGACTACCACCTCTGCATCGGGGAATAACACAATCGGTGTGGGTATGACGCGCGCTCTCAGACAACAGCAGGACGCCCATCCACACTACCCGGTCAAGGATACACTGGAGGCAGACCCATAGTGGGGTACAAAACACCACGACGACCCACTGTGGGGGGCAAACAACCCAGACGTCCCACTGCGGGGGGAAAACAACCCAGACAAGTACCGCGTCGAAACACACCCTCACCCTCCCCATCACACTCGTCATCCTCGAGCAGCAACGCGTCCACTCCCGCCTCCTCCGCCAGACCAGGTCCCTCCAGCGGTCGAGTGAGTATGAATCAAGCCCAAATGCAGCGCCAACTGGAGCAGATCTTGCAAGATCAACAACAAACGGCGGCGGGTCGCCGTATTGCTGGGATCACCACCACGAACACGATCACCACTACCTATAAGAACGGTCGACGTCCCACCGTGACACGCAATTCCACCAGTGTGCGGAACTGACAACATCCATGAGACGGAGACGAAGAAGAACGATCAAGGGTGGCAAATTAGATCGCCTCTTGTCGACGTTGAAACCCTTGGGAATCAGAGCTTTGAAAGGTGCCGTTTATGGTGGTGTGAGTGCTGGAGCCAACAACGCGGTCCGAAAAGTGCTCAAACGAAAAAAGAAAAGAAGACGACGACGATAAGATGTTGCGTAGTGAAGTCAAGTGGTTTCCTCATTTCTTGGATCAATGCAAACGGTCCCTCTCCTACAGGGATCCGCAATGCATAGACCACAACGCCATGAAGCGCGTCGCGGCGTGCACCTGTTACAGACAAGTGTGGGGCATCGCGAACGATTACAGGGAGACCGCTTTCAAGTATGAACTATGGGAATATGAACGACGTGCCAAGACGAAGGCGAAGCAGATAGAACAAGCCGAGAAGCAGACATGACGTCCCCCGTCAGTTTGATGAATGAACATCATTCCACCACGATTCTCGACGCGGAGTCCCTGAATCGATTGGACGGATTGTATCTTTTCTATCACAAACAATGGTGGTGCAAGAGACAGATGTTTTATCGTTTCAAAAAGTGCAACGCTTTTTTCAACGGCATGGCGTTGGTGATCATGGCTGCGAGTGTCGTGATTGGATCTGTGTGGAAAGACAGTTTCGTCGTAGTAGGTTTGACGTCCTCTGCCACCTTATTGAAAGGTTGGAATGATTTCAAAAAGTATTCCTTCAAAATGGACATGTGCAAAAAAAGCTTACACGACCTACGAAAAGACCTTGATTGAACTCAGAAATTACGTCAGAGCTGGTATGGACGATTCTTCGATGAGCAGTTTCTTGACCAAAATGCAAACCTTGGACGGCACCATCACGGATTTCACACCCTCCACGGATGACAGGTACTTCAAAAGTTACGACAAGCACTTCAGTCCAGAATCCCTTGCAGAAAAAACACAAAAACCAGGAACACCCCCAGGATCCTCATTTGCATCCTCAACATGCCAAGAAGAAGACGCCTACCAGTAGGGAGAAGGAGGAGGACACCCCGACGACAGAAAGGGGGTCTCCTTCCATTCCTACTACCAGCACTGATAGCCCGAGCAGCCACACGCAAGCGAAGGAAACGACGAAGGAAACGATAAAAAGAAACCCCACAGAGATGAAACCATTCATTTGAGCACCATGGCCAAGCGAAGAAGAAAGACTCAAACGAAACGTGGCGCTAAAAAAAGGAAAACGACGCGCAAACAGAAAGGGGAGGGGGTCGTCTCCGTTGTCGCAGGTCTACCCAAAGCAGCCTGGAGCATCACCAAAGCATTAGAGAAGAGGGCTAAGAAACAAGCCCTCAAGGCCCACGAAAAACGAGCAAGGGAATTCGACAGTGGTAAAAGAAAAACCTTCGCCGGGGAATCGTTCACGTGTTGTGTCATGTGACATCATATAAGACACTGCCCATCCCACAGGGCACAGAAAGCGACGATGAAGCGGTTGAGAAGACAACGCCCCTTTTTGGAGAGCATCCTGAAAAAAGCCAATCGATACAAGCGTCAAGACATGCTGACACACGCCAACACCGATCAGATCAATGCTGTCAGCGAGATGGTTCTCAATCTGCTGAAACAACGAATTCCCATCGATGTCGCGACGTATGGGAAATTGAAGCGACATAAAAAGGTGCTGCGCGAAGTGGGTAGACGCAGAAACTCCGTCAAGCGACGAAGAGAGCATCTCCTCAAGCAAAAAGGCAGAGGATTCTGGAGCGGCTTAGAAGGTTGTTTTCGAGCATGTTGTGTACGATGAAAGGGCGAGACGAGCAAGGGTATCCACTGCTGGGGGAAGATGTAGTACCCGAAAAAAGGTCACCATCGCCACCCAAAGACGACACAGTGTCGAACCTAGTGCAACTGTTGCAAGCCTCCAACGCGCGTGAAGACAGACTCAAAGAAACCGTGGCACAATGGAACCGCAAATATCATGACTTGTACCAAGAACACATCTCTTTAAAGTTTGGTGACTTTTGTGAAACGTGTCAAACGAACCAAGACACCACTGAACCTGGTGGTTGTGTCGAGTTGTGTGCAAAGTGCGGCGAGGGGAAGATAACCATCCGAGGACTTCAACTCAGATTAGAAAAGAAACAAGAAGAAGTGAGATACTGGCAAGACTGTTACGAGACTGCCCTGAGCCAACTGACAGATTTCCCTGAAAAACGACTATGACGGACGAAGTGATGATGGTCCCCGTGCAGGAGTTCAAACAATTACAAAACTATTACAAAGGACAGATCACGGAGAGTGCCTTGTTGAACAAAGCGGGACGTCTTGCCGCAGAACAACATCTCATTTTGAAAGACAGGAGGATTCCAGACAGCCTAGCGGTCAAGATGACCAAACCCATGGCCGTGGAACAAGCTCGATTGGTGAAACGCGTGCGCACAGGGTCTGCGGCCCCTACTGTGTACAAAAACACCGAAGAACCCGAGGGAATGGCTGACGGACCCATAGAAAACATGTTGAGGCAAATCATCAAAGGGGTCAAGAAGGAACCCACCAGTCCAGTCAGAATCAAGCAGGAATCTGCCACCCCCTCCACGTCAGGCATCAAAAAAGAGACACTCACCACCTCAAAAATTCCAAGACCCAAAAAACCGTTAAGCATGGCACCCTCTACCTCAAAAATTCCAAGACCCAAAAAACCCTTAAGTAAGGCACCCACTACCACCAAAGCTTCAAAAACCTCTCGCAAGTCCAAGGGAGTGTTCCGAAAAAGCTTGGAGGGAGCCTTGGACGGCGCCGTGAAATCAATCACGAAAGGGAAAAGACCGACACGAAAGACAGAAGTGGAAAAGTTACAACCCTCCTCAGGTTAGGAATAAAGTGTTACACAGTTCGTTGTTGTTAAAAAAAACGACTCATAATTCACATAAAACCCTCCTCAGGTTGGGAAGATTGGGACCCCCAAGGAGGTCTGAGAGGTCCACTTCGGTATGACACCGACGAAGAAGAAAGCGATTAAAAAAACGAAGAGGAGGAGGAGGGGAGGTCTTGACATTCAAAAATGGTTGGGAAAGACGGGGATTGAGTTCCATTGGCCTGGTTATCAATACATGGGACCTGGCACGAAATTGAAGAAACGCCTGGCACGGGGAGATCCTGGGATCAACCGATTGGATCGAATCGCCAAACAACACGACATCGATTACTCCAAGGCCAAGAATTTACAAGACAAGTGGAAAGCGGACACAAAAATGATCAAGTCCATTGACAAGCTACCTCGAAAAACAGTGACAGAACGCATTGTAAAGAGGATCATGCAGACCAAGAAACGATTCAAATTGTAATTTTATTTTGCAACAAAAACAATAAAGTGTTACAGATCGTTGTTGTTATAAATTGACTTGTTATAATTCAAATAGGTAACCACTACTCGGATACCTGGAAGCCGAAAGTATACAAGTCAGTCCGAGTCTCTCAATGCTCATCTGATCCTCAATGGCTGTCGAGGCTACGAAAAACAACCTGAACCTAAGGAATGCCCAAAGCGCCCTAGGCGTATTGAAAAAAAACCTGTTATACACGGCCTTTCGCGACTCGATATGCAACAAGGTTTCAAAAGGCACAAACACAGTGCCATGAATGTACACTCTCCGAATGCCGTGGTCGCGCACAAAACACTCCACTTCCTGATAGTACTGGAACCACACCACTGGCGAAAGGCGTGCGGGTAGGATGGACCATGTGCGCGGAGTCAAAGAATTATGCGTTTGGAAGGGGCGAGCCTCATCTCTGAATCCAAGAATGACATCATGCACTAACTGATAATTCCTGTTTCTCCGTTGAATCTCGGTCTCTACAGAAAAAATCAAAAATCGAAAATTAAGAAGTCATCCCGATACAGTGTCGGACCTCCTGAGTGAGGCAACAAACTAAGGTGATCGACTCGTACAGTGTTCGAAATATCGTCTCGGACAAACAACAGTCTAAATTCGAACCCACGCGTCGTGTGGAACACAGCATAGGGTGTATTGAACACGAACATTTTATACACGGCTCGTCTCATGACAATCGTGGAATCAACGGGTAAGCTCACACGTCCATGCACATACAAATGATAGCGAGGGAATAGTCTCATGAATTCCTCCAGCTTATGGTAATAGTCCAGCCAGATACCCGCATCCAGCACGTACGGTAACTCCATCCAAAACACGGACCCGTAATAGTGAGTGCGAGCGAACCTCTGTTCATTTCTGTATCGGCGCAGTTCTCGCATAACACTACCCATCACATCGTGGTGAAGCGTACCTATCTCAAACGGGTCATCATCCGATTCAAGCTCTTCATCCGTCTCCAAAATCATTTCACGTTGGTACTCCTCATTCTCGTGGCGACAATGACCGCAAGTGGGTAACGTCTCCACCATCTGACGGTAACAAGGTTTGTGCATGAACACACCGCAACACGGAGTGCATTGACATCTCGACACCGTGTTGATGTCAATACCTCTCTGACAAATGAAGCAGACCTGCTCAAGCGGAGATTCCTCCGGTGCCAGGCCGCGAAGTCGTCTACTACGTCTCAACTCTGCCATCGCAAATCGATGAAAAACCAAGATCGCAGAGACACGGCCTTTATAGAAATAAGCGCAACCAATCAGAGCGCAGGAAATTATCACGTGGTAAAATCGACCACCGGGGGGATGGGGGGGTATCCCCCCTTTTTACAGCCGACAGGGGACTGGACCCCAATCGCGAGAGACTGGGGTCCAATTCGGACGATAGCATAAAAACGCGCACACTGACGGAATCACCGCATTTTCAGTGTTCCACCTCGGACAGTAAACATGGCTGAGCTGACAGATAGAGAGTTAAATGACCACATGGATGACTATGAACAAGTGAGTACTTAAGGCAACTAAGTGTGATCCTTCTTTCTTGAGACCCTATTGGTCACACCTTGTTCTCTTCTTAGAGTTACTGGGATCGGTTACCACCAGAGATTGAACACTACATCCTTTCACTTTCAACGTGGCAAACCATCCTTGACTTGCGCAAAAGTTCCCCAAGGAGACTCTTGCTCAAAGAAATACTCGATTACCACAAACTGAAAAGTGACTGGGGAATGGGGCACATCAAATGCACCTTGCTTCCCTGTGATAATGCATGCTGTCCTGGAAAAAGAGACAACCTGAAGGCGGGTCTGATAAACAAGCACCTGGTCGTCACTGCCTATTACACAAATTTCTTTGAAAATGAAACTCACCCCGAATTTCTGGGGTACAGCATTAAGGACGCACACAACAGATTGCCTTATGTGAAAATGAACTTTGCTCTTAAATGGAGAGGTTCAAATTGAAACTACCTTGTTCTCTTCTTAGAGTTACTGGGATCGGTTACCACCAGAGATTGAACACTACATCCATTCACTTTCAACGTGGCAAACCATCCTTGACTTGCGCAAAATTACCCCACGTAGACTCTTGCTCAAAGAAATCATGGATTACCACAAACTGAAAAGTGACTGGGGGATGGGACACATCAAATGCACCTTGCATCACTGTAATGATCGAAGGTGTCCTGGAAAAGGAGACAACCTAAAGGCGGGTCTGATAAACAAGCACATGGTTATCACTGCCCATTACACAAATTTCTTTGAACATGAAACTTACGGTGAATTTCTGGGGTACAGCATAAGTCACGCCCATAACAGATTGCCTCACGCTAAATCGCACATTGAGCTCAAAATGAGAGACTTTACTCTCAAATGGAGAGGTTCAATTGAACAAGTGTGATTTAGACTACCTTGTTCTCTTCTCAGAGTTACTGGGATCGGTTACCACCAGAGATTGAACACTACATCCATTCACTTTCAACGTGGCAAACCATCCTTGACTTGCGCAAAATTACCCCACGGAAACTCTTGCTCGAATTCGAAGAAATCCTGGATTACCACAAACTGAAAGACGACTGGGGAATAGGGCACATCAAATGCTCCTTGCATCACTGTGCCGCTGACTATTGTCCTGGAAAAGAAGACAGTCAAAAAGCGGGTCTGAAAAACCAGCACCTGGTCGTCAAGGGCCATTACACAATTGAAAATGAAACTTATGTCAAATTTTTGGGGTACAGCAGTGGGGACGCTCATAAAAGATCTCTCTCTCGCGTGAAGATTTAAGTGACGACTCACTAGAACTTTAAGGTTGTTGTCAAATAAAAAACATGTTCATTGAAAATAGACTCTTTCTTTTCATCTCAGAACACACTTCGTCGCACTCACGATGAGGCGTTCCCCGATGACGATGACGAATGGATCTTTGATACAGCCCTAGATCCTGTCATGGTCGGTGGAGGAGCAGGTACCAATCCCCTCCTTGAATTTGACCTACAACCCGTCGGAGCCCGACGAAATTGGAGAAATGCCCTAAACAAACATCGCTACGAAGCCACGCTGCGACAGCAGAGAGACAGCATCCCCACTGACAATATAGGACAAGAACTGACCCACGCGTTACGGAGGTCCATCCAACGACAGATTGACGCAGACAACACCCTGACCCCTCATTCCACGGTCCACTTTTCCATGCAATCCAGTGCCTTCACGCACGCCTTCCAATCCACCACCTTCACCGTAAGTGAATTCGTGCAAGGCGGTGAAAGACTAGATACCTATCTCCAGACCCTCGCGGCCAAACTCAATTCCAACGAAGAATTCGCCCCCGACGACACCTTCAGCAGGGAAACCACTTTCATACGCACCCCAGGGCCAGGCAGTGGAAACGGAAAACGATACAAGCCGAGTTGTGCTGCTGTTCGCAGTATCGCGAAAAAGTCCCGCAACGCCATCAAGAATAAGGACAACCTATGTTGTGCGCGTGCCATCGTCACCATGAAAGCTTTGGCGGACGCTGACGGGAATACCAGAGACCAAGAGTACCACAACCTCAAACAAGGGTACCCCGTCCAAGAAAGAAAAGCCAAGAAACTTCACCAACTTGCTGGAGTCCCCGAAGGACCCTGCGCAATCCCCGAACTTGAACGATTTCAAGCCTCCTTGCCCGACTACCAGATCAAAGTCGTGTCCATCGATCCACCGCACATGATCATCTTTGCCGGAAACCCCGCCACACCCTCGGGCAAGATCATACGGCTCATCAAGGAAGACGGGCATTACGATGGCTGCAATTCTTTCACTGGATTCCTCAACAAATCCTATTTCTGCGACGAATGCAACCGGGGATACGATCACGAAGACTTCCGTCGTCATCCCTGTAAAGGCAAACGCTGCACCTCCTGTAAACGCTTGGACTGTCCCGATTTCCTCGATGCCAAACGACTCCTACAACCTGGTCAGTTCCCTACCCCAACCTCCGTCTGCCACCTATGTCACCGCAACTTTTTCGGTGACCAGTGCTACAACTACCACCTGCAACGTCGGAGTCTCCGCCTCAAATCCATCTGCGACTCCCTCAAGAAATGCCCCGACTGTCGTCACGTGTACGAACTGGACGACAAAGCACGTCGTGGCCGTAACCATCGTGTCCCAGCTCACAAGTGCGGATGGGGGGAATGTCACATCTGCGAAAAGAATGTGCACGTGGCAACGCACCAATGCTACATTCAACGGATACCTGAAAGTGAGGACGATCCCAAATGGAAACGTGTGTCGCGCGATGAAGTGGGTACACGACCAATGCTCGAACCTGCCCCCACTGATCCTGACACTCGCGTGTGGGTGCAACGAGACCCTCCACTCCAAGTCTACTGCGACTACGAAGCCATCACGGATGCCGAGGGAAATCAAACACCAATTCTTCTCTGCGCCGAGACCGACGAGGAAGACGATACAGTCTCCTTTTACGGACCCGACTGCACAACGGAGTTCTTTCACTGGCTAGAAGAGATAGCTCTGGATTAAGATGGAGATGACAGAAATGTCACAGCCATCTTCCACAACCTGAAAGGATACGATGGTATGTTTCTCCTACAATATTGTTACACCCAACACCGAGAAGTCAAAAACCAGATCACAGTGGGGACCAAGATTCTTTCCTTCCAGTCAGACCGCTTGAAGTTCAAGGACTCCCTATGCTTTCTCCCGTTCTCACTCGCCAACTTTCCTGCCACGTTCGGGATCCACGAACTGTGCAAGGGATTCTTCCCGCACAAATTCAACACCTTGGAAAATCAAGACTACGATGGACCCATGCCCGATGCTTCCCATTACGATCCCGACGGCATGTCCGCCAAGAAAAAAACCGAGTTTGAACGATGGCATGCTGAAAAAGTCGCTGCCAACTACCAGTTCGTTTTTTTTTTTTTATTTTTTTATTTTTTTTTTTTTTTATTGTGTGGCTTTTTTTTATTATCGCTTGTGTTTTTGTTGTTGTCCGGTGGTGTTGCTTTTGAAGTTTAACCTGTATACTGTTTGAGCTTCCAAATTTTTCAAATCGACTATTAACAACACTTTTCTTTATGTTTATAAACAATGATACAAAGATTTCACTATGTTTATGGATCATTCTTTTTTGACCTTTTTTATATACCGGGTCCCATGGTTTTTTTTTTTTTTTTTTGACAATACTACGTTACATGACTATTTGAGCTGCGCTGTTATTACTACATTACATTACACTGCTAAACCTACTTACAGAAATTGTACTTACATTGTTGTTATTCTTTTAAATTAATTACGAAATAAATACACGTGCTACGTTACACTGCATACGGTGCAAAGCTAACACAACACACACACCAGTTCGTCCTGCAGCGAGAAATGCTAGCCTATTGCGAGTCCGACGTCAAACTCCTCAAAGCTGGATGCAGAAAATTCCGCGAAGAATTCAAACAGAAAGCCGACTTTGATCCCATGGAAAAGTGCGTCACCACCACCGCCTCTGCCTGCAACCGATTCTGGCGCAACAAACTCGTCCCCATCAACAAGATCGCTTCTGAACCGCCTCGTGGATGGCACGGGTCCCGATCCAATCAATCCATCAAAGCCCTCAAATGGCTAGCCTGGCAAGAACACCAACTACGGCTCCAACATCCTGCTCCAGGCGATCGCATCCGCACTGTACGAAACGGAGGGGAAGTGCGCGTGTTCGACAGGTATCTGGTGGACGGGTTCGATCCCCGTGATCCCGTCACTCAACGACCCACCGTCTACGAATTCAATGGCTGTTTATGGCACGGCTGTCTTCGCTGCTTTCCCAAGAACCGCAACCTATTTCCCATCTGTCACACTGACCGCACCCTCCAAGAAGTCTACGAAGCCACTCTCATGAAACAAGAAGCCCTGAGACAACGTGGCTGTGGCG
This sequence comes from Micromussa lordhowensis, assembly GCA_964020085.1. Classification (NCBI taxonomy): domain Eukaryota; kingdom Metazoa; phylum Cnidaria; class Anthozoa; order Scleractinia; family Lobophylliidae; genus Micromussa; species Micromussa lordhowensis. The sequence continues at coordinate 4,610,607 of OZ026596.1, read as the reverse complement.
TCAAAATCATGTGGGAGTGTGACTGGGATCAAGAAGTGAAAACCAACCCCGAACTACGGCAGTTCCTCGACACCTTGGAACTCGTCGAACCGCTCCAACCCAGAAACGCTTTCTTCGGCGGACGCACGAATGCTGTCAAACTGCATCACGTGGCCGAGAGAAGAGTCGACGAAAAGATCAAGTACATCGACGTCACGTCCTTGTACTCTTGGGTCAACAAGACGCAAGAGTACCCTGTCGGACACCCAACAGTCCTCGTCAATCCCGACGATCAAGACATTCACCACTACTTCGGGATGGCCAAAGTAGACATCTTACCACCACAAGGACTCTATCATCCCGTCTTGCCCCACAGGCACAAGGGCAAACTCACCTTCCCACTATGTCAAGCGTGCATGGAAGAAGAGATGACCAAACCCCTCTTGGAAAAATCGTGCCTCTGCCGACACACACCCCAGCAACGCATGCTGCGCGGAGAATGGTGTACCCCCGAAATCCAAAAAGCCGTGGAAGTGGGCTACACGCTGATCAAGATACATGAAGTCCATCACTTCCCTCCCGAGCAACGCCAAAAGGGACTCTTCGCGGATTACGTCAACACTTGGCTCAAGATCAAACAAGAGTCCCCGGATATCCTGCTTGGGCCACCACCCCCGAAGACAAAGCCATTTACGTGCAGAGATACAAACAGAGAGAAGGCATCGACCTCGACCCCAATCTCATCGTCAAGAATCCCGGACGCAAAGCCACGGCCAAACTCATGCTCAACAGCTTCTGGGGCAAGTTTGGAGAAAATCTACACAAACCCATCACCGAAGTCGCTCACACGCCACACGAACTCTTCGCCTTGGTCTCCGATCCGTTCAGCGTCATCCACCAAGTACGACTCTCCAACGACGACACGCTCGAAGTCGTTCACTCCAACCTCAAGGACAATCAACCCGATAACGGCAAAGTCAACATCTTCGTCGCCGCTTTCACCACCTGTCACGCACGACTCAAGCTCTACACCTACTTAGAACAACTGCAACAGCGTGTTCTCTACTTTGACACCGATTCTGTCATCTACACGGTCAGGCCAGGTCAACCAGACATTGCTCTAGGAGACTACCTAGGGGACATGACCAACGAACTAGACGGTGACGACATCATCACCGAATTCACGTCAGCAGGTCCCAAAAATTACGGCTACAAAACCCTGCAAGGCAAAGTCTGCTGCAAAGTCAGAGGATTCACCCTCAATGTCCGTGGAGCCCAACAACTCAACTACAACGTCATGCGCCAAAACCTCCTGGACGAGATCCAACAACCTCTCGATGAACGACGCAATGTCAACGTCGTCAACCCCAATTTCTTCTGGAGAAACCCAGCCACCAAACATCTACGAGTCATCACACGCACCAAACGCTACGGACTCGTCTTCGACAAACGCGTCGTAGACACGAACACTTTCAAATCGTATCCCTACGGATACACGAAGGACACTTAGATCTTGTACAGTTTTGCCTTCCATTAAAAAATCAGTTAAAACACTTCCTGTGTATGTGTCACTGCGCCTGCGCCACCGTTGCTAGGGTCCCAACGGCACGTGACCATCATCGCGCCATCTTGGATTGCGCACAAACCCTCTTATTCCTACCTCATTAAGGGTTATGACGTCACAAAATGCTACCCTCTGACTGGTTACCGCCCAGATAAGCGTCCTTTACTACTCACGAGTCTGATCTCTGATCTACGGATTTTAATGTGGAGAACGAGTGCCTCCTTTACATGCAAAAAATGATCATTTAGAAGAAAAGTGAGCAAAGGAATTCTATGTGCGAATAGAGCAGTTTAGTAACAGCAACCGATAAAATGCGGTATAAACAAATCCATATTTGCCTGTCAGCAGCAGAGTGGCGCAGTGGAAGCGTGCTGGGCCCATAACCCAGAGGTCCGAGGATCAAAACCTCGCTCTGCTAACACTTTTATCTGTCATTCTTTTTTCTTGCAGTCAGACGCCATAAATGTTTTTCAAAAGTAATTTAGTTGAGGAATTCCAACAAAGATGCTTGGTAGGGATAATATGAGCTTTTAGTTTTTTTCAGCTTTTCTTGTTGAAATAAGTAATTATTACTATAATTTATGTACAAAAATGAACAAATTGAAGACCAAGAAAATCCCATTGTTGAGAGCTATATTATTAAGTTCAGATTTAATATCATTTCGATACACGTCATCCGTAAGCAGAGTGGCGCAGTGGAAGCGTGCTGAGCCCATAACCCAGAGGTCCGAGGATCAAAACCTCGCTCTGCTAAGTTTTTTGATTTATTTTTTCACTCTTACGAACAGTGTTTGCTTTTAATTTCCTGACATAAACTAGAAAGTGGTAACCTTTTACGTCGGTCAGAACTGTATAAGCCAGGATAGTCACTAAGTGCCTGAAAAAGCAAAAACCCAAATTCCGACAAGCTCACTAAAGTGTAATGTAATTACGATTCCTTTCAAAAGACTATCTAACAACTGAAAATCATTGAAAACATAATCTTCTTCAAATACCAGGAAGATGAGTGATTAAAACTGTTATGTCTTTCCATGATTCACATGTAAAAAATGTTCGACGTTTTCAAGATAGCAAGGAGACCTACAGGTATTTTATTTTAGTTCACAGAAGAATAAAAAGAGAACCTTTCATTCAACGTAGTCGGCAGGATTCGAACCTACGCGGGGAGACCCCAATGGATTTCAAGTCCATCGCCTTAACCACTCGGCCACGACTACTCTGATAAACGGAAGCCAAGTAAAAAGATTCATAAGTCGGTCAGTAGTCTGATTTCTGATCTACGGATTTGATGTGGAGAACGAGTGCCACCTTTACATGCAAAAAATAATCATTTAGAAGAAAAGTGAGCAAAGGAATTCTATGTGCGAATAGAGCAGTTTAGTAACAGCAACCGATAAAAAGCGGTATAAACAAATCCACATTTGTCTGTCAGCAGCAGAGTGGCGCAGTGGAAGCGTGCTGGGCCCATAACCCAGAGGTCCGAGGATCAAAACCTCGCTCTGCTAACACTTTTATTTGGCATTCTTTTTTCTTGCAGTCACACCCCATAAATGTTTGTCAAAAGTAATTTAGTTTAGGAATTCAAACAAAGATGCTTGGTAGGGATAATATGAGCTTTCCTTTTTTCAGCTTTTCTTGTTGAAATAAGTAATTTTTACTATCATTTTTGAACATAAATGAACAAATTGCAGACTAAGAAAATACCATTATTGAGAGCTATATTATTAAGTTGAGTATCATTTCAATACACGTCGTCCGTGAGCAAAGTGGCGCAGTGGAAGGGTGCTGAGCCCATAACCCAGAGGTCCGAGGATCAAAACCTCGCTCTGCTAAGTTTTTTTGATTTATTTTTTTCACTCTTACGAACAGTGTTTGCTTTTAATTTCCTGACATCAACTAGAAAGTGGTAACCTTTTCCGTCGGTCAGAACTGTATAAGCAAGGATAGTCACTAAGTGCCTCAAAAAGCAAAAACCCAGGTTCCGACAAGCTCACTACAGCGTAATGTAATTACGATTCCTTTCAAACGCCTATCTAACAACTGAAAATCTTTAGAAACATAATCTTCTTCAAATACCCGGAAGATAAGTGGTTAAAACTGTTATGTCTTTGCACAATTCACATGTAAATGTTCGACTTTTTCAAGATAGCAAGGAGACCTACAGCTATTTTATTTCCATTCACAGCAGACTAAAAAAAGAACCTTTCATTCAACGTAGTCGGCAGGATTCGAACCTGCGCGGGGAGACCCCAATGGATTTCAAGTCCATCGCCTTAACCACTCGGCCACGACAACTCTGATAAACGAAAGCAAAAAGATTCATCAGTCGGTCACGAGTCTGATCTCTGATCTACGGATTTTAATGTGGAGAACGAGTGCCTCCTTTACATGCAAAAAATGATCATTTAGAAGAAAAGTGAGCAAAGGAATTCTATGTGCGAATAGAGCAGTTTAGTAACAGCAACCGATAAAATGCGGTATAAACAAATCCACATTTGTCTGTCAGCAGCAGAGTGGCGCAGTGGAAGCGTGCCGGGCCCATAACCCAGAGGTCCGAGGATCAAAACCTCGCTCTGCTAAGTTTTTTTATTTATTTTTTCACTCTTACGAACAGTGTTTGCTTTTAATTTCCTGACATAAACTAGAAAGTGGTAACCTTTTACATCACTCAGAACTGTATAAGCCAGGATAGTCACTAAGTGCCTGAAAAAGCAAAAACCCAAATTCCGACAAGCTCACTAAAGTGTAATGTAATTACGATTCCTTTCAAAAGACTATCTAACAACTGAAAATCATTGAAAACATAATCTTCTTCAAATACCAGGAAGATGAGTGATTAAAACTGTTATGTCTTTCCATGATTCACATGTAAAAAATGTTCGACGTTTTCAAGATAGCAAGGAGACCTACAGGTATTTTATTTTAGTTCACAGAAGAATAAAAAGAGAACCTTTCATTCAACGTAGTCGGCAGGATTCGAACCTACGCAGGGAGACCCCAATGGATTTCAAGTCCATCGCCTTAACCACTCGGCCACGACTACTCTGATAAACGGAAGCCAAGTAAAAAGATTCATAAGTCGGTCGGTAGTCTGATTTCTGATCTACGGATTTGATGTGGAGAACGAGTGCCACCTTTACATGCAAAAAATAATCATTTAGAAGAAAAGTGAGCAAAGGAATTCTATGTGCGAATAGAGCAGTTTAGTAACAGCAACCGATAAAAAGCGGTATAAACAAAACCACATTTGTCTGTCAGCAGCAGAGTGGCGCAGTGGAAGCGTGCTGGGCCCATAACCCAGAGGTCCGAGGATCAAAACCTCGCTCTGCTAACACTTTTATTTGGCATTCTTTTTTCTTGCAGTCACACCCCATAAATGTTTGTCAAAAGTAATTTAGTTTAGGAATTCAAACAAAGATGCTTGGTAGGGATAATATGAGCTTTCCTTTTTTCAGCTTTTCTTGTTGAAATAAGTAATTTTTACTATCATTTTTGTACATAAATGAACAAATTGCAGACTAAGAAAATACCATTATTGAGAGCTATATTATTAAGTTGAGTATCATTTCAATACACGTCGTCCGTGAGCAGAGTGGCGCAGTGGAAGGGTGCTGAGCCCATAACCCAGAGGTCCGAGGATCAAAACCTCGCTCTGCTAAGTTTTTTTGATTTATTTTTTTCACTCTTACGAACAGTGTTTGCTTTTAATTTCCTGACATCAACTAGAAAGTGGTAAGATTTTACGTCGGTCAGAACTGTATAAGCAAGGATTGTCACTAAGTGCCTCAAAAAGCAAAAACCCAGGTTCCGACAAGCTCACTACAGCGTAATGTAATTACGATTCCTTTTAAACGCCTATCTAACAACTGAAAAAGGTTTAGAAACATAATCTTCTTCAAATACCCGGAAGATAAGTGGTTAAAACTGTTATGTCTTTGCACAATTCACATGTAAATGTTCGACTTTTTCAAGATAGCAAGGAGACCTACAGCTATTTTATTTCCATTCACAGCAGAATAAAAAAAGAACCTTTCATTCAACGTAGTCGGCAGGATTCGAACCTGCGCGGGGAGACCCCAATGGATTTCAAGTCCATCGCCTTAACCACTCGGCCACGACTACTCTGATAAACGGAAGCTAAGTAAAAAGATTCATCAGTCGGTTACGAGTCTGATCTCTGATCTACGGATTTTAATGTTGAGAACGAGTGCCTCCTTTACATGCAAAAAATAATCATTTAGAAGAAAAGTGAGTAAAGGAATTTCATGTGCGTATAGAGCAGTTTAGTAACAGCAACCGATAAAATGCGGTTATAAATCCACAGTTATCCGTCAGCAGCAGAGTGGCGCAGTGGAAGCGTGCTGGGCCCATAACCCAGAGGTCCGAGGATCAAAACCTCGCTCTGCTAATTCTTTTCTATGTTTTTTTTTTCACTCTTACGAACAGTGTTTGCTTTTAATTTCCTGACATCTGCTAAAAAGTGGTAACCTCTTACGTTAGGCAGAACTGTATAAGCCTGGATAGTCACTAAGTGCCTGAAAAGCAAAAACCCAGGTTCCGACAAGCTCACTACAGCGTAATGTAATTACGATTCCTTTCAAAAGTCCATCTAACAACTGAAAATCTTTGAAAACATAATCTTCTTCAAATACCAGGAAGATATGTGGTTAAAACTGTTATGTCTTTGCATGATTGACATATACATTTTTTAGCTTTTGAAATGAGTTTATTCACAATAAACTACTAATGTACATAATAAAAAGTGCAAAGCACATGGGCCTGGCCCCTCACATAGAAATTCCGTATTAAAATAAAAACCTAGAGTATTACTTCAGCTTAACACTGACAAATGCAATGTTCAAGAATGTCTCTGTACAACTATAAAATTGACTAAACTAGAGAAGAAGAAGAAGAAAAGAAGAGTCGGCCACTTTTCAAAGTGTAGATTCCCAAGCGTATGCAAAATCGGACTGCGACAAGCGAAAGTGATCTAAAGAAATTCTTTTCCGAATATCTGTCCTAATGTAACGAATAATAGCCTGGGAATCTTCATGACCATTATGAAAAGTGGCTTTATTTCGGAATTTCCAAATTCCATAAAGAGTTGTTTTAATCAGAAATCTGGCCAAGCGTGCACTCTTAGCGTCTGCACGGGGCCATTGGAAAAAGAAGACGGAAATGCAGTTAGGTAGAAATGTCACACCAAGAAGAGAAGACAAAAAAGGCGAGAAGTGTGACCAAACGGCCTTCACGCAGGAGCAATTAAGGAAACAGTGGTCGATTGTTTCCTTTCGAGAGCACGACGCACAGCGATCGGAGTTAATGTAGCCCCAATTTTTGAATGCATCGCGAACCTTAACCGCGCGTAATACAATCAACCAAAGTAGATCATTTTTGAAATTTCCACAAAAGTCATCACGAACAAGTGACCAATGCCGATCCAGGTCAAAACCAATAGTTAAAAACGAGACCCAATGTCGGTGAATAACGGCTGAGGATGACTTTTCCTTAAGTAGAGTGTAAAAACATTTCTTTGAAGTAAAAACAAAATTGCGTCAGTCTTAGCAAGACAAGATCTTACGGAGACTGGTCAAAACAGAAAGGCAATTTGAATAAAAGGGTGTTAGAAGTTGAGCACTCGGAGAGGAGTTATCCCGAAGGAAACACCACTCCGGTCGAATTGGAGATAGCTTAGCCCCGAAAAAAATACTTAATGAGATAAAAAGACTTTGAATCGGCATTGGAGCAATTAGAAACTACGGATGCTAACTTTAAGGCATCTGCCTTGATCTTAAAGTTAATGATGCCTAGACCCCCCTTTAGGAAGGGCTGATGACACGACTGTCGGTCTCCATTCGGCAACCCCATAGGAAAGGCCAAATAAAATTATTTACCTCCGAAATAACCCATTTAGGGACAGGAAGAATAGTAGCTAGATACGACACCGCCTATTTCCGCGGTGTCGCTAGATACAGGAGTTTGCTAATTCCTATTGTATTCACAATCAGGGATTTGCCTACCAGGGATAAATAGCGGAATTTCCAAAAATTAAGATGATTTTCTAACTTCTTAAGCTTTGGCCGCCAATTGTCAGACTCTGCGTTCTGTCCGAAAACAACCCCTAGAATTTTCATTTTTGTTACCCATGTGAGGCCGAACGGCTGCTCAGCGCGAGAGCGCCACGCGCCCAGCCACATGGTCTCTGGTTTGGATACATTGAGTTTCACTCCGGATCCCCTCTCGTACACGTTGATTACGCGAAAGAGGGCTGAAAGAGAATAAACAGATTTGACTAGACTAGTCGTGTCATCAGCATAAATACCTACTTGATATTGAGACCCGTTAGCACCAGGTAAGAGAAAGCCTTCAATTTGGGAGCATGAACGAATTTGACATGCAAGAGTTTCAACGCAAAGAATATATAGCATTGGGGAAAGGGAATCCCCCTGGCGAACGCCGCGAGACAAAGGGATCGGCTCTGTGAGCCATTCATTCAAAATAACGCGCATATTTGCACCTTTATAAAACGTGTTAATCCAGTTACAAAAAGAGGGGCCAAAACTAAAACGAGTTAGCAAACTCTGTAGAAAAGAACGGTTTACGCGATCAAAGGCTTTCTCCTGATCAAGACTTACTAAAATACCAGTTTCCCCCGTGCGCTTAAGGTAATCTAAAATATCCCTAAGAGTATAAAGATTCGCTGAAATCTTCCGCCCAGGAACAGAGCATGTTTGCTCAGGATCAACAATGAATTCCAAAACTTTAGAAAGGCGAATAAAGATAGCCTTAGAGCAGATTTTATAATCAACACTGAGAAAGGAGATCGGTCTCCAATTTTTAAGAAATTTCCGACCCCCCCCCGCGAGTATTACTTGTTTTCATGGATTCACACATCTCACCAGCTTGAGAACAGGAGTTGAAAACAAGGACTAAATGAGGAGCTAATATATCCCAAAATTTACGATAAAATTTAACGGTTAAGCCATCGGGCCCGGGAGATTTTTTTAGTATTCATGTTCTTAACTGCAAAGGAAATTTCATCAATCGTCATTGTGCCCTCGACTGATGACGCGACAGCTGGAGAGAAAGTGAAGATAAAAGATCGTCCTGGAAAACCATATCAACCGGTTCTTCTGAAAACAAGGAAGAATAGAATTCAACATGTGCCTACTCAATTTCATCTTGAGACGGAACCTCAACGCGTGATGAATTTTATATCGATGATATTTTGCTTCTCTGCGCATTAGAAGAGTGCAGCTGAAAAAAATAACGAGTTGGGCGATCGACTGCGGACTAAAATTCCTTCGATTTCACTACTAAAGGTGGCTCATAGGGACGGTAACCAATCAGGAGCCGAGAAAGACAATAGGCTATTGTTTCGAGAACAATAGACTCTATTGTTTTCCAAATCCAAGATGGCGGAGGTTATTTTCAGCCAATCAGGAGGTGAATTAAGAATGCAAGATGGCGGCGCCCATGAAAGTCGGCCATGTTGGAAAACAGCCCACCAGCCTCAACGGAGAACTGGAATCGGTCTTACAGATTTCCATGGCGACACAAATCACGCCAGGGTTTTCGCAAAAATGTCACACAACTTCAAAATCCACGTGACTAACTTAGATAAATAGGAGTTTGTTTTGGGCGAGAAAAAGCCTGGGATCAGTCTTTTCATCTTTTTTTCCCCTCGACTCGAGAATCAATCTAGACACATGTCATTCAAATGAGAAACAGCTGTATTTTCAAAAATCCTAATTCTTTACAAGAGGGACCTGTGTCCACTCCCTTAGTGGGAATACGCCCATAATCATTTTTTCACAATAAATGTAAATCATTAGTGAGTGTCCAACGTGGTGTGTGCGCTGACGTGAGTGGCTTGGGAAAACTATTTACATGAGCACTTGTGAAATGAAAGCTTCCAGTTGTTTGTCGTACTCCATCGTGAGTTGTCATACTTGGAAATAAAAAATACTGAAGTATTTATACCTATCAGGGCTTATCGCTCAATCAACTTGTTGTGTGCTTTGTTGCCGCTATCCCCCGAACTGTGCCGGTGAGACTGAAAAAATTCTTATAATTTTTGTTCTTGTTGACTCGCTGGAGTTTCAAAGGAACGAATCGATTTTTTTCTAATTCTCGAATCGTTTTACGTTTCTAAATGTGATCAGAACTTTTTTACGCAGCCCTTAATCAAATTGCCGCGCACTTGAGCATGCTTAGAAGCTAAACATAACATCTAAGATATTTCAAACAAACATTCGCGCTTGAAGTATAGATCAGACAAACATTGCAAATCGCATCGCTCCTGATTCAACATCCGCACAAATTGTAGTTCGGTCTAAGCGGTTCTCTAACAGTGGCAAGAATAATTCACTTACATCAACCATAGTCGTTTCAAATTTCTCCAAAGCGATGCTCAGCTCTTGATCACTTAGTCCCATAATCGCCAAGACAAGAATCCGAAAAAGTGTGTCCAACTTCGTCACAAGTAAAATGATTTTGCTCAGTCTGAAAGACTTGTATATAAAAACGTGTAACCAATGAGAAGATGGGGGATAGGGTATCCCACACAACACGTGGTGAAGAACCATTGTGAAGACGGGGGATAGGGGGGTATACCTATGTCATGAAATTGTTATAAACAAAGCAAAGAGTCTGATACATAATTATGACGTTTATTGAATAATAACATCATGAAAACCAAAGAGAGAATTGATTACAACTTTAAGTCTTGACCGTCGTACAACTTTAAGTCTTGACCGTTCCACAAAGTGTATCGCTGGGAACTAGACTCCCTTCTAGTTGCTCAGACTCTTGGTCCCAGGCCTCAAAACGCACGATATTCTGACCAATTTGTCTTTGTTTTTGGTCACGAAGTCTTTGCCTTATCTGTTCCTTATTCTTGGCATAATAAGATCTCCAATATTCGTTGATCCGTTCCCTGTTGTTTTTACAGTATTGGCTTCGGTAATTTCTGATGTGTTCCTTGTTTTGTTGACAATAGGCTCTCTGGCTGCTGGCGAGCCTTTCCCTGTTGTTTTCATACCACCTTTTACGACGTGATTTGAGAATCTCAGCGTTCTCGGCACGATATCGTTTTTGCCGGGCCAGGATATGCTCTCTGTTCTTTGCATAATAGTTTTTATGGTAGGCTTTCCTACAAACAACTATCTTGTCATTCCCCGACCGTTGATTGGAGCAATTCATCTTGTGTGGCGTCTTACAAATAATGATTAAAACTCCAAAAATCACAAATTCTTATAAGAGTCACATGGCCAATTCAGTGTATCACACTAAGGTTTAAACCTCCCCTTCCGCTACTTCTTCGTCGTCGTCATCATCGGGGAGCAATTTCTTTTTCATTAGTCTGTTCAACAGGAATTTCCGTTTTGCCACTGCCGACTCGGCCGCCTCGTCAAAATCCATGTCATCTTCCTCAGTAAAGCGTCGAAGAGTCTTCATGACTTTACGGTGTATTGCATCGTGTTTGATATGGTGAGTCCATTTTAGCAAGTAGTGCAGAAAATGTGCAGCTATTGCAGAAAATCTGTAGGTATTGCAGAAAATATGCAGCAATTGCAGATTTTCTGCAATTGCTGCATATTTTCTGCAATACCTGCATATTTTCTGCAATAGCTACATATTTTCTGCAATACCTGCAAATTTTATGCATATTTTGTGCACATTTTCTGCAATAGCTGCAGATTTTCTGCATATTTTGTGCACATTTTCTGCAATAGCTACATATTTTCTGCAGAGCCACCGCCGACGATATTAACAGTTGTATAACGCAACGTTCTTCAGTTGTTTTATTTCCGTAGTGATTACTGGTGCTTTCTGTGCGCTTAACAATTTCCCCCAAGGAGTCGACCACGTGCAAATTATGTCACATCGATGCTGTTACTGTCAAAAGCCATTTACTCGTGCTGGTAGTAAAAGACATCACGAGAAGTATACTTGTTGGAAGCGAATTGAAAATGGTCACGACAAACTCCCTTTGGTAGACCTCCCATCGTCAACGGCAATAACACGAGTGGATGCTCCAAAGATCGCATTTCCTACTGAAAAGCAGAATGGGATTCCAAATGGCATAGAGAGGGGAATAGCGTTTCGGTTCAAGACACCCTCTAGTATTTTGGTCGTGGGCCCTTCTGGTTGTGGCAAGACTTGTTTTACCGAGTCGTTACTCTTGGATCATTTGGAAGAATTGTTTGTAAGCCCTCCTCCCACGATTCATTATTGCTACGGGGTGTGGCAACATGGATTCCAAGACATGAAAGACGCTGGCATACAATTTCACGAAGGGGTTCCTACCACCTTCCATTTGCAAAAATGGTTTCCAAAAGGTGGTTTACTTGTGTTAGATGATCTGATGGTCGAGGGAGGTGAAGACAAAGAGTTGCTGGACTTATTCACCAAACATTCACATCATCAAAATATCACCGTGTTGTACTTGTGCCAAGACATGTTTCCACCAGGGAAATACGCAAAGAGTATTTCCAGGAACGCTCACTATGTCATAGCCTTCAAAAATCCACGAGATCAATTAGGGATGAGGAATTTACTGCTTCAAGCTTTTCCCACTTGCTGGCAAGACATGATGGACGTCTATCAAAAAGTGACCGAACGACCATTTGGGTACACGGTCCTGGATTTACATCCTGCCAGTGACGACAGGAAACGCGTGTTTAGTCGCCTCTTGACTCACGAAGGATACCCGCGCTGGCATCGAAGAATTAAGAAAGAGGATGTTTGATCACCGAGCAAAAAATTATATATAAAATATCACTTCAAGCGTTTCGGCTCATTTGAAGCACGTTGTCTTGGGTGAAGGACGACGAGAACCATGCGTTCTCCTTCAACAGATATTTTTGGCCCCGTGGAAGAAAACAATGATGAAAACATAGAAGACGAAGAACAAGAAGAAGAAGAAGAGGTAGAGGAGGAACAGGAAGAAGAGGATCCTGAGGAGGAAGAGACTAGCAGCTCCGAAGAGGAAGAAGAAGCGGACGACGACAATGAACCAGATCCGTGGCTTCCGTTACGTCAAAAAGTCGGAGAAAGTATCAATGAAACCTACCTGAAAGAAGTCCAACAGTTCTTGGATAGAGGAAAATCCCAACACTATGCTGAAAATGCCGCTTTCAACGCCCTGTTACCTGTAAGTAGAAGAAGGCTACGAAGAACTTATTTAGAACGTCTAAAATGGACTCACCATATCAAACACGATGCAATACACCGTAAAGTCATGAAGACTCTTCGACGCTTTACTGAGGAAGATGACATGGATTTTGACGAGGCGGCCGAGTCGGCAGTGGCAAAACGGAAATTCCTGTTGAACAGACTAATGAAAAAGAAATTGCTCCCCGATGATGACGACGACGAAGAAGTAGCGGAAGGGGAGGTTTAAACCTTAGTGTGATACACTGAATTGGCCATGTGACTCTTATAAGAATTTGTGATTTTTGGAGTTTTAATCATTATTTGTAAGACGCCACACAAGATGAATTGCTCCAATCAACGGTCGGGGAATGACAAGATAGTTGTTTGTAGGAAAGCCTACCATAAAAACTATTATGCAAAGAACAGAGAGCATATCCTGGCCCGGCAAAAACGATATCGTGCCGAGAACGCTGAGATTCTCAAATCACGTCGTAAAAGGTGGTATGAAAACAACAGGGAAAGGCTCGCCAGCAGCCAGAGAGCCTATTGTCAACAAAACAAGGAACACATCAGAAATTACCGAAGCCAATACTGTAAAAACAACAGGGAACGGATCAACGAATATTGGAGATCTTATTATGCCAAGAATAAGGAACAGATAAGGCAAAGACTTCGTGACCAAAAACAAAGACAAATTGGTCAGAATATCGTGCGTTTTGAGGCCTGGGACCAAGAGTCTGAGCAACTAGAAAGGAGTCTAGTTCCCAGCGATACACTTTGTGGAACGGTCAAGACTTAAAGTTGTACGACGGTCAAGACTAATGTTGTAATCAATTCTCTCTTTGGTTTTCATGATGTTATTATTCAATAAACGTCATAATTATGTATCAGACTCTTTGCTTTGTTTATAACAATTTCATGACATAGGTATACCCCCCTATCCCCCGTCTTCACAATGGTTCTTCACCACGTGTTGTGTGGGATACCCTATCCCCCATCTTCTCATTGGTTACACGTTTTTATATACAAGTCTTTCAGACTGAGCAAAATCATTTTACTTGTGACGAAGTTGGACACACTTTTTCGGATTCTTGTCTTGGCGATTATGGGACTAAGTGATCAAGAGCTGAGCATCGCTTTGGAGAAATTTGAAACGACTATGGTTGATGTAAGTGAATTATTCTTGCCACTGTTAGAGAACCGCTTAGACCGAACTACAATTTGTGCGGATGTTGAATCAGGAGCGATGCGATTTGCAATGTTTGTCTGATCTATACTTCAAGCGCGAATGTTTGTTTGAAATATCTTAGATGTTATGTTTAGCTTCTAAGCATGCTCAAGTGCGCGGCAATTTGATTAAGGGCTGCGTAAAAAAGTTCTGATCACATTTAGAAACGTAAAACGATTCGAGAATTAGAAAAAAATCGATTCGTTCCTTTGAAACTCCAGCGAGTCAACAAGAACAAAAATTATAAGAATTTTTTCAGTCTCACCGGCACAGTTCGGGGGATAGCGGCAACAAAGCACACAACAAGTTGATTGAGCGATAAGCCCTGATAGGTATAAATACTTCAGTATTTTTTATTTCCAAGTATGACAACTCACGATGGAGTACGACAAACAACTGGAAGCTTTCATTTCACAAGAGCTCATGTAAATAGTTTTCCCAAGCCACTCACGTCAGCGCACACACCACGTTGGACACTCACTAATGATTTACATTTATTGTGAAAAAATGATTATGGGCGTATTCCCACTAAGGGAGTGGACACAGGTCCCTCTTGTAAAGAATTAGGATTTTTGAAAATACAGCTGTTTCTCATTTGAATGACATGTGTCTAGATTGATTCTCGAGTCGAGGGGAAAAAAAGATGAAAAGACTGATCCCAGGCTTTTTCTCGCCCAAAACAAACTCCTATTTATCTAAGTTAGTCACGTGGATTTTGAAGTTGTGTGACATTTTTGCGAAAACCCTGGCGTGATTTGTGTCGCCATGGAAATCTGTAAGACCGATTCCAGTTCTCCGTTGAGGCTGGTGGGCTGTTTTCCAACATGGCCCACTTTCATGGGCGCCGCCATCTTGCATTCTTAATTCACCTCCTGATTGGCTGAAAATAACCTCCGCCATCTTGGATTTGGAAAACAATAGAGTCTATTGTTCTCGAAACAATAGCCTATTGTCTTTCTCGGCTCCTGATTGGTTACCGTCCCTATGAGCCACCTTTAGTAGTGATTTCTTTGGTGTAGATGACCTTTAAGCGGCATTCCATATCTTGAATAGAATCAACAACGAAATTGTCACCGTTGACCATTCGTTGACGAAGACTAATTAATTTATTCGTTAGAAAAACACGATCTCGACACAATTGCCGGCGCTTTTGGCGGGAAAACGAGATCGATTCTTCCTTGATAGAAACTTTAAAAATTCCCACAAATCTTGAGGAGACGGAAATGTAGCAAAATACAAAACGTGACTTTAAATTAAATTACGAATAATACCACAGAAGTTTTTGTCATCAAGGAGCGAGTTATTTAATTTCCACACCCTTGGGGCGCGCTTAGCGGCATCAGGGATATCAAAAACAAAACAAACAAAATCGTGATCAGAAAGCGGACAAGGTGAGATTTCGCACTGGCAATCAGATGTAAACAACTCCTTTGAAACAAAGAACTTGTCTAAGCGACTAGCAATTGAATAATCATGGTTGAACCAGATGAATTCCCGCGCTAGGGTGTAACTTACGCCACGCATCAACCAAAACAAAATCAGATTTTAGAGATTTACATTCACCACCGACTAAAACATTCCCGCCAAATTTATCGAGTGCATTTTCATAACAATTGAAATCGCCACCGATCACGAGAGCAGACGCAGGAACAAAGTATTCATGAAGGGATTCGTAAAACAATTTTCGATCAGTACGATTGGTGGGAGCATAAATGTTGACGAAGTCAAGATCTACACCGTCGATTCTAACCAGAATACTAATTATACGCCCATTAGAGTTCCTTTTCCAAGACTCTACTTCATCGGAGCACTTGGAAGAAGTTAAAACGGCAACACCTTCCTGTTTGCCAGTTGAGGGGGACCAATAACTACGGCCCAGCCATCTACGGGAAAGAACTTGGATATTTGCCTCAGAAGTAACTAAAGTTCCCTGAACGAAACAAATATCACATGCAGATTTCTCAATGAGATCAATGAGGAGGTTATTATTAAAGGGACTCCCCAAACCCCACGAATTAATAGTCAAAACCTTGAAATTCTCTTGGAAAAAGGACTCAAAAAACAGGTAAGAAAAGTAACTATCTTTAAACTATCTTTAAAGTAAACTATCTACTTCCTGCCTTTTTTCTTCTCCCGCCTCTCCTTGGCGGGAGCGTCGGGCTGGGCTTGAGCCTTGCGTTTTAGGTCTACCGTAGTCTCCATGGGCGTAGAAGAGGCAGCGGGAGTCCGCGGCTCTCCAGAGACAAAAGGGTGATTTTTCTTGCGGAGGGCGGCTGCTTCTAGAGCTGTAGGAGCCACAGCGAAGGTACGGCGGGTAGGTCTAGGAACACGGACGGGAACCCGGCTTTTACTAGCTGAAAAATGAAGCGCAATTGGAGGATCAGATGGTTGACTTAGGTCATCAATTACTACGACTGGGGGCTTTATGAAGCCCTGGGAATCTAGTACTCCATCAGTCTGATGGTCGGCCGGGGGGGCCTGGTTCTTGGCAGTCTGATTTGGTTGGGCATCAGGCAGAGATTCTGTAGGCAGTACAGCAGCTAATACATCGGTGCCATGGTCGGCCGGGAGGCCTGGTTCTCGGCAGTCTGATTTGGTTGGGCATCAGGCAGAGATTCTGTTATCAGTACAGCAGCTAATACAGACGGCCCAACAGCTGTCGACTCAGCGGTCGATGGTTCAGTGGCAGCTGGCTCATTTTCAGATGGCTCAAAGAAGGACGGATCAGCGGGCAACGTATTCACGGGCAAAGCTGCAGCAAGAGGTTGCGCCTCGGCATCTCTAAAATCGTCATCCTCTTCATCCTCATCGAAGAGGTCCGAATCCTCGGCCCATTTAAATGAGTCTCCCGAGCGGGTCTTGAAGGAGGCCTCACTATCTTCCCCATCGGAACGATTCACATTAACAGGGGCTGACTCATCTGTTGTGGTACCCCGGATTAATGACGAAACCCAAAAATAACCGCATTCGCGGCTAGTATGGCCAGCTTCTTTGCAAAAATGGCATAAGGGTGGCGCTGGACACAAACCAGCCTCATGCCCAATGTTTTCGCAATTAAAAGAAACCTTCAGGTTGCAGTCATTACTAAAATGACCAGCGAGGTTACAGCGCCGACAGGTTGGTACCTGGCCGTCATGCTTCAAAAAAATTTGCCCCGGCGATAATGCACAACCTCGCAAAAGGGCCCAAGCCGCCTGATAATGGCCAAATCGCTCAGTTCAAATGGAGCGTCATATATTGTCAAAAAGCTCATAGGGTGATCAATGTCTGGCGTCGCGTAGCTGTACTCTCCAACGGTGAGAGCGTTTAAACGAAGAAATTTGTCCTTAACATCCACTGACTTGAAAGTAATTACAACCTCACTGTTCATCTTTCGTTGCATGCACTGAATATCCGAGGCGTCGATATGTGCCATACTCCAGGCTTCAAAGACAGATCTCGCTGATGTGGAACGTGATGGCGTAAATAAAGCTGCTCTGGGGCGTTTTGGCATATCATTAGCCGCGGAATGAGTAGGACGCCGCCAGGTTGGTTTATCAGAAGAAACACGACCAGCCGTTCTGGCCGCTCTCGAGGCATAGGAATCTGCATTTACATACGATCGGGGTTCATTCGGACCATCAGCAAATTGTGAAGCCCCATTATCATCAATGGAAGTCGTGTTTACATCATTAACACTCTCAAGACTCTCTCCAGGGACATTATCCACAGCACCATCAATACCCTCCGGGACAGTTTCGGCGCCAACAGAACTTTCCATATTCAAATTCGTAACGACTTCACTTTCAACAGAACTTTCCGTTATCCAAACTTCGAAATTAAACGGCTACGACGAAGCGATGCCACTTATAATCTCGAAGCAAAAAGTGGCTAAAAGGCCTGTTACAATCTAACAAAACCAGGAAACTAGAGAACAAACCTCAAAGGCGCTAACGATCCAAAGGACTCATTATATATGCAAAGAGTCAAAAGAGATGTTTATACTCCTTTTGAGTTAACTAGCCGCCCAACCATCCGGGTGGTGTCGCACTTATAAAGCGAAAGAACAAAAGACTGGCTGTGAGCCAATGAGAAAGCATTGACGTCATAGCCAAACTGGAAAAACCGGCTCGATTTGATTATTCAAAATGGCGGACATACTTTAGGTTAGAATATGCTAATTTGGCAAGCATTCTTTATACGCACGCCTATGTTCTGTAACGGCTACGTAATTTATGCAATACATACAGTCAGATAATATTCACGTTCACCTTTTGTGTCTTGAGTTACAGTAGCCGGATTAAATTTCGTTTACGGTTCTCTCTGCCATCTAATATTACATGTTGCAGCGAAAGGGTAGTTCAAATTCGTCGACAACTATACCGTCCAGGAATGCTTACTAACGAAAACAACTTCCAGTGCCTCACTACAGAGAGCATTTCAATTTTCAATGTTGGTCCACCAGATATAATTGTCTCTGCAATGTTTAGATATGAGGTCAACTAAGTAGCGAGATCCCCAGGAACTGGAAACTATGGAAAGAGAAATACGGTAATAGTTACTTGGTTTGGAGCGAGAAAGCCCACAGTATCAGTTCACCATGTTCAAGCACGCGATATGATGGCGATGGCCTTTAAAGTTTTCAAAGCCTTAAACTATACTGAAGAAGAAGATGCAAACGGTTGAATTTGGCGTGTAGTTATGGGCAAGGTGAAAAGGTATTGCTTTGGCGGATGAAGGTAAACGAGCTTGTTTCAACAGGACGGCCAAATTCCCATCGAAACGCTTAACAACTTTATCGCTGAGTTAATAAGAACTTTGACAAAGAGCTGCAATTTATGTGATTGTTTACGGTTTTTACACGATACTCTCATCTGCGTCCGATTGTTCCTGGGATAAAACATGAGCAAAGCACAAGGTAGCCGCTTGGAATGGAAGGCCTCATCTCAAAAAACTTGTATCGACCTACCGCGCGACGCCAAGGACGACGCCTTGTAAAACGGAATTTTTAGATACATTTCCTACGATTTTTGCATTTTTTGGATTTGTCTATGATGCTCATGGCTCTAAAGCCTCGCTACGGCTAAATATGTAATGACGGCGTTCAATTCTGAATGGAAATACGAAAAAAATAGCAGTTCGACTTGTCATTCGCGTTCTCCAGACTACGTAGAACGCGGTCATTTTGCGTTGTTGTATTGCAGATATCGGCTATGATACAAATGTTTACTGAACACACTTATACAGCTATTATTTTGCTCATTAAATCTTTTGTTTGGTGGTGTTTATTGTCGTCGTGGTTTGCTCCAGGCTAAGCCACACTACGCCGCAGGAATATAAAAACGTTTTCTACGGTTACGCCTAGGGTCCAGAGTACATCAAGTAGATGGAACGACCCCTCTGGGGTTTTGTTCTGTTAAGATTTACATTGATTAGATAGCACTGTGCTTGCTCTACAAGAAGATACCATTTCTGTTGGTTATGACGTCACATGACGTCAAGTGACTCCATGTGATCGGCGTCTTAGATACGCCATCTTGGATTTAACTGTTATCAGGAGCCCATCACCAGGGGGTACAACTCCCTTACTAAGCCTATGTCACGGTATTTTTACAGACCGGTCTATTTTTAGGCATCTTTTCCCGCGAAATTGGTCAGCTCTGGTCTACATGAGCGTGCATCGGTAAGGAAAAAAATGGCTCTTTACTTACAACCATCGAAGAGAACACTAAAATCCGCGAAGAAGGAATTATCAACCTGGAAGCTAGACTTGACGAAGCCCAAGTTGAAGTACAAGCCTTAAAGAAACAGCTTCGTGAAGTCGCCGGATAAGACAGTCAACAACACTAAATATTCCCTTGAGTTCACCCAAGGTGAGCACGACGACCTTGTGGAACGCGTCGCGAACTGCGAAAACGAGCAGTCAACCTGTTGGGATGAGCTGACTCATCTAGACATCTTTAGTAGAATTCTACTAGTGTACTAATGCAAATGCTGCAATCTGATTGGTTGAGCTACTCGTATACTATCAGCCATTAGAGTACAGTTGGCCGCCGGTCCTCCACGAAATGCGATGTTTTTATAGTTTTTCCGAAGCTTTGGAAGGAATTTTAGATGTAAACGGGTAATTAAATTCCTGAGAAGACTAAAAGAAGCACTTTTAAGATTTCTTGACTTAAAAAACTTAAAAATATTGAACAAGCGGGTACGCGCGTAAACAACTGTAATTTTGCCAAGGACAGTTCGATACGTGCAAATTTGTTTATGGGTAAAGTTCAATAATGCGTGGGAAAATCATTGGAAACCGTTATTTGCGTTAATTTTAGTTAGAATTCTACTAAAACAATTAGATTATTTGCTCTCGATTTCTATGAGGCGATAGTTGATTCGGCCTTCGGCCTCATCAACTATCACCTCATAGAAATCTCGAGCTCATAATCTAATTGTTAAATAGTCGCCGATGGAATCTAATCTTCTTCAGAGTCAATGAGTCGAAAGACGAGGATTGCTTCTCGCTGGTACTGACATCTTAACCCGAAATTTAAACCTACCACAAGACGAAGTCTCGAAGATGAAGCTTTGCGGGGCACACCGTCTTGGCAAGCCAAACAGAAACAGAGCTCGACCTCTCATTGCACGCTTCACGTGTCGTGCTGACAGAGAGCGTGTCTGGAAAGTTCGCCACAGGCTAAAAAACTCGCGTATTTCAATGGGTGAAGACCTACCGAAGCACATACAAAAAATCAGGAAAAACGTCCTTATCCCTGCGATGAAGAGGATATAACAAAGCTTCCATCATAGCAGATAAGTTAGTCGTTAATGGAAAAGTTTATTTTCATTATGACGTGCCGAAGGAATGGCTCCCTGTCAACTCTACAGTGAATACCCATGTGGATTATGGCAATGGTACTGTCGAACAGCAAGAACCTCTGCAAAGTCAAGAAGAATCCTCTGATGTTACGGTCCAATCCTAGGAACTGCTTAGTTAAAGCAAATAGGTGACGCTCTTTCTGTAAGTCCAATCCTTTTACATAACTTTAAAATTAACTCTTAGTTGAAAAGCTGATTTATTTTTACTCCGTTGCTTCTCGCTTTTAAAGTCATGCTCTAGGATCTCGCTATTTTCATGCTTCCTTTACGCCAACCAAATTTTCAGATTCCCATTTCAAAATGGCAAATTCGTTTGTTTATTTTACATTCAGAGTCAAAGTCGTTGTTACTGCGGATGCTTTCTACGTCCCTTGTTATGTTACCCTCTCAAGTACGCCAAACCACTTTCGTGTGGTGCGTTCGAAGGCCTTTTTCAGCGCGTTTTTTTATTTTTCTGTTTATGTTTCTTAAATAATGTTTGTCCAAGTCCTCTGATAATTTCCTTTACTACTACTAGTAGTTTGAAAACTTTAATCACCAAAACATTGCATTCACATTCACACTTCGGCCAAAAGACAGCTGTCAAAGTCCGCCGCTGCCACCGCAATGTTCTGATTTTTTTTTTCCTTTGTCCCGTAGATGCCTTTAAAACCTAGTTTTGACATTAAATTCTAGTCCTTAAACGTAAGAGGATTGAATAAGTCAATCAAACGTCGATCAATCTTCCGTTGGTTACGTAATCGAAAATTCCATTACACATTCTTACAAGAAACCTACAGCTCTAAAGAATGTGCCCAAATCTGGGAAGCTGAATGGGGTGGGAAGATTTATTTTAGTCACGGCAGTTCACACAGCAAAGGCGTTATGACTCTCGTTAATCCGAACTTAGATGTCAAGGTGGAAAAATGCGTCCAAGACACGAATGGCAGGTATCTTATACTTGACCTATTAATTGATGAGTTGCATCTAATTCTAGTGAACATTTATGCCCCGAATGACGCGAATCAGCAAGTCACGTTTTTTAAAGAACTCGAAAATCAGCTTGAAGATTTTGCCCAAGAGAATATTATCATCGCAGGTGACTTCAACTGCGCTCATTCTGAAAATGACAAAAAAGGTGGAAATCGAGTTTGGAAAAAAGCCATAGTAATTAAAGAAGTTCGGCATCTTGCGAATGTCTATAATTTAACAGACATTTAGCGCGATCGCAATCCGAACGACAACCGCTTCACTTGGAGAAACAAATCGCTAAAAATCCAATGCCGACTTGACTTTTTTTAATTTCAAAAGAACTCAGCAGTGACACACATGCTTGCAATATAATTAACGCTCCTGAAACTGATCACTCCGCTGCCACTTTACATCTTAAGACAGAAGATTTATTGCAACCTAAAGCTCCTGGTTTTTGGAAATTTAATTATTCTGTATTAGACGACGAAGACTCCACTTCCGCAATCCGTGAAAGTCTACCGGATTTCAAAGATAAATACGCTGACCTGGACGACTTGGGTCTAAAATGGGACTTAATTGAAATGGAAATTCGCGGATTCACAATTAAATATTCAAAAATCAAGGCTAAGAATAAGAGGAATGAAGAGGCTGCCCTTCAAAAAAAAGCTGATGGACTTATGCAAAGGTGTGAACAAAACCCTAGCGACAAAAGAATATTGAACGAGCTTTACGCGACAAAATTGCGCCTTCAAACGATCATGCGACAAAAAACAAAATGCGCCATTCTTAGAGGCAAAGCTCGGTGGCATGAGTTTGGTGAGCGAAATTCCAGATCACCGTGACTCTTTCAACCTTGAAAAGCAAAATTATTAAAAAAAAAACAGTCACAAGGCTCAAACTTCGTAACAATTCGGTAACTTGGGATCAGTTTGAGATACTACAAGAACAAAAAACTTTTTTTGAAACTCTTTACAAGTCGCAAAATTCCCAGGATAATCTGCTTGGATCTGATTTATTCAATTTAGAGAATATTGATCCGTTAGATGAAAACGAACAAATAATGTGTGAAGGCATGATTTCAAAAGAAGAATGCTTAACTGCTTTAAAAGAGTTTAAAAACAACAAAACACCAGGAATTGATGGTTTTTCTGCAGAATTCTACAAATTCTTCTGGAGTGCCTTGGCACTGAGATGACTGCCAGTTTTAATTATGCTTTTCAAAAAGGTTCACTATCTATCAGCCAAAAGCGCGGAATTATTTCACTCATCCCCAAAAAGAACAAAGACAAAACTTTGCTTGAAAACCTGCGACCCATATCTCTACTAAACGTTGATTACAAAATTCTGACAAAATCCATTGCAAAAAGACTAGAAAAAGTCCTTCCTAAAATCATAAACTCTGACCAAACTGGTTACATTAAAACATGTTAAAGGACGCTTTATCGGTGAAAACGTTAGACTAATTCAAGATGTGATGTCTCGCACTAAGCTGGAGGAAAAAGCCGGTATTGCCATATTTCTTGACTTTCGAAAAGCGTTTGATACAATAGAATGGCACTACTTAAGAGCCGCTTTACAAACATTTAATTTTGGCCCCGACATACTCAACTGGTTTCAAGTTATTTACAAGCAAGCATCGAGCTGTGTACTGCACAATGGTCATGCATCGGACTTCTTTCTTCCTTCTCGAGCGAGGTGTGCGACAAGGTTGCCCACCGTCTGGCCTCCTTTTCGTCGTAGGAATAGAAATTTTAGCTAGAGTACTTAAAAACGACCATACTATTAAAGGCATACAAGTCGGTCTGGAGGAAATTAAGATAACTCAATACGCAGATACCACTGTTTTGGTGCGAGATCTTGAGTCTTTCACACAATTATTAAAACATTTAGACAAATTCAAGCAAATCAGTGGCCTCGAAATTAACACAAATAAAACCGAAGCGTTGTAGTCCATCAGCTGAGGGGCTTGCATGGCTCACTTTAGGGGAACAAACGAAACTTGTATAATCTTAATCTTTGACTATCGAGCATCATAAAAATGTATGATAGCAAGGATTGAACGGTAGCTTTCACTTTGTAAATCGAATTTTAAATTTGCCCCTCAAAACCTCCGTTTGGTCGCCATCTTGGATTTCTAAAACTCCTTTAAAATTGTTATTCTTTCTGAAGTGCACATCGTGTTTTGCCTAGACGTGTATTTGTGATAATATGTATCAGAGATATTATAAAAACTTTCTTTACGGTTATTCCAGCTATGATGATGTCATAAATGATGTCACAGTGATCGCCATTTTGCTTTCTAGCCTGTGCGTTTAACGGCTTTATCAATATGTGAAATAACTAAAATTACCATTAAGGCGTCTACATCACAATCCTAAAAAAACATGCTTAGAGCCATCGTTAAATTATTTTTCTACATTTAGTTTAGTGTACTACCCCATGAATCAATGAAGCACAAATCAGGGTAGATACTTCAGTCTAGAGCTCCTTGAATACAGTGCCGCGTTTATATAACGTTCTACTTCAAGGTTCTTACTTGCGTGTGGGATCTATAATATAAAGATACGTTCATGTCATGTACTTCTTTTGCCTCACGAACATAGCTTCTACATTCCTGAGTTGCGAAAGCACTATACAACGTGTCATCTTGCTATTTCAAACCCGGCTGAATAAAGACACAGCAAAAGGTAATAAATATCTTCATGTTCACCATTCCAGTAACCTACACCCTTCAACGTACTTACCCGTATCAATCCTCCACATCTTCAGAGTCAATATCCCCACTCTCATGATGAACGCCATCATCAGTCACCATATTCTTACACTGGACACTGTACATATCAGTGCACTTCAGACCTGCCTTAAAGCAGCAGCAGCAGTTATCGACCGTGCATGCTCTATTGCACGTACAGGAGAGTAGTTCTAGCACCTATTCTGGAGCCGGCTTAGATCCGAGCCACACAAATTTCACGACATTTGAGATATTGTCTACTTCCCAGCCGTGCCCACATGGGGAGGGGATTACCGGAAGGGGAACAATGGCTCTTTTCCAGATTGCTGCTTGATAATTTGCTCTTGTTACGTGAAGTCGTAAAGAAGACTTGCAGGCAAAGCCTTTGGCTCAACCTTCCCGCCTTTGGCGCAAAGGATCTCATAGCGCAGCACATCCACACTTTGACACTTCTTCCCATAAATCTGACACACAAGGGCCTCCGTATCTTTAAAGGTATCCTCAGATACTTCCCATTCCTCCCCAATACTTGCCATAGCTCGGACGTACTTTTCACTGCCATAGCTCGGACGTACTTTTCACTGCGTCGGAGAAGCCACTTCCCTTTACCAGAGAAGGCAGAGATCGTGTCACAGCCTGTGATCGCGTGCACGAAGATAAGGGCTTTCAAGAAGTAGTTTTTGTCAATGCCTGGGTCGAGCTCCATCTCCAAGCTGTTCACAACTAACGAAAGGTGTATTATTCTGCTCTTTGCGCCTCTTCCCTTCTTCATGTAGCACTTTGTAAGGCTTGAGCTATGAGCAAGACTTTAATGTTAAAGCCAGTCCATCCAGGCACAAGTAGTAATGGATGTGTTTCGAGCTTTCTTACCTCGAACCACACAAGGTAGCGCAATGTCAGTTCCTTTGTTTTGAACGTGTGGCAGTTCCCATGGCCCCACCCTTTTTCCGCCGTAGTACTCGGGGATCTCTTTAGTTACCACAGTCGCTGGCAAGGATCTCCTGCATTTCTTCGCCACTGTTGGTGGGTAGTCTTGGTCATCTGACTCGTCTCCACTCTCTCCCTCACTTCTTTCCGTGACTAGGATACAGTTCACGCGATGGGACATTCCAGACCCGCTCAATGTACACTCTAAGTTATTGATGTTATCGGCCACCATCAGGGCGACAGTGGACTTGCACTCCTTTTGCGTTAGACTGGCCGAAAGGATGACTCGGTTTTCTCGAATCCGTCGATTCGCTCCGACGAAGGGCTAACGCTAGAAACGTCAGCTTCCGAATCTCTTTAAGGTGGCCAATTCACATTATCAACCCACTTGATACAACCAAATTATCTTGTAATACTCCCACCGACGTAGCACCACAGTTTCTTTAGAAACTTGTCCCCTTTTCTCGTTGCTTGTTGATGACTTCTAACGCATACTCGGTCTCAATCTCTTCTACTAGGTCATAACTTACGCCGTGGCCGTACTTTTAGATAAGCTTTACAACCTCTGTGTTGTTACAAAGGGCCTTTACAACAGAAGGAAACAGCACACTTTTTGGAGTTTTCACAGTCCCATTCATAGCAGAAAAAACAATGTCCTGTCCGAAAGATTATTTCAGCCTTATTGTGTTTTTTTTCTGTCCTACTGCTATCACTGTCGAGCGATTTCCCAGAAATAAGCACAGTCAAAAAGACGTCAAGTAGATATGGAATATAGTCATTAGCTCTACTTGGTTTCAAATCGTCCCTTTTAGGCGGCCAAGACATCTGCGGCTCAAGATATTTTATTTCATTGTTAATTAATAGTGCAGTCTTTATCACATTCTTTTCGTTGTCATCCCTGCTACCTTTAAGTGACTCTAGCTCGGTTTTGAGCCTAAAGAAATCAAGAACGACTTTGTTTATGGCTAATGAGTTTGGATACATTAACACCTTGTTATACTGGTAAGTGATAAAACTAATTTCTGGAAACTTGGTTGACAGCGTTCGCATGAGGTTCTTTTTGTGTGATTCTGAGACAGTAACTAGCTCGCTAGCTTTGTTCAGAAACAGTTCTTTCACAACTTTAAACTCGATTATGTCAGGGTTGGCAATAAAATTTTTTCCGCACAAACGGTACACAGCTTCATAAGCAGGCTGTAATGGACAATCTGTTTCATTCGACCTTTGACCTTCGTTTGCATTGGAATAAATTATTCTTACAAAAGTTTTGTAGCAGGAGGCGTGGTACTTCTCTTCGCTTGAAATGAGATCTTTTGCACATATTCCAATCACATCCCTAGCTACTTCACTCATATCACTGAGTGTTTTGTTTTACATGAAGAGAAGCATTTTCTCTTACCGTCTCAGTCGTCGGCGCGAAATTCCCGCACACGTTGAAGCTTTTCTCTGGTCTTCGTGTTTGGCTTGTACTTTGACTTTTTGCAAAGCAAGCATTGATCAGGCAGAATCGCTCCGTTTGGCTGAGTGAAGTTCCAGTTGCTGCATCATCAGATGGCTTGTTGGTATGCATATCTCTCTTGTTGGTGAGCTCAGCTTGGCAATTGCGATGATATTTGATGGTTCTTTCGGGAAATTCGCTTTCAGTTGAAGCCTCCAAAATCAGTTTGTGATTCCGAATAACGGCAGCACGATATAAGGTTGTCCAGGAAGAAATATCTTTGCACTGAGCTAACTTTAAACCCGAACAACCGCATATAATGCATTCTTCCGCCATTGATCATGGTGCAAAGGAAGCAAACTCGCGTTGTCTTACAAGCATAATGTTCAATGGGTTTTCTACCCACTTGTTTGGGAGGTAGGAAACAAGCAAACGTTTTTGAGGGGGGAAGAGGGCCTTATTAAAAAATCTTGCCGTGTATACATATATTTTATTTATTTGCTCTGTTTTGCAATTTTTTTGCAATTTTTTTCAAATGACTGTAAGTGCAACCGGATCATACTACCACCACTAATCAGACGTTGTGACGTCACTTATGACGTCACATACTTATAATTCCAGGACTAGAATAAACGAAAATCAGGTTTGTAGTTACAATACATTTTGAGTTTGCTTGGATACCGGATTTGTGCATGTTAAAAGAAAAAAAACAGCTTTGTTGCCCTCCCCAAAGATCAAAGATGGCGGCAAAACAAAGGTACGAGGGGCAAATCAAAAATTCGATTTATGATGCTTAATAGTCAAAGATTAAGATAAGACATGTTTCGGCTGTTCCCCTCAAGTGAGCCATAAACCCAAATTTTCGGCTCTCAGCTGATGGATGATTGTGGTTAAGATGTTCGAGGTCGCGCAAAGACAAGCCGTTTGGTTTTAAATGGCCACAAGAACCAGTCTATGCCCTTGGTATACACTTTTCATATGACTTAAAGCAAGCCAACACCCTTAACTTCGAAGAAAAGGTTTGTTCTTTAGAAAAAACACTCAACAACTGGAAAAAAAGGAAGCTAACTTTAATTGGCAAAATCAATATTGTCAAGACATTAGGTTTGTCGAAACTCATATATTGCAGTTCGTTACTGACCGTATCTAAATCCCTTATTGACAGAATTAATAAGATTATTTTCAGCTTTATTTGGGAGGGTAAGCCTCCCAAAATTAAGAAGAAGACTATCATCGGTGAAAAACACTGTGGGGGCCTAAAAATGATTGACTTTGAAATCATGGAGCGGTCGTTAAAGATTGCTTGGATAAAGTGTATCGCTGAATCAAGTAATGCATCGTGGAAAAAAATCCCAAATCAAGCTCTTAACCAATACGGAGGTCTAGAGTTCCTCATCGAATGCGATTACGACCCTAACATACTCAACTTAGAGAACCTCCCGGAGTTTTACCACACCATTTTAAATTACTGGCATGACTTCAGAACACTAACCTGTGACAAGCAAATTCTCATAAAAAAACAAATAATTTGGAACAACCGTAACATATGTATTGATGGAAAACCGTTTTATATTAAATCCTGGTGTAGAAGTGGAATTCGTTGCATCGAAGACCTCCTAAATGTTAACTCTAAATTTCTTACCTTATCAGAAATGAAAGAAAAATATAACTTTGAATTTCCTTTTACCACTTATTACGGCCTTTTAAGAGCCATACCAACTGAATGGATAAGTGCACTACGAGTCAAAGTAGGCGTGCATGATGAATCTGAAAATTGCGAAACATCCTTAAAGCTTTTTTCCACAAAAGAAGCCTATTCTTCCATACTTGATAAAAGCTTCTCAGCACCCACAGCTGAAGGCAGAATTCTATATCATGGGTTCACCAAAGAGGAAATTCCGTACATCTACATGCTCCCTTTCAAAATCTTGAAAGAACCAAAATTGATCATGTTCCAAGTCAAAATTATTCACAATATTTTACCTACCCAATCTAGCCTCTTCCGCGCGCGCATAGCTGATACTGATGTTTGTCCTTTATGCAACCTTGAAAGTCAATCTCTAAAACATATGTTAATTACTTGTAGTGTATCCTCCTCGTTTTGGACTTGTTTTTCTTAATGGTGGCACGAAAAATTTAATTACAAACCGCCTTTATCTGAAAGCACTATTCTATATGGTTGGCACAAAGAGTCAAATAACTGGGAAGTGCTCAATTACTGTTTGATTGTCGCCAAATATAATGTTTTTGCTACAAGCGTACGCAACGGCATCCTGGACTTTGACAGTTTTCTACTGCGTCTCAACAATAAAATTGATATTCCTCGCACCATACCTTTTAGATCTAACCGCTTATCGCAATTCAAAAAACCATGGGACAAACTTATTTAGTTACGTGAATGCTTCTGTCATTTCCTTAGAACTACACTTTACTACAATTCTGTTTTACTTATTTGGTTTGCGTCTTTTTCCTTTTAATTTAGTCTGTATGTATTATTTTTCATAGTTAAAATAACAATTATTTGTAATACAAAATATTATTGTAAATTAAATTAAAGTAATGTTAAATAAATAAATAAAAAAATTGGTTATTTCAACAAGAAAAGCTGAAAAAAGAAAGCTCATATTATCCCTCTCAAGGATCTTTGTTGGAATTCCTAAACTACATTACTTTTATGGGGTCTCACTGCAAGAAAAAAGAATGACAAATAAAACTTGTTAGCAGAGCGAGGTTTTGATCCTCGGACCTCTGGGTTATGGGCCCAGCACGCTTTCGCTGCGCCACTCTGCTGCTGTCGGAGAACTGTGGATTTATAACCGCTTTTTATCGGTTGCTGTTACTAAACTTTTCTATTCGCACATGGAATTCCTTTGCTCACTTTCTTCTAAATAATCAGTATTTTCATTTAAACGAGCCATTTGTTCTTCACATCACACCTGTAGATTGGAGCTAAAACTGGTGACCGACCTTTGAATCAGTGTCTCTGGTTAGTCTTATTTACTAACAATATTTATGTAAAATGACGGACAAAGTGAATACCAAATAAAATAACAAAAATTTGCGCAGAGGGAGGTAGGTAGTCGTGGCCGAGTGGTTAAGTCGATGGACTAGAAATCCATTGGGATCTCCCCGCGCAGGTTCGAATCCTGCCGACTACGATCATGTGTTCCCTTTTTTTTTTTGCTTTGAACAGTAAATGTTTCGAAATGGTCTTTTGACAACAAGCACTGAGTTTGATCTCAACCCAATAACGAACGAAAGTTCAAAGTCCTGAAAGCACGGTAACGCGCTTCATGTAGTTACATACAAAATCATTTCAAATTTTTTAGTTTCAGAAGACTAAAAAGGGCAAAATGCAAAAGTTAATTTTTTACTCTCGGACACCAATACGTACACAAGGCTCACCTCGTACGCTGATCGATATTTTTGTTGCGCGCGCTCTCCCGCGCTTGTCGCCGGTTGCATGGTTTTTCTTCAATTCGATTGGTGGATATGTGTAAAAATAGGAATTAAAACGTCGTCAGACAATCTTTGATGTAAACAAAAAAAAAATTGGTAGCAGAACGAGGTTTTGATCCTCGGACACTTGTTTTATGGGCCCAGCACGCTTCCACTGCGCCACTCTGCTACTGATGAACAATCTTTTGAATTATTATTCATGTAAAATATTTCCCCGTTTCTGATTGATTAAAACCACACGCATAATTTACCATAACCGGCTGCTGTTCACCAAATTTGGAAAGAATCATCGCCATATTGAATCAATGACGTCAAAAGTGCAGCGCGCTTCAGATTATTGAACCGATGACGTCAAAATGACGTCAAAAGTGCAGCCCACATGCAGATTATTGAACCGTTGGCCGAGAAAACCTGGGAACGATATTATGTTATTTTTAGTACGCGAAAAAACAAAGAGCGAAATGGCGAAACTCCTTTAAGAACGGGGAAATATTTTGAATGAATAATAAAGCAATTATTGAATTCGGCTTTCGTAGGATATGAAGAATTCTGCAGATCTCAGAGGGTATTATCCACCTCGGCCTTCGGCCTCTGTGGATAACACCCTCCTTCGGCAGAATTCTTCATATCCTACTCAGCCTCATTCAATAATTGCTAAATATTTAACAATGCATTTGACTACTATCCACTGATGGCATTTAAAAACGGTCTGTTAATTATATGTTATGTTTCTTCTGGCCCAGATAAAATAAAAAGAAAAATTGTTGGTCCAACATAATAATACATGGGGAAATTTTTTTTGCGGGACAAGGCGGGTAGTCCCGAGCGGGCAAGATGGCTCCGTCTTGCCCGCTCGCGTAGCCGATCACAGCGCAGGATTTGATTCATCTTACCCGCTCGCGGAGCTAGCCATATAATAACAGTTCTTCCGGTTTTTGATTATGGCGATCTTGTGTGGGGCGACAAGAACAACGTGACTCTTATGAACGACCTGCAGGTTTTGCAGAACAAGGCCGCAAAAGTTATTCTCGACAGGCCACTTTATTCGTCAGCCACTGATACCCTGGTAACTTTAAAGTGGCTGAGCCTAGAACAACGTAGATTTTACCATCGTTGTATATATATTAACAAGTGCTCAAAATTATAAAAGCATGCAAATGCCAACCCAATAAAAATATAATTTGATCAAGTTGATGATCGCTCGAGCAAAGGACTAATAAACTCTCCAGAGTTTGAAAACGTGTACAAAATGATAGCTCGAAAGCGGTTGAAGCCTTAGAAGAAGTGCCCTACAACGCTGATTTGTTTGCTCTCACCGAAACTTGGTTGACGGCCGACGACACCGCTGCAAAGCTAGAGATTATTCCTTCTGGCTACAAGCTTATGAATCATCCTCGCATCGGACGCAGAGGCGGTGGCGTCGCCTTACTTCATAAGGATTCTATTTCAGTGGATATGATTAAACATAGCGATAATGATTCCTTATCTTCATCATTCGAATTTTCTGAGCTTTTAGTAAAGTCTTGCTCATTCGTTGCACGACTTGTGATTGTTTACCGTCCGCCCTCTACCAAATCCTTTGTTAGCGACTTCACGTCGTATTTAAAATCAATTATTTTATCTACGCAACCAATCCTGATTGTCGGCGACTTTAATTTTCACGTTGATGTAGAAGGCGATGCAGATGTCGGCGATTTTCTGGATATTTTGGAATCCATGGGTTTAGAACAACATGTAACTGGACCTACTCACAACCTTGGTCATACCTTGGATCTGATAATCACTCGTCAATCCGACTCGATCATAAAGAACAACCCCACAATCGGTCAATTCTTCTCTGATCATGCGGCTGTTCTTTGCGATCTTAATTCTATAAAGCCTGAAGCAAGTGTTAAAACTGTCACCTACAGGAATTTTAAGGTGGCTCAAAACAGTTTCCAGCACTTTCCAAGACGTAGACTTTGATGGATTCTTAAAACCACTCTATATCAGTTGATGCCAAAATCATTATATCGAAAAACTGCCCAAT
Organism: Micromussa lordhowensis; assembly: GCA_964020085.1. NCBI lineage: Eukaryota > Metazoa > Cnidaria > Anthozoa > Scleractinia > Lobophylliidae > Micromussa > Micromussa lordhowensis. The sequence goes on along the minus strand of OZ026596.1, from coordinate 4,578,292 downwards.
CATTGGTTAACATGTTGCTGTTAAATGTGTGGCAGAATAGGTTACCATAGCAACAATATTGCCTGCTAAAAACACCTTTAACTTTAGCTTTGAGCGCTTATAACTCAAAAACGAGCTTGGTGACCCCTATTTTTTATTAATGAATTATGATAAGCATAATTAGATGTACCTTTTTGCAAAGTTTTAAAAAATGCTGTGGAGTGGGTTCAGAGCCACCTTAACTTTTCGAAAATTTAAGGTGGCTCTGAACCCACTACAGAGAATTTTTTAAAACTTTGCCAAAAGTTGCATCTTATCACGTTTATTATAATTCGATAATAAAAAATAGGGGTCACCGAGGTCGTTTTTGAGTTATGAGCGCTCAAAGCTAAAATTAAGGGTGTTTTTAGCAGGTTATATTGTTGCTATGGTAACCTATTATGTAAAATAGATGATTGCAACTTGTCCACCAATGATTGGGAGTTTGTATGATACCATTATTGTAGCATCACTTGTTAAACAATGGCAGTATTCATCCCTCAAAGTATAGCTCTTAGAAAAGTGCTGGAAACTGTTGCCAGCCTCCTTAAGTCAGTTAATATCGAATCTTTTAAAAGTGATATTGCTAATTCAGCACTGTGTTATGAAAACATTGTCAACTTAAGTCTGGATGATCTTGTTGGCTGCTATAATTCAACCCTTTCAACGCTCATTGAGTCTCACGCTCCATTGAAGAGCAAAACTGTGGTCAACAGTCCTCGTGTGCCCTGGTTTAATGATTCGATCAAGGCTGCTATCAGAGGAAGGAGAAAAGCTGAGCGGAAATGGAGAACCACGAAAGATCTAACGCATTACTCTTTATTTAAACAGAAAAAGAACCATGCAACACTGCTGATGAACCAGGCGCGTTGTACATACTACAATGAGTTCATCAAGAAAAACAGTGCTGACCAGGGCAGGTTGTTTAAAGCTGCTAACTCTTTATTATCAGATAGGACAAACAACATTGGCAGGTTCTTTATTAACATACAAAGTGACAAGTATTCACTCTAAACTAGGAAACGCTGTGAATTCTAGGGTGTCAACACAAGTCATGGATAACAATCTTGCTTATACTTCATTTACCAGCTTTAAATCACTGTCAGAGGATGATGTACGGCATATTATTATGCGATCTTCTAAGAAGTCATGTTCACTAGATCCTGTACCCACGTCACTGGTAGTTGAGTGTATGGATGTCCTTTTACCTGTAATTACGTTAATTATTAACTTATCTTTGCAGTCTGGTCATTTCCCTGAAATATGGAAAGAGGCAATAGTAACACCTTTATTGAAGAAGTGTGGATCCGACCCGTCCAATTTTAAGAATCTACGCCCTGTTAGCAATCTATCCTATATTTCCAAGCTCACTGAGAGCGCTGTTGCAGACCAGATTCAGTTGCACCTGGCTAAGAACAATTTGTATCCGGTGTTCCAGTCTGCATATAGGAAACTTCACAGCACGGAAACAGCTTTGGTGAAAGTTCAGAATGACATTCTTACTAACATGAACAAGCGGCGCGTGACTCTCCTCGTTCTTTTAGACCTGAGCGCCGCTTTCGACACTGTGGACCCTAGTATTCTGCTAACACGTTTACGATCAAAGCTGGGTCTCAATGGAACTGCTCTTTCATGGTTTTGCTCTTATTTATCTGGAAGGACACAACGAATATCTGTTCAGGGAGCGCTTTCAAATGTATTTTACCTTCGTTTTGGCGTGCCTAGGCCCCATTTTGTTTAACATATATTCAAGCAAAATCTTCGACATTGCTGGTCGTCACCTCCCAAAAGTTCATTGTTACGCAGATGACTCCCAGCTTTATTTATCGTCCAACCCAAGCTGTGCTGTTAGTCAAGATGAAGCAATTAGAACAATGGAAACCTGTATCTCGGATGTTAAGCAGTGGATGACCGCGGATAAACTTATGCTAAACGACGACAAAACTGAATTAATTGTCATAGCATCACGACATCTACTGAAAAAGACTGCTATTAATACTATCAGGGTCGGAGATTGCGATGTAGGCAAAGTGCCTGTAGTGCGGAATTTGGGCGCGTGGTTCGATGATCAACTTACTATGGCCGTACACATTACCAAAATATGCAGTGCCGCTTTCTATCATCTACACAATATTAGACGCATTAGGAAACACCTTTCAACGGATTCAGCTGCGACTCTTATCCATCCCTTTATTAGTAGCCGAATAGACTACTGCAATAGTCTATTATACGGTGTGCCTAAGCGCCACATTGATAAATTGCAGAGAGTTCAAAATGCAGCCGCCAGACTAGTTGTTATGCAGGGCAAGTTTTGCCATATTACTCCAGTGCTCCATCAGCTTCACTGGCTTCCTGTTTTATTTCGTATTAATTTTAAGGTTTTACTTTTAACTTTCAAAGCCATTCGAAAATTAGCGCCGTCCTATATCAACGGTCTTGTCAAAATTAAGCCTTTAA